>CM022759.1:16288786-16888786 GCA_012411365.1 Ameiurus melas | reverse complement strand
GACTGTGGTCAATTCTCCAGTCCCTCATTCTTCAACTTCTCCCCAGGTCAATCACAATACCGTATCCCAAAATGCCCTCAGGCAAACACAACAAGGCTGTATGAGTTGTTTCACTGACAGAAGTGCTAAAATAAAGTCTCATTTGATTTTTTGATATTTAAGTTTTTATTTAATTTAAGCATATAAAATTGTATATTATTTACCCCCCCCCCCCACTGTAGTAGAAATCTGCCACCATCACAGCCCAAAATATTACAGTTGCTATCAAAATTATTCAACCCCTGTTGTACATTAGGCTTATCGTCAAAGTTTACAGAATTTCAGCTGTTACCAGAGATTTTCTATAGGGTTCAAGTCAGGTGACTGTAATGGCCCTGTAGAATCTTCCAGGACTTCTGCAACTAAGCCTTGGTGAAATTTGAGGTATGCTCGGGATCATTGTCCTGTTGGAAGGCCCAATGACACCCAAGCTCAGCTTCCTCACAGATGGCATGATGTTTTCTCCTAGGATTTCCTGATTCTTCAATGAATCGATCTTGCCTTCCACACACTGCAGGTTTCCAGTACCAGAGAATGTAAAGCAGCCCCAGAGCAACACCGAGCCACCACGATGCTTCACTGTGGACAGTGTTCTTTCTTCGTTCGTCTTCCAAATATACTGCTGATCCATCGTGCCGATAAGTCCTAGTTTTGTTTAACTGCTCCACAGAACCCCAAAAAAAAAAATTTTTTTTTTTTTTAAATAAACAGTTTTGCTGATAAATGTATGGTCTGCAAAAATTAATCACTGTGGCTAAATTCTGGGAAGACTTTCATGTGGGGAAAAATGTGGTTGAGATACAAGCAAAAGTGAAAGATAGTAATTTCTCACACGTTTCTTCACCAAACACCATCTTATGAAAGTAAGGTCTTTGATGGTTCACTTTGACAGCACAGCACTTGACTAGAGATGCACAAAATTGTATCATTTATTGTAAGCAATAAATTACATTACATTTTCATAACTAATCATTTCCATTTTATTTATTTCACTTTGGACGTCCAACTGCGAACCGAGAGCTACCACGCCATATTGTGCCAAAAGGAAAGAAGAGGGAAAAAAAAAAAAAAAAAAGAAGGCTGTACAGAATTTGTGGCTGAATTTGTTGTGATAGTTGCGGCAAAAAATGCTTGATTTGCTGTGGCTTTTTACAAGATGTGCGATGCAGCTAGCAGAATTTTTTTGGAAAACTACTCGAATTGGTGAAATTGCAATTGCATGAAATTGTTTTTCCATGGTCATGTTTGTTGGTAAATTAGACCTTTTAGCTGTACTCATATTCGAATCAAGTGAATCGAAGAGGACTTTGGCTGAATGTGCATTGTGATGACGTCACATCTTGGCCAAAATCTTCATAAAATCAGAATATTGAGGAGTTTGCTTGATTTCGTATTGATTTCTGCGATCGCAAAACCTCTAAATCCTTTAGGCTCTGGCAAAAGCCTACCGGGAGTAATGCCATTTCACTTTACTAACAGTAAAGCAGTTCGTCTACCAGTACAGGATTCAATAATCACAGTGACACAGTATTCAATTCATTAATAAACATTATTTGTATAGCGCTTTTTTTTTTTTAACTCAAACCAGCTTTACAGAATTTTAAATGTGTAAATTTATCCCTATTGAGCAAGCCGGTGTTGACAGTGACAAGGAAAAACTCCCTAAAGGTTCCTCTAAAGGTTTCATCCTCAGAAGGAAACCCATCCTCATCTGGGCAACACCGGATATTCCAAGATTTGGAGAAGGTTATTCATGTTATCACATTGTGCTTAGATTATTGTAATTCATTGTACTTTGGCCTTCCTCAATCATCTCTTGCTCATCTCCAGATGGTTCAGATGGTTGACCAAGGCAAAGAAATTTTATAATATCACCCCAATTTTATCATCGCTCCATTGGCTCCAGGTCTATTTTAGGATTCAGTTTAAGATTCTGTTGTTTGTCTTTAAAACTCTTAATGATCAAGCCCCTTCTTATCTCAAATATCTTCTAACACCACATTCATCTAACAGATTTCTAAGGTCTTCTGATAGTTTTTAAATGGGATCAAGGGACATGCAGAAGAAACCTAAGGGGGATAGAGCTTTTTCAGTTGCTGCCTCTCGTTTAAGGAATCAATTGCCACTGGACATCTGCCTTGTACCTTCAATTACCAATTTTAAAAAGAGGCTTAAAAACATCTCTTCTTAACCTAATTTTTTACTATTGTCCATCTTGATTTGGTTTTATTCTGTTTTCTATTTTACTTTTCTTTACTCTGCTCAGCACCTTGGTCAGCTGTGTTAAATGTGTTTTAGAAATAAAATTTACTATAGTGTGAAATAGGGAGGTCACGATACCAAAAATCTAGTAGTCGGTACCGATACCACCAAAAGTACACGATACTCGATACCAAAGTCGATAACACTGTGTGGTATAAAAAGAAAATAAAATAAAAAATTCAATTAAAAACTCACTGGGAGGACATCTTCCTCCGACTGATACTGGCAAAAAGAGAGGGGGGGAGACAGAGAGATTTTAGTTATCAAACACTGACAATGAGTGGAGGGTACAATGGAGGTGCAGCACTCAAACACGCATACACACACCCCTTATAATCTGAATGGATGTATTAATTTAAATTCACTGATATGGTGGCAGGCCAAAAGGATTTATTAAAAGCATGAACATGTGAATAATTATTAGTGACATTAGGCTACATTCAGCTGACAGGACACTGGCTGAATGGCGATGCATGGTGGCCTATTAGGAGGTAGTTTATAATATTGCAATGCATTAGTGACATTAACAAATAACTGGCTATCGCAACATTACATGGAGCATAACTTTAGCTGGTTTCACGGCTACAATGCCAGCTGCCTCAAACAAACATAATATAGGGACAGGTGCTTCAACAAATTCCAGGTGTTTCCTTGCTTTGTCAGAAAGGAACGATAGCATCGGTTGCATACCGGCTTCACAGCATCAATTATGTATGTTTGTTGTCATCCGCCTCGAATGCGAAGTAGTTACATATTCCATAACACATTTCCTCTCAACGAGTTGCGGCGAGCGAAACTTCTGTAGTTTTTCGACTAAAACACTTGCGCGTATTTGCTGCCCCCATCAGGTCCGGAAGAATCGCAATAAACGGTACCTCCATTAGAATCAGTTCCAATGCTGCTCCAGAAAAACAAGTACAGTCACGTTTTAAGAATGTTGGTACCGACTTGGAACTGAAGTATCGGTTCTCCTGACATCCCTAGTATGAAAGTAAACGAAAGTTCATTATGGTTTTTACATGAAGTCTGTTCACTAAAGGAGATTTGAGTGCAAAATTGTATGTGGTAATTGCAGCCCTAAGGCCATTGCAATAACCATAGTCCTAGAACCACAGTGAGAATGGCCATATGGAATTGAGGTCCAAAACTATTTGAATGGTACCATTAATACCATGGTATAAGAGGTACCAATAACACAATTTAAATATTAATAGGCAACAACAGGAACAGAAACATGTTAATACAACATGCATTGTTAAAGCAGCACTGCCGTTTTTATGTCTTCTTTGTTTTTACAGTGTGAATAATGTGTCAGTGGTAAGTGTCATCATTTCTTTTAAACAGTCACCATAAGTGAAGGGGCTTCCTGTACTTGGCTAGGAGGTGGTTAACACTGAATGAAGCATCGACAGCAGCTTTAGCTCTCTCACTTGGTTTTGTGAAAAGTGACTGTTGGGCTTTTAAAACCAAGTTCACCTGCTGAATTCTTTTCTCTGCTATTTCAGTCTTGGGTGGGAATGAGTGCTTGAACTTCAGATGGTAAGTGGTGTGATGGTGTGCCAAATTACCCCCTTTTTCGACAATGCGAAAGCCTGGTAACATCAAGTAGGTAGTCTTTTCTTTCACCAGTGAAAAAGCAAATTCATTCTCTGCTTCAGCATGGAAATTGTTCACATTTTCGCCTTCTTTCATTGCACGCCTATGGTTTCCTGAACAGAGCTCACACTAGATGGCTACGTAGCTTAACTGCAGGTTGACGTGACGCAGTTGGAAATGTTTAAAGCACAGGTAACTTAATTTCATAATAGATTTTCTTGGGCTTCATCCTACCCATACAGTTGCACATCATCAATTAAATAAGCCAACCAGCAAATATTTGACCACTGTGTGATTTTTAAAAACACAATGCGATCATTGACAGTACATGGATGCTTGCGATCTACCGAAAAAGCCTCGGTGATTGACTGGCAGATCATGATCGACGGCACTGATTCAGAGGCTTAAAAGCTCCGTCCACCAGGGGGCTGGGCTGAAATAGACCTAACCAGCAACGGGAAAATCTTTGAAAACTTTATATATATATATATATATATATATATATATATATATATATATATACACACACATATGTGTGTGTGTGTGTGTGTAATATATATATATAATATATATATATATATATATATATATATACACACACATACATACATATGAAAATGTACTGTACATTTTCATACAGTCAGTACCGTTTTAGCTTTATATATATATATATTATATATATATACATATATATACATATATATACATTATATATATATATATATATATATATATATATATATATATATATATATATATATATATATATATATAGCTTACATTAAAAAAAATGAAAAATTTTGAATATAAAGGGATTTCTGAAATATCATCACCCAATTTCTGAAATAGAGTTTCCTGGGTGTACTTTTTTGATACAGTCATCACTATACAAATTTAACTCTCCGGATCTGGCTTCACACCAGATCTGTCAGGAAACAGCAGTGACAGCAGCCTTGCACTCCACTGCACACACATTCACACCATAATTAACTATGCAAGTGCATTTTTATTTATTTATTTATTTTAAATAGCACCCGTTCACTGGAAATGTGCACTTCAACAGTTTCAATAACATTTTAAACTCTATTTCCTTTCGAAAGTGTTTAAAGACGACACAAAGGGAAAAGGGAACAAAGCGTGTGTGTGTGTGTGTGTGTGTGTGTGTGTGTGTGTGTGTGTGTGTGTTTAATTAGGTCCTGAGGGCAAACGGGGAAGTGCACTACTGTGCTGTTGTTGGGAGTTTGCGAGTGCACTCAAGAGAGTATAAATAAACATGATGCAGTTAAGCCGGGCCGGGGCTCAGTGCAGGGGAAAGGTACAGCGTGCTGTAACTCAAGCGTGTTTCCATCCAGAAGCCACATGGCTAGCCTGCAGCGGAGTGGGTAAAAATGGCCGAACGAGTTTCTACTCCAATGAGGAAGTTCATAAAATGGGGGTCATTTAGCAGTTCCATTCTTGTAAGCCGTTCACGCTTGTGTGGTTTAATGTGATCTTGTTAACGGACAAATGAAAGAGCCTGATAAAAGGGTGATTTAAAAGTCATTATCTTGGTGACTAGAATGGTTTCATTACATAAAATTAAAAGCCCTTTACATAGCCTTTGCATCTGGGTAATGAGTAGGTGAAAAAACAACTTAAGGTGAAGTGCATTACAAAAAAAAAAAATTATTAACCGCTGATAGAAGCATTTCTTGTGACATAAGTATTAAACTGGCATATGGTGAACGAAGGTCAAAATCAATTTAATATCCTGAAGAAAAAAGAAAAAAAAGGAACGAAAATATGAGCCATGTGCACGGTTATTTACATTTTCAGTGGTAATCCCAAGAAACGAGGAAAAGCTCGGTCTGCAATGAGCACCGTTTTATCTAAAATCTTCATCGTATGCCGCTGCGTCTTTCTCACTGATGAGGTTTACTCATTGCTCAGCCCAAACAAGGGTTCAGAGAATGCATGAGCGTAACAGGATGTAGATACTAAACATGCTGTAGAAGTACAAAAGAGATACCTTTACCACAACACATGCATTCGTTGCCATTACACAGAAAGCCTGAACTGAAGGAAACTATCACGATCTCATCACAAAAAAGCAGCAGAGTCAGTTACACCACACAGCTTGACGTTCAAGCAGTCTACACTTGAAAAAACGTTTTATCGGCTGTGTTTTACATATCCTGTAGCTGACTCATTCATACAGAATCTTTAGGTCCAAGATGAGATGAAATGATAGCCAAACTGAGATGTCTTATTTCCTTGGGTGGGGGTTCAAAGTAGTATGCACCCCACGCGCATTTACAGAGAACAAGAATCCGCAACGCCATTGTGGTCTAAATTTAGCACCTGGTGGAAGGTCCTTTTGAAACTGGTCTAGACACACAAAACCAGGACACAAATACACACCAGAAACAGCATGCCTTGCAGTACACCATGCAGTACACAAATGATGATTTGCAAACTCAGGTAGGTGATTGCAAACATCCAAAAAACAGAAAAAGAATGAAAATAATATGGGTGAAAACTGCAATGCAGTGATAAAAGGATAAGGCAAGTGCATGACTACACCACTGCAAATCCCTCACATGCTCTTGGTGCTAATGGACTAATCTGCATTATAATGGAGGATAGGTCACCTTTGTGCACAGCAGTGTTAAAAGCTGGATTGACAAGAAAAATATACATGAAACATCAACAGAACTATGTAAAAACCATTGACACAGCTATGAAAATTGATATACGGTCATGTGAAAAAATAAGTACACTTCATGGAAATTGTTGGCTTTTTTGATATTGGACAGGCAAACATTTGAGCATCTTTGAAACAGTGCATAATAATAAAAGTTGATATACTTGAACAAAAGGAAAATAGCTTTTTAAGTAATTCATTCATTCAAGAAATAACCATAGACGTGTTATTCCTCTGTGGAAAAAGTAAATGCACCCCTGGCTTCAGCAGCTAGCATTGCCTCCTTTAGCAGAAATCATTTCGTGTAGGCATTTTGCATAATTGTCCATCAGTCTCGGACATCGGCTTGCTGGAATTTTTGACCACTCTTCCATACAATATTCTTTCAGTTGCAAGATGTTGGAGGGTTTTCTTGCATGTACTGCCTGTTTAAAATGTGGGGGGCCCACAACATTTCAATGGGATTCAAATCCAGGCTTTGACTAGGCTATTCCATAACCCTCCATTTCATCTTTTTGAGTCATTCCTTAGTGGATTTCTTTGTGTGCTTAGGATCATTATCCTGTTGTAAGGTCCACTTTCAGTTCACTTTCAACTTTCAGACAGATGGTCTCACATAATCTTCAGGCACTATTTGATATGATGCAGAATTCTTGGTTGAATCAATGAATGCAAGCTGTCCAATCCCTGAGGCAGCAAAGCAACCCCAAACCTTAACATTTCCACCACTATGCTTCACAGTTGGTATGAGGTGCGTCTCCTGAAAAGTTGTCTTTGGGTTGCGCCAAACATGTCTGCTGTTACTGTGGCCAAACAACTCTATCTTTGATTCAAAGATAGACACATTATTCCAAGAGGCCTGGTCTTTGCTTATGCTCATCAGCAAACTGTAGTCTTGCTCTAATGTTCTTTCTTAGACAGCAAAGGCTTTTTCCTGGCATGCCTCCCATGCAGGTCAAATTTGTGCAATCTCGTTCTGATTGTAGACGCATGTACTTTGACACCAACGGTTGCAAGACTTACTAGCAGATCCTTTTATAAAATTTTGGGGTTATTGGAGACTTATTTTAGCATAAGATGGTCTGCTTTTGGGCAAAATTAACTGGGAAGGCCAGCCCTGGACAAATTAGCAGTTCTTTGAAATCTTTGCCACTTATACATGATTTTCCTTACAGTGGAATGATGTATTTCAAATAATTTGGAGATCTTTTTAAATCCCATGCCAAACTTGTATGCATCCACAACTTTTTTTCTGAAGGCCTTACAGAACTCTTTAGATCTTGGCATGATCACACCACACACACCTCAATAACAAAGAGAACACCAGATACTAGAAATGAGAGCAGTATAAAAAAAAAGACCGGTTCCACCTGCACTCCCCAAGCAGGTTCTAATCACTGGCACCCAATCTTGAACACCTGATTCTAATTTTATGGATTTGAAGGTGTGATAAAATGTAGGGTGTACTTACTTTTTCTATGAGACTGATGTGTTTGTTTTTTTTAATCATTATTAATTTAAATTAGGTTACTACATAATGTAAATTGTATGTGTCATTTGATGGAGTGCATCATCTTTATTAATAGGCAGTTTCAAAGAAGATGAAATATTAGCTATGTAACTGTGTGTAAAAAAAAAAAAAAAAAAAAAAGAAAAAAAGAGTCCATGGGGTATACTTAATTTTTTTCCACATTCCTGCATCTATTTAATGGCTTTGATACATCAATAATCTGTTCTGTGGTTTTCCCACATAATTGAGCTTCATTTAATTTATTATTGTTTTTTTGTTTTTATAGTTGTGTGTGGGGTTGTACACTTTGCATATGGAAGAGATAAAATCTAACATCGATCAACAATAAAACTTCAGGTTGAGTAATGCATTACATCTCAAATCTGGGCTGCATGATAATAATGCAGTACATTATTAAATACACACACCAAGTTAGATTCTTGATTTCCCTTTTTTGTTTGTTTTTTGTTCTCTGTAATATCCAATGGGGTTTGTGTTTATTTCTGCTGAATAACAAACATGCTAAACTGAAAGTTGGAAGCTTTTCATTCAAACCGAGTAAAACTTAATGTCCAGTTCCATCATGCAAGTTAATTTTTACTTTGATTGGACAAAGTGTGCTTTGCATCTCAAACAGCTTCCTAGTTCAGTAGTCAGGGAACTAATCAGGGATTCAGCCATTTTAAGAACTGTCTCAATAGCAAAATCCTTCCAGTGCACTGGAACGTCCAATAATGCACCGCAAAAACTAAGGAGCATCTATGCTCACTATGTTACCTTACGGGAAGTGAGTCCATTTTCTGAAGCTTATCAGCGCAGAAAAAATAATGGCGGACAAACTTTTCACCCAACTTCTACAAATATAAGTAATTTATTGTTTTATCTCTCAAATGAGTACTTATGTTAGGGATTTTTAACTTGTAACTTTGTTTGAGTCTAATGAATTAAGTGTCGATAAAAACATGATTAAAATGATTTTTTTTTAAAAACCACTAGCTAGCTTTCGATCCAGCCATTACAGAAACGTGTGATTAAGCTAACAAATTTATACGATCTATAATGGTAGAAAGATTTCGGTCCTGCCTGTTGTTGATAAATTTCATTCGTGACGTTTTACAATGCGAGTATGTGGTCATGTCAACGGATATGGAGTCATCAATATCCCAATGTGTAGTGAGCCAGGGCCTTTACCAGTACCGGAACTCGTGTTCACGATATACCGATTCACAACCTAGGGAGCTGATTGGAGAACACATTGTATTTCTAGGAGAAAAACAAGGATAATTTAATAAATAATCCACCTTGTTCGTGTTCATTACGTCCGTGACGGTAGTTAATGTGTACTTTCTCAATCACCCCTTATGATGTGTTATGGATGTGTCAGAGATCTGGGCTGAAAAATATCAATGCAGACAGAGATTAAATCTAGGTGTAGGCATGTCACTATCAGACAGGTTTACACGAATCTACAGTCTGGGCTGAAAAAACAAAACAAAAAACAGCCCCAGTGTCACGTCTTCATACAATTCTGTGCATTTTGACGACCTTTGTCGGTGGTATTCCACTTGGGCCTACCAAATAAAAAATAATCCACTTTAAAGTGCACCCATTATGATTTTTTCCAGATATTACCTTTCATGTAGTGTGTTCTAGAGCTGTCTGTGAATGTAAAAACTCTGCAAAGTTTCAAAAATTAAAGCACACGACCAACGAAGTTATTGTCTCCCAAAAGAAGGAACCGATTCTGAACAGCTGAAACGAGTTGTTAGTAATTTCAGACTTACTTCCTGTACAAACCTACATATGTTTGTAACAAAAAGCCCCGCCTCTGGTCTTCATTGGCGGACCAATCACAACAGACTGGGACATCAGACCAATCAGGGCAGAGTATGCTCTCTGAAAGGAGGAGTTTAGAATGAATCCTTCAGAACGGATCATTTAATGAGTCGTTTGTGACACTGAGGGAAAAAAGGTAATGCTGCAGTTTAAAGTATGGGCATATTAAAGTGTTTTTTTTTACTTTTGTATGAGACCTTTAAAAACATTTCAAAATCATAATAGATGCGCTTTTAATGACAAACAGCAAATAATCTGACGAGGATGCCAAAAAAAAAAAAAAACCTGCATACTGCTGTGAAAGGCCTGATAGCACATTTATACCAGACACATATTGTTTACATCAGTGTTTTATATACACGAATGTCACACCATTCCAAATTCATGATGTTCAGGAGAACTGCATGGTTTTAATCCTGGTTAATTAGAAATGCACCATATGATACAATACAAAATAACATGAGAAAAATATGAATGTATTTGGCAATACGTAGTAGTCATGACTGATATTTATAACAGGTTTTGGGAGTTGGACTGGTTTCACTGATCACACGGTAATCTTGACGTGGTGCTAATGATGAGATTATAATTAAACAATTACATTAGGAGACATTGTTTGCAAACTAGATTACACACACAGCCAAAAATACATCAACCTTTTTTTTCTTTCATCAAATAATTATTAGACGCAGAAGATCAGCTTGTATATGTTGTGTATTGTATTGCTGTGTCTTGTATTGTCAGGTGCATGTTACTAAAATTTGGAGAGTGAATGATATGCCATCTGCTTCTATTACATCGTGTAAAGCTCAGCATTCTGGATCAAAGCAAGACCCCCCTGTGCAGCGACGCATATGGTGTAATCATTTATCCGCTTTTTAACTTCCTCCCACCTGTTTCTTTCTGCAGAACAAACTGGATTGCGGATTATAAGAAGCATGCTAAAACAAGTGCAGGTGCTCAAAACAAGCTATTTATTTAACAAAAAATAAACAGATTAAATTGAAAAAAAAACCCTATAAAACAGAAGCACTAGGTGTAGGCAGGGAGACAATATGTCCTCCACTAGCCCCACTGAGCCTAGCTGATAGCACAGTCTGGATGGTGAGAAAAAAAAAGGAACTGGAAGTGCAATTGCGAACAGGAAGAGCAGTGTCTGAAACACAGTGTGACCGGTATACCAATTGTTAGGTCATAGATTCCTTACATGCTGCTCAAACACAGCTACATCCATCCAGGGTTTAGTATGCAATTATATTCAAAACAACCAAATCAGGAAACTTGAGGCTCAAAACACAAGCAACGTTCCAAACCTAATCATCTGCTTTAGAACTGGTTTCAAATTTGATTTGATCTAAAATCTAAAAAAAGTCTTGAGTGTCTATAGAAACAATGATCAGCTTCAAGATACAAAACGTCTAGCTGTTTATGCTGCTTAAATGACTGACCAGTTAAAATAAGCCAAAATAAAGCTGGTCTAGCGCTAGGTTAAGCACCATGTTCTGTTTTTTTTAACCCGTGCCCATCAGCTAAACTCAAGTCGCCCAAGCTGCTTAAAGGAACTGAAAAACAGACTTGCCAAAACCAGCCCATGGTTTCCTAGAAAAGATTGCACAGGTTTGTTACTTTAGAGCACATTATTCTTAGCTATAATGCCTTATTTAGGCAACTACAACAGAGAGTAAAGATCCCTCATAAGGATAAAAGTAATGAAGAGCCCTTGTAAACATCTAATTCACTATATACATATGCTGGAGTTGTATAAATTAGTAAATAACCATTTAGTAGCGATCAAAATGTAATAAATCACAAGGTTCTACACAGCTCGAATATATAATGTCACACACCTGGCTCAGAACGAGCTGAGATGCCTGCAGTCCAATTACTTCAGACCCCTAAAATGAGGGACTATTGAAGTTTAAAGGTGATCTAAACTTTAACCTTGCAGTGGAAGTTGCACTGTGTAACATACAGATTACTAATAATAGTTATTAAATTTGATTATAAAAGGATATATAGCAGCATGCCTTATCTTCAACCAGCCCAAAAGGACCCATGTCACACCCCTATTCATCTCCCACCACCGGCTTCCCATATCAAATTCAAGGTCTTGATGCTCACGTACAAGACCTTGTCTGGAACAGTATCCTCCTACCTCAACACTCTCTTTGAGGTTTACGCTCCCCCTCACAATCTGCGATCGATTAACGACTGATGTTTATTAGTGGTTACTCAGCGTGGCCCAAGGTCCCTTTCCAGAATCTTCAAACTAACCCAAGTTACCTAGTTAAGCACATTAATCTAAAATAAACTAGTGCGTATATGATGTAGCAAATCGTGTTTGTGACTTCAAAAAAAGTAGTTGAATGACATTTTGAAATCTAGCAAGCAGCTTTATTTATGTTTAAACTGGAGGTTACTGTGTGTGGTGAGGAGGGAAGTTATATGACTGCTTAGCTCTTGGTTTTACATGCTCCCAGAAAAGACCGCCTGTCATGCGTGCAACCAGTCGATGTGTAGCGCATCAATGATCAATGATCAACGAGTGCAATAGATTTATAGCACTGAGATAAGTCAGACTACCGTGAAGCAAATTACATTTAAACATACATACTAGATTAAAATGATTGCTTTGTGAAACCCTATAAAGAGCAGGGTTAGATTGTTTCATGGATTTGTCTACCCCAGAGGGTTTTCATTTCAATTCTTCATATGCTGGGTGACATTAAAACAAGTTTGCCTTATATGGTTAAATGGTTTGTTTTCAACCAGCCCGAAATGGCCACCATCACACCCCTCTTCATCTCACTCCAGTGGTTTCCTGTAGCCAACCGCATCAAACACAAGGCCTTGATGCTCATGTACAAGACCTTGTCTGGAACCACCCTCTTACCTCAACACTCTCCTTGAGGGTTAGGTTCCCCTCCTACAACCTGTGTTCAGTCAACCAAAGCCTGGTCGTACCTACTCAGTGAGGCATGAGGTCCCTCTCCAGACCCTTCAACCTCGATCCAGACAGCACAATCCATCACTATCTTCAAAAAATAGCTAAAGACCCACCTCTTCCGTGAACACTTAACTAACTGCTAAATTGCCCTCCATAATAATAATAATAATAATTTAAAAAAAATGTAAATATTTGAATGCTGTTAAAAATAATAATAATAAATAAAAAACCGAATGTACATACATCAGCTCACATCAGTGTGACTACTATAGATTGGAAAAGAGAAACAATGCCAGGTGTCTTCTCTTTTGTTGGGAAATTATTTAAACTGTAAAAAGATCAAATGACCACACAACATGTACACAATAAGCATCTTCAACAAAGAGCAAATAGGCAGAAGAGAGAGAGAGAATTGAAAAGAAATAGTTCAGATCACTTTTAGACCAAGTCTGTTATCAGGGGTTGCCCCAAGCAAAGAGAGCACTTCCTCTTTCTGCTGTAACTATTTGCATTGCACATAGTGAAGTAACACAAACCATTGTAGACCAGATACATATCTCATAGCAGTGCGCAAAATAAATAAATAAATAAATATAAAAAAAAAAAAACCAAACCAAAAAAAAAAAACCACACACACTACACAAAACACAATTATGCCCCGCATAAGTAAGGGATCTAGGACATTTGTCTCTTAACACAGTGTCATTGTTAAGTTAGAATATGAAAAGGCTTATGCCTGTAAAAGGCAACAATACAAACAGTTTTCAACATGAGAAACAGTTTCACAACCGCGGACAGTTTCTGCTTTTAGATGGACCTCCCACGAAGTAGACTTCATGTTAACGTGTTGCATCTCCTAGTCAAGAATTATTTTATTTTTTAAAAATGAACAACAGTTTTAGTTACTGGGATCAGAGTTCTAGTCATTGGGAGCAGAGTTGTAGCAATCGGGACCAGAAATTTAGCAAACAGGACCAGAGTTTTAGCTGCTTGGACCAGAGTTTTAGCAATTAGGACCAGAGTTTTAGATGCTGGGACCAAAATTTTAATGATTCAGCTCAACTTCAGTATTTCCACTACATAAATGTTTGATTCTGAGTGAGCAGTAAAAGTTAAATTGTAAACAGACCACTTACAGGTCCTCAACAAAAATCTTCCCCTCTGGAACTGACCATGCTTCAAATGGAAAATAAAGACAATGGCAAAATACATTTTACACAAGAAAGCACACCATCATCAGTTTAGTCAGATATCTACCAAATGAAGTTGTATGCTATGTTTTATGCCTTCAATTCATGTGTGCAAATAGGTGTTACCTTGTTGCATACCGAATGCATAGTTTCTGACATTTAATAGTGATCGGATATGCACAAAATATGCACTAAAGACTAGACACTTGACTCGGACTTGCAAACCACTCAGCTCCGGGCTTTGTTTAAATATCACTCGACCAACAGTGAACAGGAAGACAGAAGTGTGTGGGAGCGGCTACTGAAGTTAAAGATGTCAAAGCCATGAATGAAGCACTATCGGTGTGGTGCCATCATGTCTGAACAAAGTACATCCAGTACCGTAATGTACTGTGTGGTCTCTGAATAAAGTACATCCAGTACCGTACCGTGATGTACTGTGTGGTGTCTGAATAAAGTACATCCCGTACGGTAATGTACTGTGTGGTCTCTGAATAAAGTACATCCAGTACCGTACCGTGATGTACTGTGTGGTGTCTGAATAAAGTACATCCCGTACGGTAATGTACTGTGTGGTCTCTGAATAAAGTACATCCAGTACCGTACCGTGATGTACTGTGTGGTGTCTGAATAAAGTACATCCCGTACGGTAATGTACTGTGTGGTCTCTGAATAAAGTACATCCAGTACCGTAATGTACTGTGTGGTGTCTGAATAAAGTACATCCCGTACGGTAATGTACTGTGTGGTGTCTGAATAAAGTACATCCAGGCTCACCTTGGCTGAGAGTTCTCCTCATACATGCGCTCTTTGCCTTCCTTGAACAAACTGATCGTCTGCTTCGTCTTCTTCGTCAAGTTCTCCATGAAGACACGGAAGTACTCGTTGTCACCCAGCGTCTCCATCTTGCCCTCGTAGCGGGACAGGATGGTGCGAAGATGCTGGTAGGTGTCAGGTAGCAGGTCCAAGATGTACGGAGGACTGTTCTTCAGGGCCAGCTTAGGATTCTGGCATAATCGCACAACCTGCACAGAAATAGTGCAGTTTTACCACAAACAAAATTAACATGGGACAATAACATATAGAACTGAAGAACACAAAGGTTTATGATCTTTAATCAAATTTATGTTTACACAAGTTTCCTCTAACATTCTTGTGCATTATAATGTATTTTATGACCAATCAGTGAAAGGAGCTGGATATATGCTTATACCACTGCATGTTTCAGCATGCTCATAATCTATTACTCTTCAATAAAATAGGTTCTCATTTTGGATTTCTCTTTTTAAGATGCTGCTATCCTACTCAAATAACACATTCATCATTTAGAAGGCAGGGCTTTCAGAGATTTTGTTATTTGCTTCTTCTTACACTCTCAGTATTAAGGAGCACATGAAGCGTTTATAGCAAAAACTGAACTGCACGCAGCAGAAAATGTGATGAGTAAACAATCCAGTCAACAAATAACAGCTCTGTCGGTCACGATAAACCACTCAAGATTGTGCAGTTATGTAGTGGCCTCCAGTGTGACCGTTTTTATTGTTATAAACAATAGCACACTTCTTAAGTCATTTCCATACAATTTATTTACTGCATAGGGTACTAAAGCAGAAAAAAAAAAGTTTTAAGAAAATGAATTGCTTTCAGACTTTAAATCTGGTACTACTCTATGGCTTCGTCTAAAATATATACAATAAAATATTTCTCTTAGAATATCTCATTCATCTTTGTGAAACCAAACTGCACAAAGATAGAAACTTCAAAACTATTGATTATTAATCATGTAATTCTGTGTGGATTGCAAGTAAAAATGAGCAAAAGTGCACAGCAGGACCAGACCAGAGTACATGACAGAAACGAGGCAGTAAAGCAACTATTAATTATGGGAACACAATAATCAAGGACTGTAAAACAACCCTGGCTTCACTTGAACCCCCTAAAGAGAAAACGTGTAACTAGTCCTAGCCAAGGTTCTTGTCTTAGAGATGTAGTGGCTTCAGGTGGTGTGAAAATTTAAGCATGCTTTAAAAGGTTTTGCACAAACACAACCAGAAAAATGTCCAACAATCAGGGAAATGGCTAACACTTCTGCCTACTCTTTGCACAGGAAAGAAGGTTGTGAGAAGAAGTTGGTAGATGATAAAAAAATGTTCTACACGAAAACGAAAGAGTTTCTAAAGGCACGCCACACACTTGAGATATTGGTCAACCAGATGAAATTCTCAAACACCATTCTGGTACATTCAACTGTCAGAGAACCATAGTGTAAGAAAACAAAACTGCTGTTTGACACTGGTCTCATTATCAGCTAATAACCTCCTTGTGTGACTGATCTCCTCCTTATGTCGACCAACATATAAGCAGCGTGAAGCAGCTGATTAAATCACTGCATAAATTAGCAGATGTACAGTTGTTCCTATTAAAGTGACCAGTGAAAGTGTTTGTGTGCATGATGTGTAAATAGAGAATTATTACACACACACACACATATATATATATATATATATATATATATATATATATATATATATATATATATACACACATATATATACACATATATACACACACACACACACACATATACATATATATATATATATATATATATATATATATATAAAATCAACTGATGAAGAGGAGTTCTTGTTACCACCCCATCATTTATTTTCTGATAGCAACACACCCAAAGCGGTTTATTCCTCTTATACAAAGCAATTTTAAATTTACAGCATTTGGCAGCCACCAACATTTATCCAACTGACCAGCTGAGGGTTAAGGGTCTTGCTCAAGGGCCCAGTAGTGGCAGCATGGCGGTGCTGGGATCTGAACTCACGACCTTCTGATCAGTAGTCCAATGTCTTTGAATGTCAAAGAACTATTGCAAAACAAGTTCCTGTTATCAGTTATGTATAAACAGTTGTTCCCTCTCTAATAAGATAAAATAAAACCAACAACAAAAAACTCTCAAGAATACTAAGAGGACAATGTTGTTTGAAAGACTACTGAAAGCCACCAGACAATAGAAGCATAAACAGAAATTACTTTTCAGATGATTTTGATTTACCTCTGCATAGTGAAAGATCAAAGCAGATGAATGCTCTGCAGCACAGAAGAGAAAACAAGTAGACCTCGGCACCAAAAGCGTCTACGGCGCCATGGCCAAGTCTAGTCCTTCTTGCTACTAATTTATATGACAGAAATATGCTTAAAATATCCTTATACTGGAAACAGGAAGGAAGCTATTGAAGTGTCTAAAGAAAAATTATATTAGCCATTTGACCATGTTTGGATCAATTCCACAATCTAATCAGTTAATCTGTTGGTTACAACGATACAATGGTGTTCTAGATACTTCATGTTAACGACAATCCAGCATGGACACACATGTCTGGACAATCTTAAAATAATGTTTCCACCACTAAGTGACAGAGGCATAAATAAACCACACATCATTAGGATTGCATCGAGTTTTTTGTGACTGTTGCGACCAAAAATGCTTGATTATGCTGCAGCTGAGTTTTTTTGGGCTTTTTTTGCTGAAAACCACTTGAATTGCCAAAACTGCAATTGCACAAAATGGGTTTGCACGGTCTTTCGTAGTGATGTTTGTTGGTGAATGAGACCTTTTCGCTCTATTCATGTGCGACACACGAGTCAAAGGGGTCTGAATGTGTGTTGTGATGACGTCACATGACGTGTCTTGGCCCAAATCTGCGGAAACTTTGAAAAATTGCAAGCTCCTGTGAATATTGTGGAGTTTCCTTGATTTTGCGTTCATTTCTGTGATCACAAAATCTCTCAATTCTGGAGAGACTGATATTAGCAGGAAAGCAATCATTTTCGTTGACCTCGAAATTGCCCACTGTGTTTACATAGGTTTTTGTATACATAAGAATGAATGTCACCAATTATGCATTCATGCTGCTTCCATCCTCTCGTCTGATCTAGAATTGTGAAATTAAAATTTGAATTTCGAATATTAATCGAAATGAAGAATAAAATGCACATTCGATTGTAAAAACTGTGCACTCGAATTTAAAATGTGTAGCAAGCACAAGAACCGATTTTAATGAAAACTTACTATTGAAAAAATGACGCAAGATATGAACAGTGCACTAAATGTATTATGAAGAAAACTCTAGACACAATAGTTCTAGTAATTCAAATAATTCAGTTTAGTCAGTAATGTTGGGGATTAAGCTGCTTAAGCTGCGTGATGCAACTAATCAAGGGCTCATTATTGCACCAGGTGTGCTACAGCTGAATCACATGAAATACCTGTACTGGCTAGGGGCAGAAAATATACCAAATTCCTGGACGGGGCAGAAAAAGGAAGCGATCAAAGGCTGAAACCAGATTTCTCAGAAGGCAGATTGTGAAAACCCCTCAAGTGACTGCAAAAGACCCGTAGCAAGACTTGGTGGCAACAGGCACTAAGGTTTCTGTGAGTACAGTAAGGCGCATACTAAAAACACAGAAGGTTTCCATGCCAGAACTCCAAGACGTACACCACTACTGACCCGAAAGCAGAAGAAAAGTCAGCTCAAAATCACATAAATAAGCCACAGAAGTTTTGGGATTCTGTTCTGTGGAGTGATGAAACAAAACTGGAACTTTTCAGCACAATGGATCAGCTGTATATCCGGAAGAAGAATGAAGAACGAACACAGTTAAGCATGGTGGTGGCTCAGTGTTGCTCTGGGGTTGCTTTGCATCCTCTAGCACTGGAAACCTGGAAGGGGAGATGAATTTATTGAAGTATCAGAAAATCCTAGGAAAAAACCTCATGCAGTCTGTGAGGAAGCTGAAGCTTGGGCATCATTGGACCTTCCAACAGGGCAATGACCCCAAGCATACCTCAAAGTCCAAAGCTTAGGTGCAGAAGTAGTCCTGGAAGATTCTACAGGGCCATTACAGTCACCTGACTTGAACCCCATAGAAAACCTCTAGTGGGATTTGAAGAAGGCAGTTGCACCAGGCAAACTCAAAAATATTATTGAACAGGAGGCCACTGCTCATGAGGAATGGGCTATGCCTGGCTATGCATCTCATATGCAGCAAGTCAGAAAAAATGTGCTATACTAAGTACTAAAGATGCTTGCCATGAAGGGATTGAATCATTTTGAGACTGGAGAAATAATAATAAGTTGCATTTTCAGTTGAATTTGTGGAAACCACTTGAAGCGTTCGTTGTGTATTTCAATTGCTTTTGTTTGATTTGTACATTGCAAACAGTTTAAAGTCTGTAAATTGTGACAAACATGATTTACAATGGGGGTTGAACAATTTTCATTGCAACTGAGTACACACAACACACTTAAGTTTTTTTTATATATATATATATATATATATATATATATATATATATATATATATATATATATATATATAAATATGTGTGTGAGAATAATTGGTTACATTTTTGCATTTTCTCCTCAACTAAAATGCAGCTGACTGATATTCAATGCCATTTAAATAGAGAATAAAGTTAACAGATAATGACACGATGAAATATTGCCTCAATTTAAAGGACAGAAACTAGTTTTTGACCTTCCAATTACAATGTCTGAATATTCTTAAAAACGCAAAGTTCATTGCTCTTTTTGAAAGGATGTATTTGTATTATTGTGCTGTTACATCATCAGCATAAAACAACATCATCATCAGTGGCACAAAATGGTCTTAAAATGACAATATAGTTTATTGCAATATATCGTCCAACAAAAGTAGTTATCATGACAGGCTTAATGAAGTGCGTTAGTACAGTCTTGGGCTAACATTTTGTCTTTATTTTGCATATAAATAGCCTTTATTTCCGCTCGAGATAGCGTTTAAACACACAAAGGTTTCCACATCTATTCATGTTCCTGAGTTTTGGAAAGAATATGAAGAGAAGATAAAGCCAAATTATATGCCGAGTACAAACTTATTAGCAACATCCAGACCACATGCTCAGCTTATATGCACAGTGCAGCAGGTGACAGGGTTTGGAAGAAGAGCAGCGAGCAACATGGCTTCAAGCTGCTTTCCACCATCAAGAAATGTATGAACTGACTTCAAATGAATGTGCAAAGTCTATAGGGAATTTCTCACCTTTCTCTGTTTGTGAATAAAGACATAAAATTTAAAAACCTAGTGACCGTTAAAAGAAAAACTTACACAACGTACTTGTCAAAACTGATATAGCAATTTGTCTGCCCTAAGCAATGTTTTTAGGAACTACACAACTACACAAGATGCAATCACAACACAATTTCCTCAGTTTACTTAGATAAATTTTCACCCTGACAGCTTTTTAATTATTAGCTCTTGCTGTACTTGTTGCTCAGCCCTACCAAGCCTTTCTGATCTACTGCTTGCACAACAGCTGTGCATAATCACCATCTGTACTATTATGTAGGTAGGAAAGTGAGATCTGCTCGAATGGCACAGTTGTGGCAGCTGAAGAACTGCACAACGGCGGTAGGGAGGAAGTAAGCAGGGCCGTTGAGCAGCTTTTATCTGCAGAGTAAACCTCCATCTTCAGTCCGACAGCAGCTGTGATTGGGTTTTGGGGATAAATGGCGTCACTGTGAGGACACAACAGACCCCATCATGCTCATCTTCATCCTTCTGGCTCATGCACTCCCAAAACACGAGTTAGTACAGTCCTGACAAGCAGGAGATAACGCCGCTGTCACGACACGTCTGCTGAATTATCAGTAAGCATGCATGCAAGTTTACGGAGACGCAGACAGACACACTATCTCTCTCACGTATACATGTATACACATGCTCCCATATAGTGTAGCCTCCACTTATTGCCTGGATTTTGTTTATTATTATTATTTTTTATTTTTTTAAGTCTGAGAACACCAGTGTAAGCATTCACACTCCATTTCCATTTGACAGCCTTTAAAAAAAATTAACCATTAAAACACCCGGTACAAAAACATGTTTAAACGGTTTAAAGTTACTGTGACGTGGCAAACTGGCTGATAAGCTCTGATGCCACCAACTGCGTTATCAGTCCCTCCAGGGTTTTGCGATCGCAGAAATGAATGCAAAATCAAACAAACTCCGCAATATTCAGAGGAGCTTGCCATTTTTCAAAATTTCTATAGATTTTCTGCAGATTTGGGCCAAGACGCATCATGTGACGTCATCTCAACGCGCATTCAGGCAAAGCCCTCTTCGATTCATGTGCATCGAACATGAGCACAGATAAAAGTTCTCATTTACTAACAAACTTCACTGTAATAGACCGTGCAAAAGGATTTTGTGCAATTGCAAATTCAAGTAGTTTTCTGCCAAAAAGAAAGAAGCACAAAAAACTCAGCAAGCTGCATCGCACCTTTTGAAAAAAAAAAAAGCAAAATCAAACATTATTGGCTGCAACAATTACCAAAAAACAAAAACAAAATCCTGTACGGACTGCGTGACTTACATTAAGTAAGGAACACACACGGGGCAAGCTGTTAAAGGAAAATTATCCACAACTTGGGGGGCGCGATGCAGCATTGACACAAAGCACCATCGCAATGTTGATTATTTTCCAAAGAGTGCATCCTTCCTGATGTTTGATTCCTTTTAAACTGCTGCAATTTTCCAACACTAAGCCTAATTGCTTGGCTTATTAAATGAAGGACACCTCATCCGTTTAAAGTTATATCCACTAAAACATGTTAGTTCCTGTTATCACTAACCTTATAGCAGCTATACATGATAAAAAGTAATCCCTCTCACCAGCCTCTATTTCCTTTAATACTTTTTAATAAAAAAAAATTGCAGCCTGTCATGACCCAGAGAAAGCTCAAAGTGCAAAGTCCTCTATCCTGAAGACGTGTCAGAAAACTTAGTTACAGCTTTATCTTTGACCGCTACAAAACGGACACTGGAGACTCCTTCCATGGATATTAAAGTGCACCTATTATGGTTTTGAAACACACTGAATTTTGTTTTAAATGTCTTATACAATAGATTTACATGCATCCAAGGTCAAAAAACACTTTAATGTGCTCATAATTTAAACTGCAGCATTACATTGGTCAGATGTCCCAGTCTGTTGTGATTGGTCTACTGCTGTTAGCGTGTTTCAAAAAGAAAACGTCCACTAGCATAACGAGTTTCAGTTCTGTCTGTTAGCGAGCAGCCGATGAAGACCAGAGGCGGGGCTTTTTGTAACAAACCTATGTAGGTGAGTACAAGCAGTAAGTCTGGAATTAATAACGACTCATTTCAGCTGTTCAGAATCGGTTCCTTCTTTTGGGAGTCAATAACAGTTTGTCGTGCGCTTTGATTTTGACTTTTTACATTCACAGTTCTATAACACACTACATGAAAGGTAAAATTTTAAAAAACATAATAGGTGCACTTTAAATAACTTCCACATCAAAGTGTACCTGCTTTTTATTTGCTAAATAACAACTTTTTAAATCTGTTGATTTATTTATTTTTAGATGATGTAATGCGGTCATCTGTCCATTATAAATCCCTGAGAAACTATTACGCTGTACTAATATAAACCGGTGATTTGAATTATAACAGTGTAACTATCATATCGTCCTTATAATGTAGTGGTGCACAATTCTGCCCCAAAAGCTCCATTACATGCAAACCTTGGCTTACTTCAATGTCAGCAGGTTTTAAATATTGAAATCAGCCCTACTAGCGCAGAATAAAGACACCACCCAGTCTGGCAGCGATTAGAAATGTTGACAGCAGTCTGGTTCTAACGCAGAGACTTGGTCCAACTGTCTATTTGGGGATTGTAACGAACATGCTTCATTAACTGTGTGGGATCCAGGGGCTATCCTGGGATCACGGTGCATGAGATGGGAATACACCCTGGATGTGATGCCAGTTCAACTCAGAGCACCATGCAGACACATCTACACACTCATTCACACCACCTCGGGGCAAGTAGCCAATCCACGTACTGGAAGGAACCTGAAGGATCTGGGAGAAACTGGTGAAAAACTTGGAATCGAACCGTGAGCGCTAGAGCTGTGGGGTGATGAGACTACCCACCAGACCCTTAGACAAAGAGCCTCAGGCATTTTATATAGCTTTATGTGCTATTTTATAAGGTGTAAATATCACAGAAATGCAGATGGCAGGTTTTGCTGTATACCATAGGAAAAATTAGGCTTTGTTTACTAGTAACTTTTTTTTTATGGCCAACTTGCATTCAAATGTGTGCAAATGGTTGTGGTGGTTGTTTAACTGAATAAACGAATACCGCATACCATGCAGCAGAATGGAAACGTTAAGACGTCTGTTGGATGATTTGTTAGACCATGCCTTCCTCTTGAGAAAATGTTCAAACCGAGTAGAAAACCATTTCACATTTGTGGTGTTTAGATCATTAAACACATCCTTTGCCAAGTGTGAAGTGAGGGCGAAGAAGAAAATAAAAAAATTATAAAGGAAAATAAAGAACTGGAAGGAAGTGAATAACCCTACTGTATTTCTCATCTAATGATTAGCCTAAAGAGATCAAAGAGCAGCCTTTCCTTAACAAAGAGAAATGAACAACAGGAAACAAATAGTAATTTATTTAGCCGGTCTTCACATCAGATTTCCCGACAGTATCTAATCTTGATATATGGCAAATGTTTACGCTGAGCTTCCCCCACGAACACAAAAAAAAAAAAAAAAAAAAAAAAAAAAAAAACACTGCAGTCGGAGGTGCTTCTGGCTCACTAGGCCTCAGTTACCTGTGGGTAACTGTGATGGAGGATTGGCTTTGATCGAGATTATATACATACACACAAAATATATAACGTATACAAACATACATTATAATATATATATATATATATAAATAATATTTCACAGTCCATCTCTGAGACCTCTGTATGAACTGTTCGAGTTCTCAAGATGCTATTTTTATGCCCTCTTTACATCCAACAGTGAGCATCTCTAACATAGGCGACACAACCTGTTTATTAACCAGGAATTTGTGTAATAAGGCTTTGGGGTCACTGAAATTGTCCCAAATGAAAAACCATCAACTATGGATGTGCCGGTGAGGAAATGTTCCCACTGTTTAATTGGCGTGCGCCAACACTGGTAATACCAGTATCACAGGCTTATGCATGCATTTAACTTTCACTTTCCAATTAGTACCAATTGCTTAAATGGTGGGTTCATTATTATTGTTAATGAAAAACACAATTATAAAACTATAAGCGACAAACTCACTTCTATTAAACACAGAACTTTTGAAACCAAATCCTCTGCCATCGCCTTGTCAGTCAGCTCGCCTCACTCTTGTCACATGATAAACAAAATCTGACTCCTGCTGATGTGTTCTGCGACTCGGCTCACGCTGAATTGAGCAGACGCGTTCAGTTTTTAATTGTAGTGGCCGTTCTCTAAATGAAGTCAATGATTTTTTTTATTACAATAAAAAGGCAAAACGACAGTGGGGGCGGTGCAGCAGTGGGCAAGACATGTAATCGGTGTGCAGCCCAAACGCCAGTAACACCAGCTATAGCAGCAAGCCTACCATCAACCATAATCAAAAGGACAGGTTGACCAACCCCTTGATGATCCCCAGTCATAGTGTATTCTTTCATTTAGAAGCCGTCAAGGGAAAATCCCCTGTAAAACACTGATATGATAAGCAACTCTGGTGGTAATTTGTTGTTACAGTCATGCAAAATTCCTGCAATGTTCAAAGATGCACACTATACAGCCAAACAATTGTAAACCATCACACCCATATGCGGTTCTTCTCCAAACTGTAGCTACAAAATTGTACAGGAAGTCTTTGTATGCCATAACATTACAATTTCCCTTCATTGGAAGTAAGAAGCCAAAATCTGTTCCAGCATGACAATGCCTCTGTGCACAAAGTGAGCTCCATGTGAGACATGGTTTGCCAATGATCTCACTAATACACTTGTGGCTGAATGAGCAAATCTCCACAGACAAAACCTTCCCAGAAGAATGGTCACATAGCGTAGTAACTTCTAGTCCAGCACAAAAGTAGAATATACAGGAAGCCGATGCAGCTATACGACAGAGTTGAGCAGAGTTACGGTGGAGATCTACAATCCGACCAGCATGAAGGTGTTGATGTTGGTACGAACATGAAATTGACATCTTCTGGTAGAACAGAGTGTACAGCTGTGAGACCTCGACCAGGACTAAAGTGCTGCTGCATCGGTCTCTTTAGGTAGGGATGAAGCAAGAGCTTAAAAATTTCTTGGAACTTTTTAACCAAGGTGAAAATAGATCAACATATTGAAAAATGTTTATTAAAAAAAAAGCCCAGAATTTCAATACAGAATAACTATCGGACCTCTGTGAAAGATCGGTTAATTAAACAGTCTTTAAGGGTCCATTGGTTGTTCTCCTGGTGGAACAATTACAGGTTTAATATACATTCCTGGAACAAAGCGCTACCCTATCTGAACTGGTTTCAAGCAGAACCCTTAATTATCCCGTGAGCGCTCACAGAGTGTGCTTAGATCAGCGGAAGTGCTCTATTATAAGGTCTCTTCCTGAACTAACACAGCAGCTTGTAGTCAGTCTGGGTGTGATACAAGCATGATTGAGGAACTTTTCCTCTTTTCTGAGCTGCTCGTGATGTTAGTTCTGCTTTTCATCTGAAGACCATATAAAGCTGAATCGGCATGTTAAAGAGACATACCGCACGTTGTGCTGTGAGAAAACTTATTCAAAGCACAAAGAAGCACTTGGTGTGTTTGTTCTCGGGGCATGGGTGAACAGTGTCTTCTGTCAGCACTCACACACACACTTATTTTATCTTTGCTTGTGTATTAGTGAGGATCTCACCGGAAACACAAGGTCAGCATGTAACCACAATTCTTTCCATGACCTGCAGTTCTGCGCTGCGTGTCAAAAGCCACTGAGGTGTATTGAAACGTGGGAAGAAAACTATCACACAGCATTGACTGGTCTAATCACTATAAACACATCTGCGTCAAATAAGTTACACCTACTCGTTTGGCAACCGCCTTTATCCAGAGTGACTTTCCTTTCAAAATAACATGCATCACGCAGTGCAAAAAACAAAGAAAAGAATAAAGATCCAACATAACCGGAAACAAGAGTAAGATTTTCGGATATACAGGTGCTGGTCATAAAATTAGAATATCATCAAAAAGTTGATTTATTTCAGTAATTCCATTCAAAAAGTGAAACTAGTATAATGTATACATTCATTACACACAGACTGATATATTTCAAGTGTTCATTCCTTTTAATTTTGATGATTATAACTGACAACTAATGAAAACCCCAAAATCAGTATCTCAGAAAATTAGAATATTGTGAAAAGGTTCAATATTGAAGACACCTGGTGCTACACTCTAATCAGCTAATTAACTCAAATGGTCTCTCAGTCTAGTTCTGCAGGCTACACAATCATGGGGAAGACTGCTGACTTGACAGCTGTCCAAAAGACGACCAATGACACCTTGCACAAGGAGGGCAAGACACAAAATGTCATTGCTAAAGAGGCTGGCTGTTCATAGAGCTCTGTGTCCAAGCACATTAATAGAGGGTGAAGGGAAGGAAAAGATGTGGTAGAAAAAAAGTGTACAAGCAATAGGGATAACCGCACCCTGGAGAGGATTGTGAAACAAAACCCATTCAAACATGTGGGGGAGATTCACAAAGAGTGGACTGCAGCTGGAGTCAGTGCTTCAAGAATCACCACACACAGACGTATGCAAGACATGGGTTTCAGCTGCCGCATTCCTTGTAATAAAGCCACTCTTGAACAAGACACAGCGTCAGAAGCGTCTCGCCTGGG
Source organism: Ameiurus melas (assembly GCA_012411365.1). NCBI lineage: Eukaryota > Metazoa > Chordata > Actinopteri > Siluriformes > Ictaluridae > Ameiurus > Ameiurus melas. The sequence continues at coordinate 16,861,951 of CM022759.1, read as the reverse complement.
CTAAAGATAAAAAGGACTGGACTGCTGCTGAGTGGTCCAAAGTTATGTTCTCTGATGAAGGCAAATTTTGCATTTCCTTTGGAAATCAAGTTCCCAGAGTCTGGAGGAAGAGAGGAGAGGCACAGAATCCACGTTGCTTGAAGTCCAGTATAAAGTTTCCACAGTCAGTGATGGTTTGGGGTGCCGTGTCATCTGCTGGTGTTGATCCAGTGTGTTTTCTGAGGTCCAAGGTCAATGCAGCCGTCTACCAGGAGGTTTTAGAGCACTTCATGCTTCCTGCTGCTGACCAACTTTATGGAGATGCAGATTTAATTTTCCAACAGGACTTGGCACCTGCACACAGTGTCAAAGCTACCAGTACCTGGTTTAAGGACCATGGTATCCCTGTTCTTAATTGGCCAGCAAACTCGCCTGAACTTAACCCTATAGAAAATCTATGGGGTATTGTGAAGAGGAAGATGCGATAAGCCAGACCCAACAATGCAGAAGAGCTGAAGGCCACTATCAGAGCAACCTAGGCTGTCATAACACCTGAGCAGTGCCACAGACTGATCGACATGCCACGCCGCATTGCTGCAGTAATTCAGGCAAAAGGAGCCCCAACTAAATATTGAGTGCTGTACATGTTCATACTTTTCAGTTGGCCAACATTTCTAAAAATAAATTTTTTGTATTGGTCTTGTAATATTCTGTAATATTCTAATCTTCTGAGATACTGATTTTGGGGTTTTCATTAGTTGTCAGTTATAATCATCACAATTAATAGGAATGAACACTTGAAATATATCAGTCTGTGTGTAATGAATGTATACATTATACTAGTTTCACTTTTTGAATGTAATTACTCAAATAAATCAACTTTTTGATGATATTCTAATGTTATGACCAGCACCTGTAGTTCATACCTAAAATATTACCGTAATTACAGGATCAGCCGAGCAGGTCTTTATGTAATTGCTACATACAGGTAGACCGCTCTGCCTTAATAGCCGAGTATACCGTAATAGCCAAGAGAATCTGGTCAGATGAACTAGATTTTACAACATTTTGTTGTAACCCATTAACTGCAGTATGATTTACTATATGTGCTTATTTTTGGAGCAAAGGAAGTGTTACAGTATCGAAGAAATGGCTTGAGAGCTAAGATTTGATTCCACATGTTGAAGAATTTCCTTTTCGAGAAAGCAAGCCACTAGAGTGACTGTGTTTGACTGATTTAAACAATGGTCAATAGCATTCGGGGAAACACCACAACCCTGGTGAAGCTAAACAAACCTGACAGTAGCTTAGTGAAGTAGCTAAATATGGAGTTTAACGAACCCCCCTTCACCGATGAGTGCTGATTTTAACTATGACGATATTATACATGACAAGAAATCTTCCCCCCCCCCCAGATCCACAGGGTCATTCACTGGGAAGCATTTGACGTATCCCATTTCAAATATTAGGTTTTGTGATGAAAATCATGAAAGTCTGAGCTAGTGAAGCATTCCTCCAACTTGCACAACCTCACAACCCCGTCTCAACCGAGTGATGGAAAGGGGGTTACAGTGCACAGGACGACATTCTGTCCCAAAAAATAAAACTAAAATAATGCACTGAAAATGCTGCAACTGTAGAGCAAGCTCCGGCTATCAGAGGCGGGACATCCACTAGAGAGCATTTTAATTGGATGAACACACGACTTGTACAGGTTGAGTCATCAAAACAACAACAAAAAAGGTTAGTGAGTTCCTCAAAGTGACTATAACAGGACAGAATATAGGTTTTTTTTTTGTATAGATTACAAAAAAAAACTAAAAAATTTGGGAGGGACGACAAAACAAGCAATTATTTTGCTGTTCAGGGGGACTTTAAAGAAGCAATCACAGAACAACGGTCCAAGAGTGTCAGGTGTTTGTGAGAAGTCATCCTGTTGCCTTTCTCCTCATCGGGTAAAAGTGGAACAAGCCAGACATCAGGAACCGCGTTTTCGCAAAAGAAAACAGACCCAGCAGCTATCTAACTACAGCCATCAGGGCTATCAGGGCTAGTATATTCCTGTGTGATCGCATTTGCTGATTGATTTCTGGGAAAATAAAAATAAACAAAACCCACCCTTCCCAAGCCTAGCTATCTGGAGATCACTAGCTGATGAGCGAACATCTAGCTGATTGTGTTTGAAATCAAGTCAGGAGCTCATCACACAGGCCAAGCGAGCTAGCTGAACTAGCCAGCAAGCTAGCACATATGAAGACCGGGCCATATCTCGAGCAAGCTCACGACTAGCTTTCTCCACACTTGCAGTGTCAGTCGGGAGGACAGGAGCTTACCTTGTCCATGAGTTTCCAACATTTCTCCACGGTCTTTTTGTCCACGGCTCCGGGCTGGTGATGGGAGTGGTGGAGGTGATGGTGAGGCTGGAACGCGTCCTTCATCATGCCAATGAGCCCGCCGCCTTTCTTCAGATTTCCTGCCATGTTTCAGCTCCTGAGAGTCGGACAGCGTGCCTGGCGCTGGTGCCGGGGAGGGCAGACGCCTGTCCCTTGTTTTCGGAGTCCAAGCAGCGGTTTTGACTTCCAAACAAAATACCCCCCGGTGAGGACAGCGCCCGAGTGCACTTCGAGCGAGGGTCCTTCGTCGGGGGGGGGAGTACGAAGAAAAACGCTCTAGCGACTCGAGGGTGCCATTAAATCCCCTCGGCAGCAGTGAACCGCGCTGTCATTGGCGTTGGTGCACAAGTACAACCGCCAAGAGGGAAAACAATACAATACCGAGTGCTAATGAGATCTGCGCTCGTCGCTACTTTTCATCAAGACACAAACGCGTCTTTTCAACGCCACCCTGTGCGCACTGGTTCCCGTTTCCCCCCCGCTCTGTCTCCCGCAACGGGAAGTTCAGCTCACAGCTACAGCGCACAGCAGGAGGGGAGGCTGGATCAGCCGGGTAATAACAAGCAGCTCCAAGAAGACGACTTGAAACAGAATCGAGCCGTATTTACTGCACAATACAAAAACAACTGATAATCCCGGCTATAGATGGGCGAATGATAAAGAAATATATTTAGAGCTACAAACACCACCTCCTAGCTCCCCCCCCTCCCAAGTTGGTTAGTAACACTCTTCCTGTTCCTCCTCTTCCGCCTCTCAGGGCTCGTCGCCTGTACTGTACTGCGCGAGGAACCGCCCCCCTCGCACACAAAACCACGCCCCTCGTACACAAACCACGCGCATTTCCACATCGCGCAGCCTTCATGCAGGCTTCTACTCACTCACAAACCACAAAGTTGATACATAGTGCATTCTCAGGACGAATTCGACGACAAACATTCATTGGGTGGAACTCTAGTTCATTGCAGTGCACGATTGCACACATTTTCATACATTCATTCACACCCAGGGTCAAGATCTTTCAAATTTCCAGTCGACATACCAGCGTGTTTTGAGGGATGGGAGGAAACCGGAGAACCCGAATAAAACCCACATAGACATAGGGAGAACATGCAATACATAGAGACAGCATCATGACATCAGCACTGAATCATGAATGCTGGAGCCTTGAGGCAGCAGCATTACCCCCTGGACTAATAGAACTCTGAATCATAGAGCTGTAAGACATGCTGTCAAAAAACAGCGGGGACAGGCTATAGGGAGGGTACAGCCTACCACTTCTTGTGCTCGTCTTGGACTTAAACAGTTTCAAGTTTTAAATAGAGTCCATCTGTCCAAGTCGAGATTGTCTGTGATGTATCCGAATGTAGAGGACAAGTGTGATAAATGCAATGGGTCTCCTTGTCATCTTGGCCATATGTTTTTCTTCTGCCCTGATCTCCATGGTTTTTGGTCTGGCTTTTTTACCATCATGTCCACTATTCTCAGGGTAGATTGAAAGCCTTGTCCATTGATTGCTGTATTTGGGATTCCTCAAGCTTCAATTCCTTTGAGCTCGATACAAAAGGATGTTATTGCTTTCACATCCCTTATAGCAAGACGTTCCCTACTGTTACGTTGGAAGTCTGCTAAATACCCATCTATCTCCCAGTGGATAAAGGACGTGATGTTTTTTTTTTGAAACTCGAGAAAATAAGATATATGATGAATGGTTGTACAGACAAGTTTTTTCATAAATGGCATCCATTTATTTCATACTTTATGGAGTTACAGACACTTCCCACGTAAAGGTTAGTGCCTGTTGTTGAATTTTACACTATCTTTATAACCAGCGACAGTTAATGGGTAGCCATGATGATCCGGAGGGGTGGGTTGTGGGTTTAATTTTGTTTTTCTTTGTATAAAAAGAAAAAAAACAACCTGTGAATATTTACTGCTGTCGCTCAATTTGTTTTTATTTTTGGGAAAGGGTGGGGAGGACAGAACAGAAAAGGCGATTTAGAAAGGCTTAGCAGAAATGTTCAACAGAAATGTTTAGCAGAAATGTTTATTAGAAATGTTCAGCAGAAATGTTCAGCAGCAATGTTTAGCAGAAATGGTTATTAGAAATGTTCATTAGAAATGGTTAGCAGAAATAGAGAAATGTTTAGCAGAAATGTTTAGCAGAAATGTTCAGCAGAAATGTTCTGTAGAAATGTTCATCAGAAGTGTTCAGCAGAAATGTTCAATAAAAATTAAACTTGAAAAAACAAAATCATCATCATCATCATCATTAAGAGACTGGCATCCCATCCAGGGTGTATCTCGCCAGTAATCTGGGGATAGTTTCCAGAGCAAATCATCATCAACATCACCATTATCATGATCAAAGCATCCTTTAACTAACTGAAAACATACAAGTTGTATGCTCTTTTTTATATGAGTGTTTTTTGTACAGCTCTGTAATGTAAAAAATTCGGCTGATATACCTCACAATACCAGTAAATAATAAAAAAAAAACTTGACAGTCTTGTCAGTCAATGAGGCTAATAGTGGTACAGTATGTTGTGTGATTTAAATCTAAAATCTGAGGAATATATTTTTAAGAATCTGAAAGTGAATGCATCGTAGTTTTGCTTTGAATGGATTAGGCTGCCTACAGACGATCAGACAGTAGCGCTTTCCCTGATTTCAAATGTGTGGATATCAGCCATAACATTAAAACCACCTTTCTAATATTGTGTAGGTCCCTTTTGTGCTGCCAAAACAGTTCTGACACATCAAGGCATGGAATCCACAAGACCTCTGAAGGTGTGCTGTGGCATCTGGCTGCAGATCCTGTAAGTTGCAAAGTGGGGCCTCCATGGTTTGGACTTGTTTGTCCAGGACATCTCACAAATGTTCTATCAAATTGAGACCTGGGGAATTTGGAGGCTAAGTCAACACATTGAAGTCTAGTAATTTTCCTGAACTATTACTGAACAAATTTTTGCAGTGTGGCAGGGAACGTTAGCCTGATGACAGAGTCCACAGCCATTAGGGAATAGCATTGCCATGAAGGGGTGTACTTGGTCTGCAACAATATTTATGTAGGTGGTACATGTCAAAGTAACATTCACATGAATGCCAGGACCCAAAGTTCCCGGCAGAACATTGCCCAGATTATCACACTGCCTACTCCAGCTTGCCTTTATCTTATAGAGCATCCTGGTGCCATCTCTTCCCCAGATAAGTGACACACATGCACCTGGTAATCCACATGATATAAAAGAAAGCGTGATTTATTAGACCAGACCACCTTCTTCCATTGCTGCATGGTCCAGTTCTGCTGCTCACGTGCACATTGTAGGTGCTTTCAGTGGTGGAGAAGGGTCAGAACGGGCACTCTGACCGGTCTGTGGCTACGTATTGTGTTGTGACACCTTTCTATCATAGCCAGCATTAACTTTTTCAGCAATTTGTACTACAGTAGCTCTTCTGTTTGATCGGACCAGACAGGCTAGCCTTCACTCCCCACATGCATCAGTGAGCACTGGGGGCCCATGACTGTGGCAGCAGTTCACTAGTTGTCCTTCCTTGACCCATTTTTGCTAGGTACTAACCACTGCATACTGGGAACACCCCACAAGACCTGCTGTTTTGAAGATGATCTGACCCAGTTGACTAGCCATCACAATTTGGTCCATGTCAAAAGTCGCTCTGATCCATACACTTTCCCATTTTTCTTGCTTACAACACATTTACATCACAACTTTGAAAAATGACTGTTCACTTACTGCCTAATATATCCTACACTTTGATATGTGCCACTGTGATGAGATAATCAATTTTATTCACTTCACCTGTCAGTGCTTTTAATGTTATGGCTGATTGGTGGATTACTAATATGAAGTTGTGTTCTCATTCACTCACCTTCAGTGAGTGTTTTATCCTGGCAAGGCTGCAGTGGATCCAGAGACTATCTAGGGAATGCTGGGCAATGATTTGGGAATGCACAGTAGATGGGACCCCAATCCATCACACTCAATCGTATCACAATCTGGGGACAATTTATTTTAGGTAATCCACATACTCACATGTTTCTGGGAGATGGAAGGAGACTCCGGACCCTGGCAATGCTACAAATTGCACCTCCATGCCTCCAATGTTGGGTTGTCTATGTAAAAAATAAAATAAACAATAACGATAATTTAAGTATTTGAGAAGTCACACATTATTTTCATGTCATGTAGAACATATGTCACCACATGCTACTGCTTGCTGTCCCCTTGATACACAACTTTCTTTTCATTTGCTTTTAAGCCTGTCCTAGCCTGACAATACTGTATAGCAGAAATCTCTTTCAGCTCTCACAGTCTGTGAATGTGTTTGTAAAAATTAAATGTTAAATGAACCCTTCCAAAATGGCATAATGATACCATTATTTAGCATGATGGGACATTAATGACCTCAAGCTCATCACAGAAGTCATTGGTCTGTAACGTAGATATTGGTCAACACAGAACGCTGCACAAATCTAACAAGGTTTTTTTTCTGCCTATAAAATTAAATAGTGAATTAGCATAAATATATCAATCACATATTTGTGGTGCCTTGGGTCAGCATTCTTATAACTGAGCCTGTGGACTGTGTGGTAGCTCAGTATGATGATGTAAGGAACACACGGCACACCTTCTTGTCTCATTACTCTATCCACCTGAGACCTAAAAGCTCCATCCTCATCAGCAGAATGATTTGTCCCTGGACAAAGAAAAGGTGATCAATACTGACACATTAATCATCAAAATTACCTGGACCAATCTAATGCTTGAACATTAGATTACCATTATCATATAATTACCAAGGAGATTATAAATGGAAAAATACAAAATAGAAAAATTATTACATGGTCTGCAGCCAAGTTTTCATCACAAGTATTATTATTATTATTTTGGTTATTGAGCTGTGTCTGTAAATTATACATTCCAACCTTATATTACTTTAATCATCATCTTCTTGCCTACAAAATAGCAGTGTTAGATGGGCTTAAGTATGACCTCGATCATGTCATATAAAATAAAAACTACAAAATTCAACAACAACAATAAAAAAAAACGTTTTATTGACAGAATGAAACACGGAGAATGAAAAACCTTGTGTGGGTTGAAGATTTTTGCTTCCTCCGTCCCTGGGGAGCAATGTTTGAAGCGAGACTTCAGTGAGGGCTGGGAGCGTAAACTGGGCACTAATGTGTATAAACACTATGTATGTCATATTTGTGATGAAGAGAAGAACTGTGTTCGTGGTATTGTTAACACTGGTCAGGCAATTTTACATTGTTGCCAGTACACAGGTGATTTATTTCCTATATATTTCCAAAATAAAAAAGGGGAAAGAGATCACTTCTAAAAACATGCTTTGCCCAACCTTGTTTACAAAAAAGTGTAGATTTTTAACACAGTGTCATGACAGTATTCATATATAATTTGGCGTGTGTAGTATCTATCAATTGATCAGTCTGAACAGGATTTTACAGAGGTTATTTTTTGTGATTGTTGCAGCCAAAAATGCATGTGTGACACAGCTTGAAGTACATGAATTGAAAAAGGCTTTGAGTGAATGCACGTTGTGATGACATCACATGACACGTCTTGGCCCAAATCTGTGGTAATTTTGAAATGACCAAATATTGCAGAGTTTGCTTGATTTTACAGTAATTTCTGCGAACACAAAATCCTAAATTTTTGTAAATATTTCATTATATCTTTTAATGTGACAACACAAAGAAATGATGCTTTGCTACAATGTAAAGTAGTGAGAGTATAGCTTGTGTAACAATGTAAATTTGCTGTGAGACCAGGTTCGAGCTCTGAGGTCGCCACGTTGTCCTCTGGCTACCGTGTTCTATGTTACCGTGTTTTTTATCTCGTTAGTTTATGTTTAGTGTTTGCAACAGTATTATGCCAGGTTGTCTTAGTGTCTTTGTTTTGTTGTTTTTTTGATTAATAAAACGTTTGCAATTGCTTCCAAATCTACCTTGATACGTGACAGAACGTAAGACCTTCAACGGAAGCAGCAGATCATGATGAAGTACCTGGGAGTCACTATGCCACTTTCACGGAGGACTACGGCATGCCACGCCAACAGGAGGAGGAGTCCAGGTACAAGTGGGAGTCTGTGGTCGGGGATAGTACCATCTCCCACCCTTTCTCCCCTATAATGGATCTAGTTCAGCAAACAGAGTCAGCAGAGAACGAAGGTCAGCCTCCCTGTTCATCTGAAGATATCTCAGCTTTTCATGTCAGCTGAGGACTGCCTCCATGTTCCGCTGAGATTCTGTCATCTCTGTCATATATCAAGGAGGTAACTCTGGACATCAGTTCCCATCAGCCACTGCACTCTACAACAACATGTCACATGACCACCTGCAACTGAATCACGTTTCTGTTAATGAGCACACTTATACAGTGAGGGAAAAAAGTATTTTATCCCCTGCTGATTTTGTACGTTTGCCCACTAACAAAGAAGTGATCAGTCTATAATTTTAATGGTAGATTTATTTGAACAGTGAGAGACAAAATAACAACAAAAAAATCCAGAAAAACGCATGTCAAAAATGTTATAAATAGATTTGCATTTTTTATGAGGGAAATAAGTATTTGACCCCTCTGCAAAACATGACTTAGTACTTGGTAATGACTTAGTAATTACTTTTCATTTTCAATGCCCTGGCTGAGGGAAGGAGGTTCTCACCCAAGATTTGACGGTACATGGCCCCATCCATCGTCCCTTTGATGCGGTGAAGTTGTCTTGTCCCCTTAGCAGAAAAACACCTCCAAAGCATAATGTTTCCACCTCCATGTTTGACGGTGGGGATGGTGTTTTTGGGGTCATAGACAGCATTCCTCCTCCTCCAAACACGGCGAGTTGAGTTGATGCCAAAGAGCTCCATTTTGGTCTCATCTGACCACAACACTTTCACCCAGTTGTCCTCTGGTGGTCAACTTAATGCCTAATATTTTACAAACGGAAGCAGCACAAACCGGCACAAACGAAGCACAAATGATTGAGACTATTTTGAATGAACTTGGAGCATGGGGGGTGACCCCAGAATGACCTATAAATATTCTTTTAATATTTCCAAATCTGAAGCAGCACAAATGAAGCGTTTATCAGCACAAACGGGCACAAACAGAGCACAAACAATTGAGACTATTTGGGGTTCATTTGGAGCATGTGGTGGGCTGGGTGTCCCCAGAATGACCTATAAATAATCTCCTGAACCAAAGCAGCACAAACGAGCACAAACAGAGCACAAACGATTGAGAATATTTTGCTGATGTTTTTCATTGGTGGGGGGGACCAACTTTGGGACACCCTGGATGGGTTGCCTTCACAGGGCAATCGCAAGCACGCACATACTCACACACCCCAGACAATTTAGAGATGCCAATCAGACTACAAATGCAGGTCTTTGGTCTAGGGGAGGATACTGGAGTACCTGGAGGAAACCCCCAAAGCACTGGGAGATCATGCAAACTCCACACACACTGGGTGGAAGTGGGAATTGTTCCCCTAAAACCGGAGGTGCGATACAAATGTGTTAACCACTAAACCACCATGTTCCCCATCCTAAAACATTATAGTACAGAAAAAATACACTTGAAATGGCCCTTAAAATAGTATCATTTTTAAAGTAGATAACTCATTAGACTCATTAAACTCATAGAAGGATATCTTCCTAAATTATTTTTAAAGTATTTAAGGTTTGAAATTGAGCCCCTTCCCTTGTTTTCAGTAATTGCTTTATCCTGGCCACAGTCACGATGGATCAGGAACCTATCCTAGGAACACTGAGCAAGAAACACCACTCCCTCACAGGGTAGCGAAGCAGATAATGCAATATACCCTTTCCATGTTTTTTTCACTGGTAATAAAATTTCTCAGCTGTATCAAAAAATAGGCTGAAATATTTATGACAGCATAAGTATTTGAATGTGACTTTAATGATAAACATTCAACTTTCCTGACCTCTGACTATAAAATGTAGTCTGACAGATTCATACAGCAGCAGACTGATGAGAGAAATGTTATAAAGGGCACTCTTTTACCACTCGTCCCGCTTATCCAGTGTATGTTACAGGCAGATTGAGTGCAGAAAATCTATTAACATAAACAGTTGATCTCCCATTGTCCTGGTTAGATTAGTGTCAAAGAGGTCATTCAGTAACACTCAAGAGTGAGTTTCACTTAACATTATTTATTGCATTAATTAGCATTATACCACAGTGCTCTTAAATGTTCAAATGTGATTGGTCAGAAGGTGTTGAACAGCAGTTGTTAATCTGAAAGCCAAATCACATTACACTGTAATTATTTATATTCATGTTCGTATTTTTATTAATGTTATACTTTCTATAATAACTCGTTCACAGTGACTTGTATGGTGGACAGTCCACTTAATTTAAGGCTAACAATAAGCAGAAAACAATGATATTGTTATTTAACAAAGAGTACATATATAGTACCGTTCAAAAATTTTAAGCACCCTATTCTTTTTTAGAACAAACTTTGGTATATATTTTTAATTTTCTGACTTTTACATTATTAAGTCAGTACAAAAACATTTTACATTCCTAAACATTAGTTTTTTAGCACAACATAAAATGTTTCAGGAAAATGTTAGAAAGCATCATATGACATAAGAGACCACTTTTCAGACAAAAAACACAATGAAGGCTGCTGGCTTTTGCTGCAAAAATAATAAGCAAGTGCGACAGTCAAAGTCTCCAGAAGAACCGTGGCTGGTTCTACAAGATGCTCAATAAAACTTATAGCTCATGTCCTTATAAAACTGCACGAATTGTACCAGAGGCTACTATTTTTATTTATTTATTTTTTCACACAAAATATTGACTTTGTTTCATTTACTACAGTTTACTGCTCTTGATGGTATTACAGCCTTTTACAGTAATTTATTTTTCACGTAGAAACATTTTGAAGGCACCTTTGCTCAACAGCATTTCTCTTCATGTGCCTAAATCTTTTGCACAGTACTGTACATATTACTCTGGTGAGGTTTTCTGTAAAGCAACAGGACCATGTGATGTGCTGGAGCTAATGTAGTCATTTGGCGCTATCATGACAGAGCCCCCCGTTAAATGACAGTCAAGCAGGGATTCTGGACAGTCATATAAGAAGTTTCTGTGCTGATATGGGCCCTTAGGCAGACAAAGTTTCTCAGGAGTGATACCCCTAGCATAACCAGAAGGGAGCGCGACATCCTTCACAATGTAGTGAGAAGGAATTGTCTCCGCCATATAACTAAGGGGTGGCACCATGTCCAAGACTGCAGATGAAAATGGAGGAAGCGGTGCACTCCAGAGAGCCAGAGGGGGGAGTGACGTCCACCACAGAGCTAGATTTCTCTGCATAGTGAGAGGGGGGAACAACGTTCTCTGTGCAGCAAGAGGGGGGAGTGACCTACACTGCGAAGCAAAGTGGGGAGGGAGTGACATCCTCAGTGGAGCAAGAAAGCAGAGCAATGACCGATGTCCGATGTCCAAAGAGGAGCCAGATTGCGTTGTGACGTCTGAGGCGGAGCAGGGAGATGGAGTGACGCCCATGGTGAGGCTGAGATCTGTAATGGCCTCCTCAAAGGGGCGGGGAACACCCTCCATGGAGCAGGGAGGCAGAGCAGCACCCTCAGCGGAGCAAGGAGACAGAGAGATGTCCTCAGCAGGAGGTGTGGGGGCAGCTTCAGCCAAGATGGGTTTCCGCGAAAATTCCGCGAGGAGCTGCCCAACATCGGGCTCAGGTATGAGTTGGTGCAGGAGGACCTCAAGTCAGTTGAGCTGCCTCTGGTTGTCCCAGGTTTGCTTCCCTTGGGCCCACATGCACTGATGAATGTCTGCTGCATCCATATTATAGGTCAAGATTTCATGTCATGTAAAAATGAAGAGGCAACAAATGCATATGTTCAAGTACTATAAGAAAAGTACATATAGTTTTTAGTTTACACCCCTTAGTTAACATCTGCAAAGGTGTTCATGTTGGTCATTGTGGGCTTAATTTTCCTTATGGATGGCCTAAACATTGGTTTATTTATTATTTTCGTTATTTACTTTATTACAAAAATATTAATTAATGTTGTTAGTTAATTTGTTAATGTTACCTATGATGTAATTGTCATGATTTCCCATCAAGTTAGCGCTGTAGCATGCAGTGCACTCTGAAGCTTGAAGCGTGAGCACTCACTTCTGGGTTTCAATAACATTGACTTTGTTTACTTTTTACATGTTCATTTGTTATGATTTCCATCCTGTCGTCACCACTGTATTGTCATTGGTTGTTCCCTTATGTGTGATCATTAGTCTCAGCTGTTTTCTGTTCACCCTTAATCAGTTTTGTCATTTAAACCCCTCGTGTCTCATTGTTCGACACAAAAATGACTGGAACCATCTCCCACCCTCCCTCCTTCACTGTGGATCTCGTCTAGCCTGCAGAGTCGACGGAGAACAGTGTTCAGCCTCCCTGCTCGTCTGAGCATGCTGCTCAGCATCCATGCTCAGTTGAGGATGCCGCTCAGTATCCCTCTTCAGCTGAAGATTGCTCCGCCTCCCGGTGCGGCCAAGAGCTCTGCTTTTCTTCCCTGCTCCACCTTGGACATCACTACACCAGGCTTGGACGTGGCTCTGCCATCCTGCTCGGCTGAGGACGTCGCTCTGCCTCCATGCTTCACTGAAGAAGTCGCTCCTTTTCTTTGCTTTGCGTCATATGTCACTCCCCCTTCCTGCTCCACAGAGGGCATCACTCCCCCCTCATGTTTCATGGAGAGCATAGCTCCTCCCTCTGGCCTCCTGGAGAACTGTGCTCCTCCCTCTGGCCACTGTTGAGAACCTTGCTCCCCCCTCGGACATTGCAGAGAGCGTTGCTCTGCCCTCAAACCTCGCAGAGAGCATAGATTCCCCTTCTAGCTTCATGCAGAACATCGCTTTCCCCTCAAGGCTTTGCCTTAAGCTTTGTTCCTCCTGCTGGCTATGCAGTAGCCATCACACCACATTCAAGCCAGGCCGGGGATATCATGTCATCTCTCTGTGGTGCGGAGGAGACTGCCCCACCCCTGAACCTCAGAGAGCATGCCAAGTTAATTTCCGAGGTAGAAGAGACAGCACCTCAAGCCATATTCCTGTCTGAGGGCAATGAGATGAACTCTCGTCAGCTTCCATTCCGAGGGCTACGGCATGACCAACCAAGTTCTGTTCATGACTGAGTCTGTTGACACGGCCAACCAAGTTCTGCTCACACCTAAGTCTGCTGACACAGCCAACCAACTTCAGCCTCTCTGCTCGGCTGAGGACTTCGCTCTACCCATTGATTGTTCCCTTATGTGTCATCATTAGTCTCAGCAGTTCTGTGTTCACCCTTAAGTGTTATCACCATGCCAACCCTTTGTTCCTCGTGTTTTGTTTAATGGTTTTGATCATGTTCTCATTCTCATCCTCATTTCTGGAGTCCTGTTTAGCCTTGTTTATGCCCGTTTGCCAATTGCCTGACCAATTGCTTGTTTTTGACCATGCTATTGTCTCACTTCTTGGATTTTGTCTGCCTGTAACTACTCTGATAAACCTCTTATCTGCACTTGCATCCATCCTAACATACATTACGTGACAGTAATAATGCTGAAATTTATGGCTGGCTCATGTCAACTAATGCTAACTGATCAAATAAAATCAGTTAAGGGAAACTTATTGCAAAAAGTGTTACTGAACAGCTGTTACTGTAAGTGAAGACTTTCAAGAGTCAGAGCCCTAAACAGAAAAAAGCAGTTTCTATTTGATATTTTTGACAGATGAGGCGTTAATCAATTATTTTCCTTCCACAAAACTGTCGATCAATGGAATTTGAAATCAGCAGACATAATTATGTAGTGCGTTGACAATACATGATGGTGTCACACGATATCATTGATTAAAAACCACATTCTCCATACTAGAAGGCATGAGGCTTGTTATTATGCATGTTATGGATTGCTATATTTAATAATCAAATGAGAACAATGTAACAGTAATGTTTCCTTGTGTAAGCATAACCAGTTACTTTGATTGATTTTTACACGGCTGATTGGACAGCTTGCTTTCTAATTTAGCTGAAGCTCTAGAGGCAGTGGGAACATCAGGGTTCGGAAATTCATAAAGTTCAAAGATAAGCTCACTGAGCTCAGCTTGTTGCCACTCTAGATAGGCAAAAGCATTGAAAGTCATGTAAAATCCATCCATCCATCCATCCATCATCAACCGCTTATTCCATCTTCAGGGAGCCTATCCCAGGAGGCATCGGGCACAAGGCGGGGTACACTTGTGCCTGACAGGGTGCCAATGTCATGTAAAATATAGTATAAAAATATATTATTGAAATTTGAATACAATTCTAACAAACTCTCTCTCTCTCTCTCTCTCTCTCTCTCTCTCTCTCTCTCTCTCTCTCTCTCTCTATATATATATATATATATATATATATATATATATATATATATATATATATATATATATACGTAGACATTGTATATGCCATGAATGATAATAGATATTATAAATGGTATAGTCCTATTAACCATTAATTGATAGTACATAACAATATATACTTAACCCTGTGTTTATTTTTACTATGACCTCTGTAATAAAGTTATTGGAAGCATCAATTATGCAAAATGAAAAGAAAACATATAGCTGCAAATTCAAGAGTTATAAGTGACTCATGGAAATCATATTCAGTAGAATATCATGTGTAACTATCTTATATTCACCCCTCACATTTATCTTATATTCACCCCTCAGCGGTTTAGACATTAATGGCTGTGTGTTGAGTTATTTTGAGAGGACGGCAAATTTACACTGTTACACAAGCTGTACACTCACTACTTTACATTGTAGCAAAGTGTCATTTCTTCAGTGTTGTCACATGAAAAGATATAATCAAATATTTACAAATATTTGAGGGGTGTACACACTTTTGTGAGATACTGTATCATTTTAAAAATTGGACATCAGTAGGTTAGCATTGTCATATAGTTATTTTCCATGGGTGTGAATTGTTCAAAGCAATAACTCATATAACTGCTGGGCTTATGTAAAACTGTCCACTGATTAGAACAGGGGATAAAAAACAGCGGGAAAATCAGTACAAATTATGATCAGGAATAGGATATAGGTCTCTGAAGAGACATCTGCAGTGATGACATGTCACAGGTGCCTGAAGAAAGTTTAGACACAGCCTCCGATACAGAAGTTTCCTCCACTGAAAATGAAGTCCAGCCTGAAGCCTGGAGGAGGCACTGTTGCTTTAATTTTATTTCCTGTCTCTACGAGGCTGAAGCACTGTTTGTTAATAACAATTCCCATAAAAAGAGAAACATTGCTGTCATTGATGGTTTTGTCAGCACATTTAAAATGATAAGCAAACCAGACAGTCAGCTACCCGTTTATTACGTACACACACCTTATAGCTGTACTCATTGGCAATTTTATAGGTGCCCTTTGGAGGTACAATTAGTGGCTGCAGTCCAGCTGTTGCTCCAAACAGTTTGCCAGTCACCCTTTATTTCCTCCATCAGTGGAAATGGATCACCACTGACTATTCAAATTAATTCAAATTAATTTTATTTGTATTTAGCTTATTTCTATGCTGGACCACAGTCATTATAGAAAATAAGGTTGGTGTGCCTAATAAAGTGTCCATGAAGTGCACACAATGAATAAATCCATCATTCCACAAGACTGTTTTTTTTTTTGTTGTTTTTTTTAAGTGCATCTAGATGGTACACTAATAGTAAATTGAGAATACTTAAAGGGTTCTTCGGTTGTCCTGGAAACATAATTTTTTTTTTTCATTAAAAAATTTCCCTTATCACATGACAACTACCAACTGGAGAGAGTGAAAGCTACATTCGGAGGCTTGTGAAGCCAGCCAACGATTTTTTCCAAATGCTGCCCTTTTCTGCATACATCTCATTCACACACACACAGACACACACACACACACACACACACACACACACACCAGTGGTAGCAGAACTGCCATGCAAGGTGCTAACTTGTCACCAGGAGCAACTTTGGGTTCAGGGTCTTGACCTGCTTTACTACCTGAGCCACAGCCACCCAAGTACACTTGAAGAACCCAAGAATGTAGGTTTACCTGATATAATGAATGAGCTATTGAGTGTAGATAGAAGGTAGGCGTATCTAAGCAACATGCAACACAATGCATATTTTTATGGTTACTACGTGGCAAGGTGCAAGAGTAACTATTACTATTATTAAGCAATAGTATTAATACCTCTCTTAATAGGAAGAGCAATAGTACTATTATTTCCTGAATGCATTTCATTACATTTCAATTTGCCCATAGACTGACTGAGATGGTTGTGCAGGTATTACATTTGACACCTCATTAGCTGCTCAGTCCACAATTCGATCCCAAGTTCAGGTTACTGCCTATGGAGTTCTCCCTATGTCCAAGTGGGATTCCCTCTGTTTTTTCTGCTTTCTTCCCACCTCCCAAGAACATGCTGGTAGGTCAATTGGCTACTAGGTGCATGTGTATGGTGCATAACCAGGATAAAACAGTTACAGACAATGAATCAATAAACATGAAACCTTTTAGTTTGGTTTATAAACTATATAGTCAGTCATGACCTCTCATATTTAGATAACAGGGAAATTTATTAAAATGTTCAGTTAGTATTTGATAAGTACTAAGAAAGGAATACTGATACTACAATATTATAAACACGGGATACATAGTAGCATGTTTGCCTCTCAACTCTGGTATTGGTGGTTCAAATCCCACCTCTGCTCTGTGTGAGTTCTCCCTGTGTTTTGGGGGTTTCCTCCGGGTACTCCAGGTTTCATGCATTGTAGGCTGATTGGCATTTCCAAATTTTCCATAGTGAATGTGTGAGCAATTGTGTCCTGCAATGGGTTGGCACCCCATCCAGGGTGTCCGCTGCATTGAGTTCTCTGGGATAGATTCCAGGCTCCCCGGGAGGCTGTGTATTGTAAACGGTATGAAAAAGGATGGATTGATTTGATGTTAATGTTCCTTCAGTCATTCATTCATCTTCAGTAATTGCTCCATCCTGGTCAGTGTCATGGGATATCCAAAATGTATCCTGGGAACACTGGGCACCAGACAGGAATACACCTGGACGTGCACCATGCACACATATACATCCATACAGTATATACAGGCAATTCTTTTTAGCCAATTCACCTCACTGCATGTTTTTGGGAGGTGGGAGGAAACCGGATGAAACTCTCATGAACATGAGGAAAACATAAACCCAGAGCTCAAGAGTGAACTGAGGAGCTTGGAGCTGTACATTGCAGGAATGTTCATCAACATTACTTAAAAATGTTCTCAGAATACCCAAAAAACCTGACCTGAAAAATGGTCTATATAAAATGTGTGAATTCATACAAATTTACCTAATATCACCTACTGGGAATTGCAACAGTTTTCCCCACAATATTGTTTATATAATGCCGGTCTCCTATCTGTTTCATTACTGTTTTACTATTTTATATGTAACACAATACCATATGTGAACTGTTTCATTTCTGTTGCACATACGTAATAGTTGTGGCTTATATCACTGTAAACAAAGATCAGATATTTAATTATTTTCCTCCACATCTGGTTCTGTCAATTTTTGGAGCAATGTGCAGGCTGTTGTCTTTTGTTTGCCTGACTTGTCTTCAATCACTTGTTTCTCCATCTGAAAGGCATCGATCAGTGCAAGAATGAAGACAAGACACTGAACAAAGCAAACAAATTACTTTTCTTGTGTGACAGTCATGATGTCAACAAATTTGTCAATCTGCCACATAAAATATAAGTGGCAGAATACTAATACTGGCTGTATGTCATGGAGGATGCTTGGACATGCAGGTAGATTTTTTGTAAAAGCATACTTAAGCTGCTTGTAGCATTATAACACTAAACCTTCATTGACAGGTCCCTATCTCACTTGAAATGATAATACACATATTATTGATCAAATCCACAGCAATAATTTTTTCCCCTCTTACCTTTTTTCTGTCTATAAGGTGTTTGTAGCCAAATAGAGTCCATCCATCCATTTTCTGTACTGCTTATCCTACACAGAGTCAGGGGAGGCTGGAGCCTGCAAGCTCTATGCACAGAGGGCAGAGGTAGGATTCAAGCCCCAAACCCCAGAGGTGTGCGGCAAATATGCTAACCACTAAGCCACTGTGCCCTCTAGCAAAGAGAGTCATTTCACTGAATTGCATGAAAATCTACAGGTTATGCACAAGGTATACAGTAAATTGTTTAATAACAACAACACTGTCAATCTTCTGGAAGTGAAGAGATGCATCAGCAGGAAGTAATTCTGCTGTTCATCCTTCCTTCCTTCAGTGTTCTTGTTTAACTCAGCAGAAATCATATTGTTATATGTTAGTTACTGAATAAATTAGCACTTTACTTATGGGTAGAGTAAATGCCAATATACTGTATGCGGTATATATAACTGATATATGTAACAGGCAAAATATCTAACATGGTATAACTTGCACAAACAGTTATAAAGGTGTCAGTCAAAAACAAAATCTTTCTTTTGCCAATATTTTGTTGACATAGTTGACATAAGAGTTGATCAAGTGATGGATTTTTGCTTGACATCAGGCTGTCCAGGCTGACTTACTTTCTAGTGTCATGACTAAAAACAGTGTTTGCTTTATCTGAATCAGATAATGATAATGATGTACCTTAGACTGTCGCATTCAAGTGATGATTGATTGGTACAAACAGGCCCAAAGTGTGGCAAGAAAACATTGCCCACATCATTACACCACCTCCACCAGCCTGGACTGTTAACACAAGGCAGGATGGGTCAAAGGATTCATGCTGTTGGTGTCAAATTCTGACCCTGCTATCTGTATGCCACAGCAGAAATCAAGATTCATCAGACCAACCGACATTTTTTGAGCCTTCAACTGTCCAGTTTTGGTTAGCCTGTGGCCATTGCAGGCTTTCTGTTCTTGGCTGACAGAAGTAGAACCATAAAAATGCACTTCTAATGTTGTAGTCCATCTGCCACAAGCTTCGACGTGTTGTGCATTCTGAGATGCATTTCTGCTCACAGAAATGGTACAGAGTGGTTATCTGAGTCACTGTAGCCTTTCTGTCAGCTTGGACCAGTTTGCCCATTATAAGTTGACCTCTCTCAGCAATAAGGCAGTTCCATCCTCAGAACTTCTGCTCACTGGATGTTTTCCTTTATTGCACCATTCTCAGAAGTCTCTAGAGTCTGTTGTGTGTGAAAACCCCAGGAGATCAGCAGTTATAGAAATAGTCAAACCAGCCTGTCTGGCACCAACAATCATGTCAAGTCAAAATCACTGAGATCACATTTGTCCCCCATTTTGATGGATGATATGAACATTACCTGAAACTGCTAGACGGTACCTGCACAATTTTATACATTGCGCTGCTGGCACATGATTGGCTGATTGGGTAATTAGATGAATGAGTAGGTGTACCTGATCATAATAAAGTGCTCAATGAGTGTACATTTCCTCAGCTACGTCACGTAAGTGAATTGTTGTCAACCATATTTGAAGGATAAGTACATAGTGCATATGTAACACATGTATAAGCATTGTGTAAATAGTTTATAAAGTAATGCTAGAGAATTCATGTAAGGATTGTGTCAAAACATGTATGATAATATTAGAGGTTTTAAACTATGTCTTACATGGAAAAGAGACCAAGAGCTATCATTATCATTCATCAGTTAACATTAAGATGTGACTGACTGAGATGAGATTTTTATCATTACTTATTTTGTGTAATTTTGATTAACACTTTAGTTTGGGGGCATTAAAAGAATAAATAACTTGCATTATATCCGTTTTATTTATTATCGGAGTCTGAATGATGTTTTATTTTGAAAAATGACCGAAAAATGATCTCTCCGTTACATCCGTCTACGACTCGCTCTTGACGCAAGTCAAGATGCTTGTCTCAGTCACGTGATATGTTACTTGGTTACGTGATACATTAAGGGGTAGAGTGGAAGTTAATCATGATATGTTGTTGGCGTGATGTTACCAGGACGCTGCTAATAAAGCTGCGATTTCACATTGGATTTACGTTTATTATTATATTTTAAAAATACCCCAGTTTTTATGCCGGGTGTATCATTTTATTTTGTTGTATTTATCCACCACACCTTAAAGGCCAGTCCGTGAAAATATTGTCTGATATTAAACCGGTCCGTGGCGGAAAAAAGGTTGGGGACCGCTGCCTTAAAAAACTGTCATGAATGTGCTGTTAGTTAAAACAAGCTTTTAACTTGCAAGATATAGAAAAAGCTTTACAGTAACAAATATCTCAGTCAACTCATAATTATAATTGATTGTTGTTGTAAAGAGAATTTAAAAAATAAAATAAAACCTCCAGTATCATCTTACCCATTTTGACCCAAGCCTTTCAGAAATGCTCCAGCGTTGCTTTATAAAATATTTATGCAATGCTTATGAATGTGTTATAAAGGAACTTCAAATCAAACTGTCTGTCAAGAAACTATAGTATAGTAACAGTTTTTTTTACCAGCAAACTGTTGTTTATAATGGACTATAATATTGCTCTTAATATTTTATGAGATTTACAAAAGTTGTTGTGTTTGTTACATTCTGGAAACAGAAACGATCTAGGACACTCTATCAGAATCTATGAAACTGGAAACCAGTGGTGCTGTGAGTCCAAATGAGGGTCCTTTCAGCAGTTTCAGGGAAGCTTTTAGTTTAGTAATGATGGAGAATGTTCATTTAAGAAAAACTTGAATGAAACAATGAATGTACAAATTAAGAAGGGGTCCTAAGATTGGGTGGTCAGTGTGTGATCTATTTGGCAATACGGAGTGGTTGCTCTATAAACAAAACCATGTTTCATTTGTGAATTGTGGGCCATTTTGTATACAAATACAGAAGAAATATAGTTTTTATTGTGGATCTCAGCAAGGTAGTGTTTGGGTCAGGCTACAAGAACAAATGAGCACTTTCTATTGATGGTTGTATTTTTACCTGTTTCGAACACATTATCTGTTCATTATGAGTAATGTATTTGTAATCAGTTACATTCCGACACTGTAGTGTCTCCTGATCTTAGTGGCATTAATTTAGAATGAAAAGCTGTTGTTTAAAGCTGTACCATAGCATTGATTTTAACAGTAACAATCAAAACACTGTAACTAGAGTTCTTTTTATTTATGTTTATTTTCTCTGGCCTTTAATGATAATGATAATTAGTCTTTATTGGTCATGTATACATTACAGCACAGTAAAAATGTCAATGAAATTCTTCTCTTCACATACCCAGCATGTCAGGAAGTTGGGGTCAGATGGGGCTTAAATGTCATAACATACCCTTACACTTTTAAAATAAAGGTTCAAATTAGAACCAAAAAGGGTTTTTCAGCCTGATGCCATAGGAGAACCCTTTTAAGTTTCACTAAGAACCTTTTACCCTCAGGTTCTTTAGAGAATCAACTATTTACTGGTGCTATAAATAGTGTAGTGGTAGAGGTGGGGTGGTTCAATTATATTGGGGCAGAACGTGGCATATAGAGTGAAATTTCTAGCAATGTATGCTTGTGTCAGAATGTTGATATTCAGAGTTTTGTAGGTGCTGCAAATAAGCTGTATATTAACTTTTTTCCCCCCTGTGAGACTGGGTTATTTATGTACCTTTGAATTTAAAGTGATCTTAAAGCACCTTTGCCATTTTAAAACGTCAAATAACAAATGTACTCACTTCCTGGCATTTCGATTAAAGCTTTCCATTCACATCTGCTGCATTCAGAGTTTGCTGTATCAATTTTGTTGAGTTGAACTAATACAAGTGTGACTGATTAAGCATTTCCGCCTCTCAGCTCCAGGGTTCTGAGTTCAATCTCCTGCTACTGTCTGTGTGGAGTTTGACATGTTCTCTGCGAATCTGCAAGGGTTTCCAGTTCCAAGTCTGGTATCTTGACACTGAGACTAAAGTGTGATAGAAAGACCCCTGCAACCCACGAGAAGTCCTTTCTCTAGGCATGGAGAAGAAATACTCAGCTAATTTCTAGCCTTACCCACTGAGACAGAGAATGACCACAGCTTCACAGTTCACTGCTGCAATTACATGTTATTTTCCACACCAGTACTGGGGAACCTCGAAAGAACCAACACTATTTACAGACCAACAAGTACAATGTTTACAGAAGTGCACTAAGTGCACATACACCATAGTCTTCACGTAATCCTTAACAAAAAATGAGAACTGTATAATTTATTACATTGTCCTTATCTCTGTTTACTTTCTCTGATCGAATCCCAGCATTCTCAGTGAGTGAGTGAGAGAGAGAGAGAGAGAGAAAACATACAAGGCATGTCTACATCTTTAATAACAGGGTCAGCCTCTCAAGGAACCCAAGGAAACCATAATTTATTACTACTGACATTCAGACTTCAGTGAAATATCAGACTGAACAAAACAAACAAACAAACAAACAATTTTTTTTAATGTAAAATCAAATAATGTTCTAATTGCAGGAACTGCAGTGAAGCAAGCGAAGGTCAAATTTAGCTCAGGCTTCTTTTAGTGGTCTAATTTTGAAGAAGGTATGCAATCCCAGAGGCAGATAGAAAAGAAAACCATCACCACAAATAGAACCTGGCTCAGTGTTCAATAAGTGTCATAAACAGGTTTTGTTAACAAATAAGAGGAGTGTCCATAGTGCTACATGAGATCTACATAGATCTACATTTAGCAAAGCTTTTAATTTTGCATACGTTATAGCACTTTCCGGGCTGACATATTAGCTATTAAAATATCATAACTGACTTTGGAACTCAGTGTACTGCTGGTACACCAGAGTCACATAATGGTTAGAAGTAAAGGAAATGAAATTGGAATAATTGCACAAACATAAGCATTTCCAAAAGATTCTCTCCTGAATCCGGTGCTTGGTGCTAATAACATCAACATGAAAAGCTGCTGTATAACACTGTTGAATAGTGCAGGTTGTAATAATGATAATCATCTGTAACAAAAGTGTTATCATTATATACAGCATGCAGTTTTTACATACACCTCACAGAATCTGCAAAATGATAATTTAATAATAGTAATAAATAAATAATAGGGATCATAAACATTGCATGTTGTTGTTTATTTATCCCTGAATAAACTATTTCACATAACAGATGTTTACATATAGTCCACAACACACAATACTAACTGAATTTACACAAATGAACCAGTTCAAAAGATTATATAAACTTGATTCTTAATATTGTGTGTCATTAGCTGGATGATCCACAACTGTTTTTATATTTTCTTACGAGATCCATATTTATCCTGAGCAGTTAACCTGCTCACTGTTCTTCAGAAAAACACAGAGGACAACTATTTTGCAAATAACTTCTGAAGGGCAGTACTAAATGAAAAAGTAAGATCTTTAAACAAAAATAAAAACAATTTAAACCAATCATACTGTTCAAAAGTTTACACCCCTGTCTCTTAATGTATTGTGTTACCTTTTTGAGCATCAGTGAATGTTTGCACCTTTTGTAATAGTTGTATTCGAGTCCCTCAGTTGTCCTCAGTGTGAAAAGATGGATCTCAAAATCATATATATATATATATATATATATATATATATATATATATATATATATATATATATATATATATATATCATATGTTGGAAAGGGGTCAAATATACAGAAGGTGTTGGAAAAGCAAACAAAATGCAGGACCTGAAGGATTTTTCTGAAGAACAGAGAGTAGTTTAACAAACATGGACAAACACGGGACTCATGAACTATCACAAAACATAAAAACATTCAGGTAAGAACACTCAGTATTAAGAATCGAGCGTATGTAAACATTTGAACGGGTTCATTTGTGTAAATTCAGTTATTATTGTGTCTTGTGGACTATATGTAAATATCTGTAATTTGAAATAGCTTATTAAGTGCAGAACTAAATAAAAAACTAAATGCAACTTTTAGGATTTTTATCCCTATTTTAAAAAAATTATTATTAACAGATCATGCAAGGTCTGTGTAAACGTATGACCTCATACATGCAATATGATTTCCTGAACTGAAATATGTTCTGCAGTTATGTCAATTAGATGTAAAAATCTGGTTATCCACAATGCAAACAGTGAGCAACCTTCTGTTCTAAATGCACTGAAAGCAAAACACTGATTGTTCATAAGCAACCACTACTTTTTTTTTTATTTGTATTCAATTTAATTTGGAATATAAAACTAATAATAACAAATAAATATGACCATGAAAAATATGGCAATTTTTATACCAGCTTTAATATGTTTTAAAGAACTCCTGCCCACCAGCACTCAGGTTAAGTGTCAGCCTTCT
This sequence comes from Ameiurus melas, assembly GCA_012411365.1. Lineage (NCBI taxonomy): Eukaryota > Metazoa > Chordata > Actinopteri > Siluriformes > Ictaluridae > Ameiurus > Ameiurus melas. The sequence continues at coordinate 16,837,173 of CM022759.1, read as the reverse complement.
CACTTGATTTCAGGAAATGTCAATCATGGCATAATTCACAAGTTGTGTCTGTTGACTAAATGTTATTTAAAATATATATATTTATTTATTGATAAGCATTACAACTTTGTGTGCTAATCCATGGATCTGTTTGATGCATTTTCCTGGGATAATTTAACAGCTGGTCTTTATATCGTTTACATCTGAATCTGTTAGTTTAATGTCCAGCATGACAAAAGCACATTTAGCTACCATTTAATTAGCAATTAAAACTTGAAATCTTTAGATATACTATGCATCTTTACACCTTATTTAGCCAACATCTTTGCACAAAGCCAATTAAAGTTTGGAAAGTAGATGAAAATCATTTTGGTGAAATATACTGTAGATCTGTGACCGCAGTCTCACAGAAAAAAGTGTTCTGATGCAACTTATTTGCAGCATCTTTTATACAGTGAATATCAACATACTGTCACAAGCATACACTGCATAGCGATATATCAAACTGTCATGTAATGGTGGCAAAGGCAGCGACTACAGGTGCAGACTTTATTAAAACATCAACTAAAACGGTGAGCACAAGAACCTTACAACTAAACCAAAGAAACTTGGCAAAACATACAGGCTATGGCACACATGGAAACACACAAGCACACTAACAACAACAGAAGCTTGACAAACAGACTGAAAATCTTGAACTTAAACAGCCATGCTAATTACCATCGAATAAGACACAGGTGAGGCTGATTGAGACATGTGATGTGCTGGGACTGCTGGGAAGCATAGTGCAGCAACGAATTAAACGTAACCATGACACAACCACTCTGTCTGAGATGCTCTGCACCATATTGGAACCAAGCTAAACTCTATCACTGTGCTATTTGAATAAGATCAATATGTAATAAAGAATCCTACCTCTTCTTTTAAACATATCGAGCGTAGGCCACTTCATGTGTAACGTTTATGCTTTTCACAACATACTATATGATTAGACTTACCGGGCTCATGAAACTTCTCCTCTTCTCTCCAAACCCAATCGGGATTGAAAGTCACATGGTAAAGTGAGAATTTACAAAATAGTTTTGGATGGTTTTTAGGCTTCAGGCTACTGAGAATTCAGACACTTTCTGCATTATAAAAATACCTGCTATTGTACCGTGTTACAATGTGACTTGCACACCTGATTGTGTTTGAAGAGAAAAGAAGCTTTATGAGCATGGTAAATCTAGTCATAGATTATGAAAAGCACAGATTTTTACACATAAAATGGATCAATGCTCAATATGTAAAAAAATTAGGTACAATATTTTATATTTTCAATTAGCATAACAGTAGATATTAGCCTGGTTAAATTACACAGGTGCAGACCATGAGATACAGAGCATTCGATCAAAATTTGATAAATTGCTATGCAGCATATTTTTTGTGACAGGATGTTGATATTCAACATATACTGTAGGAGGTTCAGCATATAAGTTGCATGCAAACTTTTTTTTTTTCTGTTGATTTACGTCAAAATACATTTTTATCTGCTCATTTTTTGGCTGTTTACCAGAATTCAGAAGCAGCAAAATCTCAGACCAGCACAATTTTTTCTCCTAACTCTTAAAGGAAAATTTGGTATCACTTTACAGTAACAGTACATGAATAATCATGCACTAATTCCTGAATTAATACTTACTTAAATATGAATTGATGATGAGTTCAGGCACGTACTAATTACGAACTAATGAAGAGCTAACCTTAACTACAACAAGAGTGCTATGAATTTATGAGTGAATAACAACCACTGTTGTTAGTGCATGCTTGTTAATTAATTTATTAATTAACCCATAGGGGTAAACTAAAGCAAACATGCTCTATAAGAAAAAATATGAGGTGCATAATTTCAAATAGTTTATTATCGAATGTAGGAAAACGCACTAATAATAAATAACGAATGATAATTTAATCTCAACCCATGCACAGACATTTTGAGGGGCAGTGTCCCAGAACATGACAAAGAGCACAAGAGAGAAATGTGTGACTGTTCAAAATGATTTAAAGATGGGACACCAGACTACACAGTAAAGCAGTCAAAATTAACACAGCGCACAACACATATAGACTAAAACACCTGAAAATAATCTTATAGAAGACTGGTTTAAAATGTTCATAGATAATAGTATCTGCTAAATGAATAAGTGTTACTGTATTCATTTCACTCTTGTGGACAAAGGAGCAGTGTCTCGTGTCCGGGCCACCCAGAACACGTACTAGTACTACAGTGGGATTTGATGAGAAATGGATGGAGGATGGTGTAAAACAGGTTGAGATAAAATGAATGGAGGATGTAAAACAGGTTTAGATTAAATTATTTGTGTTTTATTAGTGCGTCTTTCTACGTTCAATAAGGATCAATGTAAATTATGAAAGTAATCCAGCGCCATTCAGTGATGGTTGTATACACCGCTTCACATAACAAATTATATTAACAATTAGAAATTATGCACTTTTAATTCATATTCTTTCTTACAGAGCATGTTTAATTTAGTTTACCCCTATGTGTTAATGAGTTAACTAACTTAAGTAACATGTACTTAAGGTGGTCGTTATTCCTGCATGAATTTATAACACTCATTGTAGTTAAGGTTAACTCTTCACTAGTTTGTGATTATATCGTGTCTTAACTCATCATCAGTTCAGCAATTCAACAATTAGTGCATGATTATTCATGTACTATTATTGTAAAGTGTTACTGAAAATCCTACCCTGAAACACAATAATTATGTTGAGATAAAAATATTTATGTAGTGCTTAATGATTCTATTGCTAATTTGCTAGGTTCTGTTTTTATTCCCTTGAGACGTTAGCAATGGTGTGGCACATGTCACAGGGAGACGCAGCTAGCATAGATACAATGATGACTAATAAAAGAAACAATTAAACAAACTCAAACATTAGGTTTAAAACACACGTTGCACTGTTATCTGCAAAAAACTAAATAGTTTCTTTTCTCATTCAACATTTTCAATGACATTAATGAGAACTCCAGTGAAGAAATAATGGAGACACTAAACACTGATGATGGTATTAGCATGAAAGTTGACGCTTTGGAGCCTGATCTGTTTGAACAGAGAGTACAGATGAGGAGGTGAGAGAGCTAGACAGACTGAAGGATTAAGGCGCTGCTGCAACAGTCACTTTAGGTACAGGGATGACGAAAGAGCTAAATCCCACGAGTACCACTATCAGCAGGTGTACAGTATATAATCAAGTGGCTTTGTGGGTAAAGTAGGAAACTGTTAAACAAAATGAAATAGAAAATAGAGTCAACTCAAAATTTCATTGCAAATGGATGCCACTGAAGATCATTTGTTAATTATAAAGATTAATCTGCTAAAGGTAATTAAGTCTGTTTCTTATTCATAGATATTTCTGGCAATGCAGTGAATATTTTCTCTCATTTTTCTTTTTCATGATTTTCATCATCACTCTTGGCAATCTGATGTTGCTTAGTTATGTATATTTTCTCTAACCTTAAACTGGACTTGGCTCTGATATCACATCATTACCATTATATGACTCCATATATAACATACCAGAAGTGCACTGAGCTTCAGAATCAATTGTTATGATGTTCTAATATAAGTCAACCTGGAAATATCTCATAACACATAACACAAATTAATATCACTTGACTCAGATGTTATTAAAAATCGGTTTATGACAGATAAGATCTGTGGAGTAAGTGCTAATAAATGTATTTGCAGTGTCATGAACGACTTCAGAGCCATCATGCAGCCTTGTAAATACTACCATTAAGTTAAGTGTAACCCAAGTTTTTTTGGCTTTGGTAGCTAATATATACTTTTTTCTTCTATGGCCCTTTAACCCTGTGGTACTGGATAAACTGCACATTTGCTACTGGTATTATTAATAAAAAGTGAACAGACACATCAGTTTTCTTTTGCAATTACTTCAAATATATACTATATAGCCAAAGGTTTGTGGACACTAGACCATCCCATTCCAGAATTAGTCCCCTTTTCCTGTGCTAATAACCTTGTCTCTAATAACTAGGTTTTTGAGCGGGGCTGTAGGTATTTGTGCGCATTCAGCAGCAGGAGCATTAGTGAGGTCAGGCTCTGATGTTGGGTGAGGAGGTCGGGGTGAAGTCAGAGTTTCAGTTCATCCCAAAGGTGTTCAGTGGGGTTGATGTCAGGGATCTGTGCAGGCCACTCGGGTTCTACCACTCCATCCTCAGCAACCCATGGAGTTCGTGGAGCTCACTTTGTGCACAGTGGCATTGTCATTCTGGAACAGATTTGGGCCTCTTAGTTCCAGTGAAGGGAAATTGTTATGTCAATGTTATGTCATACAAAGACATCGTATACAATTGTGTGCTTCCAACTTTGTGGCAACAGTTTGAGGAAGGGTGTAATGGTCAGGTGTCCACATTCTTTTGTCCATATAATGTATTTATGGTTATGAATGTGTTGGAAATACATGAACCAATAGACATTGATGGCCTTTTGTTCAAAATCTTGCTGGAGAAACTTCCCACAAGAACTTTCCACATCCTCAGAGCGTTGCCTCTTCTCATGACACCTTGTTCCTGTTTTGTGCTACTAAAAAAATAGTTCCATAAAAACCATGTACACTGTACACTCTCTAGCGTGACAACACTGTAGATGTCATAGGTCATTTCCCAAGGTGTTACCTACACTCTTAAAAATATAGGTTATTTAATGGTTCTTTACAGCATTATAGGTTCTACAAAGGACATTCCTCTTTTCGAGAATCATTTTTCATTGTATACGGTTCTTGAGTTGAGCTATATGGCTCTTTAGAGATTAAAGAAGTGCTTTATAGTTCATTATAGGTTCTTCAGAGCAGGTTAAAGTGAACCCTATAAGGTTCTTTGTGGGACTGGAAAAGGTTCACCTGGCATCCCTCTTAAGAACCTTACTTTGGTTCTGTAAAGGACTAACTAAGGTTTTTTTTTAATGATAACCTCATGAGAACGTATGATAACATTGTTCCTTGTGGCACTGCTGTGAAGAATAATTTCTGGGTTCTTTGTAGCACCAGTAAATAGATGGTTCTCTACAGAACTTGTGAGTGAAAGGTTGTTTGTGCAACTTATGAGTTCTCCTATGACATCAGCTTGAAAAACCCTTTAGGTTCTAATTTAACCTTTATTTTTAAGAGTGTACAGCAAATCTGTGTGAACTCATAATGGAACTTGCTGTTCTCAGTTTTCGACCAGAGAAATATGAACATGGGAATGATTTTTACTGAACACTTTTAAACCCTTAAACTACACTTGTAAGGCAAATATTCCCAGAAACAGTCTTACGTCAAACAGAATCATATAATTCTACAGTCTCATGCTTAAACAACCAGAAATGATCAACACAACCAAAACCTCTTCCAATATAAGCTAAAGCCTTTACAAATGTTGCTGATAAGGGTTTTAAAATTGCAGCACAAAATAACAGAAATGGAACAAAATAACAGAAAATTTCTCTCTGGAACTCTCAACAAAACCTTCACACGTGCATATCAAAGCGCTATCTTTTTTTTTAATAGAATATCACTAATTAAAAAGATATCATCATGGTTGTGTGTTCAGTTCTCTTCTCAGTCATATCCTCAAGACCATGTAGCGGGACAAAAAAAAATCAATACCAGGTTTATTCAGCACTTAAAAAAATGCTTCCAGACTGCAATGATGTGTAAAGTCTTCACAACTAGTTCAGTGTGGCTGTCATCAGTAAAGAAAGCCTCTCCGCTGGTTGAGGAAAATAAAAGCTGTAATCATGATCATTGTGAGAACAAGTAAAATAGCAATTGCAATCATCTAGTAATAGTACAACTGTGATCTCACAACCAAATAGGAATAATTTAAAGTAAAATCAACAGCACAGTAAGACAAAAAAAAAATGCTGCATAGTACAAAGCCCCCTTCTGTTTGCTGCAAAATACTATTCAGGGCAGATGATGGAGAGGGCAGTGTATACAGAGATTAGACCCCATTCCAGCTTTCGGAAATATAAACACATCTTCAAATCGAGTTGATCTGTTCCTCAATAACTACTCTTTTACAGACTCAGTTTAGTGGAAAGCCAGTGTTTGTTATTCAGGTTCACTGCTGTTGGTGGTCTTGTCCCATTCGAAGCTATCATCACTGTGGGTGGGCGATGCCCGTGGGGTCCCTGGTGGGTGCACCCGCAGCCCCTGGAAACGTCTGCACTCGGGGCAGATGCGGATGTGGCTGCAACCACGTGCCACAATGGCCGCCTCCTGTGTCAGTTTGTGGGAGAGTGGCTCTGACAGTCCCGTGCCTGCGCACAATCTGCCATTGCTGAGGTTGGTCCCTGTGGGCCGAGCACGTCTGTCCTCTGTATGTAGAGGATGCGGGCGCAGAGCGCTGGTGCCACCGCTACGTCTCCGTCGCAGCTGCAGGCTGTCCTGACACAGCACGATCCCTTGCAGCTCCCGCAGCATCTCCTCACACACTGACAACTGAGAAGCATATACACATGGAGAGCGAGAGAGAGAGAGAGAGAGAGAGAGAGAGGCGGGGGGGCTCACTGATACACTGCAGCCAGAGTTATTAGAAGACAAAGTTATAACACAACCCATTCTCAAAGAAAAAAATAGCATTCCCATATGCATTCGCATATTTGCAGCACCTTGCACACACTAAATAGTAGCATTCTGGCCCAAGCACGCGCTGCACAGCAACATATCATACTCTCACTCGATTGCTTTGCATGTCATGTTCTGCACCAACGTATGTATTTTAACCAAGCTAGCCTCTAACTCGGTGCTAGTTGTTTTGATACGATTGATATGTAATAAATGCGTTTATTTCCTTTGTGTGTAGCCCACTTCAAGCATGAAGTTTGTGATTTTCACAACACACTGTATGATTAGACTTATCTGGCTCATGATAATTCTCCTCTCAAACACATTTTTAAATTATTAAAAAAATAAGAAAAATTAAATTATTTAAGTTATTTTTAAAATGTGGATACATTTTAAGCTGTAAATTCTTTTTTCTTCTACTGAGATTACAGATCATTTCTGAGTTTTGAAAATACCCGCATTACAGTACCGCGTTACCATGTGATTTACAAACATGATTGTGATTGCAGAGAAGAGGAGAAGTTTCATCAGACTGCAATGAATGTCTTTGTACTGGAGGAAGGAAACTGGAGAACTTGGAGGAAACCTCTGAAGCATGGAGTGAACTCACAACCCCGGAGATGTGATGAAAATGTGCTAACCACTAAGATGCCATGTCCCCATCGACATAAAATTATTTATTACATACCAATCTTTTTCAAGTAGCATAGTGGTGGGCTTAAATTACATTAGTGGAGAATGTTGCATACAGAACATTCGAGTGAAAGTCCTATGTGACGTATAATTGTCCCAGAGCGTTGATATTCAACGGATAGAAGGTGTTGCAAATAAGTTGCATGTCAATGTTTTGTTTTTTTCTGTGAGACTGGGTGGCTATTAGGAGAAACATCAAAATAATTAAAGTGACATACAAATTATTTAAACTGCACCTATTATGGTTTTTCTAATATGACCTTTCATGTAGTGTGTTATAGAACTGTTTGTGAATGTAAAAAGTCTGCAAAGTTTAAAAAAACCAAAGCACACGACCAATGGAGTTATTGACTCCCAAAAGAAGGAACTGATTCTGAACAGCTGAAACGAATCGTTATTCCAGATTTTACTTCCTGTACAAACCTACATAGGTCATTAACAATATGCTCCGCCTCTGGTTTGCATCGGCTGCTTGCTAACAGACAGAGCTGAAACTCATCATGCTAGTGAGCGTTTCCTTTTTGAAAAACACTGCCAGCGGTAGACCATTCATAACAGACTGGGACATCTGACCAATCAGAGCAGAGTATGCTCTCTGAAAGTTTAGAAGGAATCCTTTAGAACGGATCATTTAACGAGTTGTTTTTGACACTGGGGGAAAAAGGTAATGCTGCAGTTTAAATTATCAGCACATTAAATCTATTGTATGAGACATTTAAAATAAAATTAGGCATGTTTCAAAATCATAATAGGTGCACTTTAAACTGTAAACATACAATATAAAGATATCTATATTTTGCTATCTGAATGTGTGTCTATGCACATATTAAAGTGGCATCTGCAAAGCTTCATCTTTGAAAAGAAGAATTATTTCAGATGTACTGTATGGAGACATTTCTTCACCATTATCCTTAGATTACTGGAACAATGACTAGAATAAAATTCAAACTCAAAACTCAAACTAACTCTTATAAATTAGGGATGATAAACGATAAATCCATAACAATTGAATGGCACATTTACTATAAGAAGTTACCCTCCAATTTGCACTTGATTAAAAAAAAAGCAGGTCCAAATCTTATATGTAGTATTCATAGTAATATATGATTTTCCAATTGTGAACTGTTAATCTTGATTGACATAACTTTTTGTTCTTAAAGGATTTGGAAATTGTGTATATTGTTGACACATATTTGTAACGTATCAATTAAAAAGTAATTACATGGCACCGAAATACAGAGATATGTATTATGCAAATCAGTCAAACAATGTACTGCCTACATATGAAAGCTCTGGCTAAGCCACATGCAACAGACGTTTTCCCTTGGTGACTAGTTTCTACAACAACTGCAAGCACACCTGTTGGGTAAGCGAGCAGTGTGAAAGCTGTGAGGTTGAATGTGTAGCATTATTATTACTAAGCAAGGAATAAAACACAGCAAGCATGCTTATAAGTAGTGAGATGTGGCCTGACATGAAGCAGAGCTTCTGTGACTACTCTGAAGTGGATTATTTTCCTCATGACCTCACAAACAGCTTTTTCTCTTCAGCTATACTATTGCTGAACTCAGCTTCTAAGCATAAACATTCACATTAGACAAACTATACTGTAATGTATGTTACTGATATTATCTGCAACTTTACTAAAATTATGTCATTACTACAATTATTTAAAACAATGTTATTTGCAGATTATTGCTACTGTATTTGCACATCTGCATTAATTGTAATCCACTGTATGTATCTACTGTATCGTATTGTACGCATCATGCTATTTGCCTTTACCTGTACACTGATTATTTTAACTTACTGCACCATAATTGTAATATACTTAATTTAGCTTAGGTACCATTGGCATTACTGGTATGCATCATACTGTTTACCGTTACCTGTATACTGTTATCTTAACTTATCTCACTATAACCTAATTCAACTTATTTTCTATTTGCACTACTGGTCAGATGCTGACTGCATTTCATTGTCTCTGTTCTCCAACTCTGACAATGACAATAATATTTAACCTAACCTTACCTAAAGCAACACATCCCAAAGTGTTTTATTCCTCTTATACTAAAACATGTATTAATGAAGGACAGACCATTTAAGGTTAAGTTTAATGTTGGAATGTCCATGCGACGGGTTACCTCCTGTCATCAGTTATGTTATTGCAGCTATAATAAGGTAATTCCCTCACCAGCCTCTCTTTTCTTGCTCTCATGGAGTTATAAGATTAAAAAAATGGAGTGTGTCATGTTATTGAGAAACATTGTTACAAAATTCTGACACCTGTCAATCCTTTCATAAATGTTAATTAAACATGTCCTTACGGAGAATTTCACCATAATCATATATAATGATTATACACGGTATGGCCCAAAGTATGTGACACTTGACCTTAACACCCATATGTGGTTTTTCTCCAAATTGTTGGCACAAAGTTGGAAGATGGAGCCAGCTTCAGCAAACCCCTTCAAATGATTCAGAACGCAGCAGCACACCTCGTCTTCAATCAGCCCAAGAGAACCCATGTCACACCTCTCCTCATCTCCCTCCACTGGCTTCCTGTAGACGCCCGTATCACATTCAAGACCTTGATGTTCACCTACAAGACCTTGTCTGGAACAGCACCCTCATACCTCAACTCTCTTGTGATAGGCTTACGTTTCCTCACGCAATCTGCGATCAATCAACGACCGACGCTTAGTAGCACATACTTAGCGTGGCTCAAGGACACTTTCAAGAACCTTCACACTAACTGTTCCTCAGTGGTGGAATGAACTTCCAACCTCAAACCGGACCGCAGAATCTCTCACCATCTTCAAAAAACAGCTAAAGACTCACCTCTTCCGTGAACACCTAACCAATCCCTAAAATAAACAAACAAACAAACAAATTACTCTGGCATTTACACCTCTACTCTGTGCACTTTGCTTCTTCTGGAACTCAATTAAAATGACTTGTATAGTAGCACTACTTGTATTGTTATCTGCTAGAAATATCACTTTGCTTGTATTTTCTCATGTGTAAGTCGCTTTGGATAAAAGCGTCTGCCAAATGAATAAATGTCAATGTAAATGTAAGAAGACAATTGTATAAGATGTGTTTGTAAGCTGTAGCATTACAAATTCCCTTCAGTGGAACTAAGGGGCACAAACATGTTCCAGCATGACATTACCATTGCGCACAAAATGAGGTCTATATAGACATGGTTTGTCAAGCTGGGAGTGAAAGAACTTGAGTGCCTGACCTCAACCCCACTGAACACCTTTGGAATGAACTGCAACACTGACTGCACCCGAGGCCTCCTTTCCCAACATCAGTGCCTGACCTCACTAATGCTCTTGTGGTTTAATGAGCATAAATCCCCAAAGCCATGCTGAAAACTCTTGTGAAAAACCTTCCCAGAAGAGTGGAGTTTATTATAGCAGCAAAGTGGGACTACATCTAGAATGGGATGTTCAAAAATCACATATGAGTGTGATGGTCAGGTGTCCAAAAACCTTTCTACATATAGTGTATATTTTTATTTGTTGCATGTTTGTTTAAACAGTTGAATATTTCCCTTAGATTATGGGTATCATCCACAATACACTGTGAATGAGTTACTATTGTAGAAACGCAAACCTATTAGAACAAGGACAGTTATATAAATATGAGATTTGAATTGATATTGAAAATGAATCAACACATTCTGACCAGTCATATTTGAGAATTCACGAGTAGTAACCTGAGATAAAAAAATCATCAAGCCATTAAAGTAACGTTAATTATCACTATAGCCATACATAATGGTGTTAATCTGTTAATATTTGTGTTAAAATAAAAAAAAATGTTACAAAATATAGAATGCTACTACTAGATTAACATTTAATTGAATTATTTCTGCCCTTATCACTGTAATAATTATAAACAATTTAGTAAGTAAAGATTAGCCAAGATTCACTTATTATTATATAACCATCTAAGCTAAGGACATGCTATTCAATGACTTTAAAAGTTCCTTCAATCACAATCTAATTTTCTTTACATGCTCACGCAGAGCTCCTGGAGCTGCATGTGCTCCCTCAGCCAGAGGATCTCAAATTGATAAGGCTTTGAGCTGACTGTTTGCTCATCCAGCTCATTATTGTTATCGCACAAGGGTGATTCTGGTGGAGAGAAGTCTTCCACTTTAAATGATCTCTCCCCCACAAAATTAGTCTACGAACCATTGCTTATTTCGGCTGTTATTAGCATAAAGATTTATTCCTGTGTGCTAATGTTGACGATTCCTCTATCTCACCCGTTCAGTTAATCTGAGTTTACACTGTATGATTTTCAGCTTGATTTGGCTGATAAAATCGAAGAATTCACTGGTTGTGGATTGAGATTGGGGTCTTAGAATACATAATGTGACATGCTCACTGGTGCTATTATGACTACATTTCTGGCAGAGTCAGAAATGGTTTTATAAGAATCTAAGAGCGTGACCGCTGCTATGATGCTCATCTAAAATCCACCAATAGGAGGCCTGCAAACAATGACGCAAAACTCACAAGTCGGCTACAAATACGGTAGTGACATAAACGAATCACAGACAGAAATAAATATCCTTATAATTTCAAGCATAAAAGTTTAGTTTTTCTGCACAAGTCATGGATCATTAATGACATTGGCAAAATATACAAATTTTCTCTAATCGCAGGTCTATCATTAGAGGATCTTCATCATGGAATCTGTCACAGAGATCACGTTTACGCACTTATAAAATACTGCCAAGATTTTATTGGGATCATCTCATACAGTGTGAAGAGTAATAATCTTAAAAGATCACTGTAATCTTTTAAAGTGAAAGCATAAAACTGGGTTTTACACCACACACACACGCACACACACACGCACACACACACACACACACACACACACACACACACACACACACACACACACACACACACTTTCAAATCTGCAGAAAAGATGGGGACGGTAACACTTTACAATAACAGTAAAACAGAGTCGCATAAACAAGCTTTTATGCTTGAAATAATAAGGATTTATATTTCTATCTCTGTTTCGTTTGTGTGTCACCAATGGCAGTACCATATTTGTAACTGACTCGTGAGTTTTGCCTCATCATTTGCTGTCCTCTTATTGGTGGATTTTAGATATTAATTAACACATAGGGGTAAACTAATTCAAAAATGCTCTGTAAGAAAGAATATGTAAATTAAGAAAGTATTTCTGCACCATCCAATGATGTTTGTGTACACAGCTGCATATGGAAAATAATATAAGCCATTTGAAAATCTGCACTTTTAATTCATATTCTTACTTATAGGGCATGTTGATTTAGTTTACCCCTACGTGTTAATTAATACATTATTTAACATAGATGTACTAAGGTACTTAATGTTTGTGATTAGTACGTGCCTTAACTCATCATTAGTTCATATTTAAGTAAGTATTAATTCACGAATTAGTGCATGATTATTCATGTACTGTTACTGTAAAGTGTTATCCCCTTAAGGGTAAATAGCTACATAAGACACATCCAGGTAGTTCTATAAACAATCTACATTTTCTAATCAAACTCGGTGCCATCATGGTAATTGTGATCCAAGAGAAATAGATAAGAGAATAATTTTAATAGTGTGGAGGAAAATACAGGAAGCTCTCTGATGCTAACTGACTTGGGTTTTAACAATAAGGTACCAAAAAAAATCATTATTTTCTGCAGGGAAAATATCAGTGAGAGTGTATTTTCTTTCTGCAGAGTTGTACTTAATGTTGGCATGTTAGCTTCATTGGATGAACAAATTACCTGAGTGAGCTGGTCAGAATGTGCATCCTGCTCACACTTGTTCTGTGGACATAATTGCATAGTTAATCATATTTATGTCACCTGAAAGTGTGCTGAAAGCCTTAACAGATTAGATAGGTCATAATAGATTATAGAAAGGAATTACTTGTGTGTGTTCTGTAAGAGTTATGCAATTAATCACAGCAATGGTTCGTGTCAGAGCGGAACAGAGGTCTGAGTGACTGGAACATCAACCCCATCAGTTCATTGCTTTTTATAACAGAGTTAAATATTAATTTTCCTGCTAGTGAACTGACTGTGGAGCAACTAATGCCTGAGTAAATCCTGTACATGCGTATTTGTGCACTGTTCATTAGGGTTGAGGTTTAAAAAAACAAAAAAGTTTATTGCTGAAAAATTGCTGAAAAGGATAAAGCATTCAAGGAATACACAAAATCTAGAAAAAAATATCAGGAAAAGTAAAAGGAAATAGCACTTCTGCTCATAAGTCCAATTAATGTTTGCTGTAGTTTGTAGGTACTGATAATTATTTAGACGAATGTTCTTAAAATATCCTTTGAATCCTTTAAATGTTTATCCCTGTAATGTTCTTTCTTAAATAAGCTTTTCCTTATTCAAGCATGTCATACAGCATTAACTGTCCCGATTACACCTAAATATATATATATATATATATATATATATATATATATATATATATATATATATATATATATATATATATAATTACATTCATTAATTAATCAATTAATTAATGTTAACCCTGTATGTAAATAAATACAGTAGATGTAGCAGACAATATGGAGGGAGAATCATATCAACCACACTCTGCCAACCGCACACAGTCATACCTGAAAGTTTGTGAACATGATATATAGTATAAATATTTACAGAAATAATCTAAATCCGTCTCTGTCTAATTGAAGCATAATCTACACATTTTCAGACTTTGAGGAATATTGCAAATGAGGCACACTGATATGCATGGAAAAAATACTATATAATGAAGGTGCAAAAAGAAATGAACACTTAGTTGAACGACGCACATCAGAATAAAGCAGGATTAGGTAAATGACACAGTAATAAACAATTAACGTTAACAAATAATTCTAGCAATTAGGTAGCTATAGCAATTAATTTCCTATTATGCTTTTGTCAGAAGAACTTCGTATTGATTTCCAGTGACCCTTACCTCTAAAGTGAAAACTGGACAAAAACCATGTTATCAAATTGCCCCACAGCATAATAGAGCTACTGGTTTTTCTTTTACGTTGCCACCTGTCAGTATGCAGTTATGAGTGATAAATATAAGTCTGGACCTGCCGACAGGTTAAAGAATGGTCTAGCAAGAAAAGATAATGTGTCCTGGAATGGCCAAGCTAAAGCTCTAACCTAAATCCCACTGAAATGATGTGTAAGGATGTGAGGAGGAATCCTTCAAACCTCACAGAGTTGGCAGCATTTTATAAAGACTAAAGAAATCCCTCAAGCAAGATGTCAAAGACTAGTAACTGGATATAGAAGGTGACTGTGTGGATTTATTGCTGCAATCACAGTCTAATAAGCTGAGTGAAAATCCTTTTTTATGCATAGGAAGCTTTTGTTCTGGATATGATTTTATATATTCATTGTTCAGAGCTGAGTTACACACATTAACAATTGTGCACACTGGCATTCAGACCTCAGACATAATCCAGTTCATACAGGATTTTGCAGTTATTTTTGTGATTGTTGTGGGCAAAAATGCTCGATTTGTGCTGTAGCTTTTTTCTAAATTTGTGATGCAAACAAAGTTTTTTGCGCTTTTTTTGTACTCATGTGCAATGCACGTTAATTCAATTAGCCCGAATGCGCATTGTGATGACATCACATAATGTGTCTTGGCCCAAATCCACAGAAAATCTGTGGTAATTTTGAAAAATTGGCAGCAAAGAGGGAAAACTATTTTCTTCTTTAGTCCATGTTTTTTATTCCCTGTCTCAAGCTTTTCTACTCAAGAAAAATCTAGGAACCTCGGAAAAATGGACTACACTTAGGTAAATCAATTTAGGCATGTGTGCAACCCATTTCTGAATATGTGTAACTTTCCTTGTATAAATATTGACATAACCTTTAGACTTAATCTGCCAACTCCAAATATGGCTCTGAGAGTTCAGATAAATACTTCTAACATGATCATTAAAGGGCTCGCAAAACCATAAGGCATGAGTGTCTGGTTTATTATTTGTCTGGTTTGAAGTAGTAGGGTTTTTATATCAAAGTAGAGTGTAGTTGATTCAACATGGTTTAGTTTAACACTCCTGGGGTAATGGTACATCATGATAATGTGAGGTTATTGACACACTGGGGCATGAAATCTGTAACAATTACATTTCTTGGATGAAGTAAATTGTTTCCCTACTCACTGTAGCCTGTAACACTACTGAAAAGTCAAATATATAGTACACTGTGTGGCAGCTCATGGGCATAATTTAAATTTATGAATAAGCAAACACATACAAATGTCCTTGCCAATACACCCGGCACAGTGACCAGACTATAAAATATACATCATAAAAACACACTTTTATACATGTTAGGTTTCCTCTGGGCTGTGTATCAGTCTGTTAACAGAAGACTGCATCACTAAAAGCCTGAAAGGACTGACATTCAGTTTTAGATGTGATGTGGCCATTAGACCTGTCACAGTTGCTACATAATTACCTAATGGCCAATATTTGAGCTGATAATGATGAAATACCCCCCAAAGAACATCATGCATTTTATCTTTTCTGCTCTTGTACAATATTTATTGTTTAGTTCATTCTTTGTGTTCCAGTAATAGATTTTATATATTTATTATTATTTTGTTAACAATTTGCTTACTTTTTATAAAAAATTATCTAAATTTTATTTAAATATATTAATTGAATGTTGAAAAATGTTTTTTGTATGTCCATTCATATGTCACTATATTATTCGAGAGACATACTGTAAGTTTAACAGAAAAGATGATTACATTTTTAAACACAATTCATTCATGATCTGGATGTCAACTGATATATTTACAATTATGTAGGAAAAGTGCAAATACAAACTTTTTAAACTTAAGTGTAACATATGGTATGATGATATTTTAAACCTATGTGCATAATTCAGATAACTTGTAATGTACAATGTAAATAAAACCAATATTATAGACTATTATTAGATGCTTATTTAAATATTTCATTGTATTATATTTGACAGCAAAGAATAAATGTTCTTTTTATCTTCAGTCTGCCTTTTTTAATTCCCTTTTCTTCTAGCTTAAAAACAATTGCATTTGTTAAAACCCTTTAACAGGCAGCTCAACCACACAGTTACACACATTTATCATTGTGATTCCAATATATATTGTTCATAAATCCATCTCCAACTTTTCACTTTTTCTCAAGGGATTACAAAGAGCGTTTATAACATAATAAATTCACAGGAGCGCACTTTCAGTAATTAAAATATGGCTTTGAAATCGGTATGAAAACTGGACATTTACTGTATATTCATTGAGTTATTGAGCTAAAAAGTCAAAAGTTAACATACAGATAAAACACATACCTTGTTTTGACTTTCCATTCTTCACATTATGAAGGTATAATATTACAGTCATGCCCCAGTATTTATGTATGAGATGTGTTTAAAATGTATAAAATGTGTTATCGCACGCTCACTAAGTTTCTAAACCAGTGGTTCTCAAACTTGGGGTCTGATTACAATGAATACAAGGGGTTGTGAGATGGTTTGAAAAATAAAGTTTTAGTATTTTCTGATTGCAAATAAAAATTTGATTTCTAAAGACATAAATGATTAGAGTTTAAAAAAAAAAGTTAAATAATATTTCGTGACTCTAAGACAGGATGTCACCGTGCGGCGTCTGCTCGCTAGTTATCACTACAGCTCGCAATTGCATGTGGAAACCACAACTGCAAAAATGGATAGATTTGTAATTCGCAAGTCTACAAATGTTGAGGAAATTGTGGACGGTCTGGGTGAATCGCCTGAACCGTGTACCTCTACTAAACACAAGAGCAAGGTCCACGAATCTACTGATGTGTCTAATTCTTCTCAATTGACGGCATTCATCAGATATATATTTGACGGGAAACTGCATGAGGAAATGATCTTGTGCTCAGTGCTGGAAGGATTGGTACAGGCACACATTTTGCTGTCATTTTCAGCAACCTGGACACCAAACTACAAGGATGTGACTTTCATGAGATAACTGTGTTGGTGTGTGTACCGATAGTGCAGGTGCAATGGTAGGTAAAAACAAGTGACTCAAGACAAAGAAGTGGCCTTTTTAGAAGTGGCTTAGAAGTGGCTCCTCATGTTAAGTTTACAAACTGCATCATTCACTGTGAGTCTCTTGCTAGCAGACTATTTGACATTGAGCTTAATAATGTTCTTAAAGGTGCAATGAAAATTGTAAATCACATAAAATCATGTCCAGTAAACAGTAGACTGCTAGCCACCCTTTTCAATGAGGTGGGCTCACAGCACGAAGCGCTGCTGTTTCATACCGAAGTCCGGTGGTTATCTCGAGGGAAGTCACTCAGCCGGCTTTATGACCACTTAAACCGGCTTGATTCACACACCACCTGACAGATCCAGATTGGTTGTCATAACTTGCTTATTTGGCATCAATATTCGAACGGCTTAGCAAGCTTAATCTGTCAAGTTTGGAAAATAAATACCAATCACGTCTTGATTTTGAGGATGCCTTGCCCTGCCCTGCCCAACATCAGGCCACAGATTAAGCTTATGTGCTCTGAAAAACAAGTGCACCCATCCCACTGAAAGGTAAGTCTCTAAATTAATTTTATATGCAGTAAATATAGTGGAAGTGGATTCAGCATAGTTAAAATGTTTTTTGGTTTATTCTTTGTGTATGCTGTGGTAGTGGGGGTCGCAATTTCTTGTGAATGGTAGTTTAGGGGTCGCTGGCTTAAAAGTTTGAGAACCACTGCTTTAAACTGAAGTGACTTATCAGGAGTTCACTGCCTGCTGTCAGGCAGTGATTTATCATCAATTTCACGAGCATAATGTTTTAACAATGTTTCACAATCATTATCAAAATGACAATACACTGAAAATATATCAATAAACAAGAAACCCGCAGTCACGAACCATTGTTCTCAGGGTTTATTTATCATATTTAACAAAAAACTAAAAAGCAACAAACTACAATAGGCAAGCTCACAAACTGAGCAGCTATGGATTAAACTTCTGTGAGCTTTTTACTAAAATATGTACAATAAAGTTTCCAAATAAGTGTGCATGATATGTAGAATATTTTAGTTTGTTATATTTGCTTTTATTTATTTATCATTATTTTTAAATATATATATATATATATATATATATATATATATATATATATATATATATATATATATATATATATATATATTTTTTTTTTTTTTTTAAATAGAAGGTGATAGTCATGGTCTTGTCCTGTCTAGTGTATGTGGGAGACTAAATACCTACAATATTTGATTGTAATTTCACATCTAAGCACTTGGAAATGTTTACTATCAAAATTCATTAAATTTGTATCTGTAAAAGTAAAACCACACTACTGGATCATTGTGTTAGGCAGAGGAGTTTTGCATGGGATGAGATAATTGTGGTGCAGTTCAAGAATTTGTATAAGAACATTTTTGCACCATTTATATCTAGAACTTAATTTTAATATAACCTATATAACCAATATAACAATATACAGAATATATTGTATTTGCCTATCAGTTTAGTTAAACATATCTTTGTTTATGCTTATAAATGCATATACTTACAAATACATCTGCTGTGTGCACTGATAGTTTAGAAATTTACTGCATGGACTGGAAGTTTATTGCCTGGGATGAATTCCATGTGATTTTTTTTTTTTAAACAAAGCTTAATTTGAAAGAATTACAAGGGCTAAATGGCACTTCAGTTGAGGAATCACTTTTGCATTGATTCTTTTACACATAAATTATACTGCTGGTTGCTTGTTACAGCTATTTTTAACAATATAAATGAACTGAAAGCCTACAACTTCTGTCCCTTAGATATTGCCATGATGGAGAAACGTGTAGGAGAGGCTTTCAAGTTTGAATGACATAAGCAGAATAGAAAAGACAAAAACAAAGCTGAATGCTTAACAAAAGTTAATCAACTCCCACACCAACTCACTTCATTCAGACATGGCAGACAGATGGTTCCATGATGTGGGACTGTTGGGAGCTCGGCGTATTACGCTCCTCTGACACATTTGCTCAAGCTCAAGGAAACAGCACTACATTTGCATAATATTCTCACACCTTTTTGAAAGCCTTTTTTCTTTTTTTAAACAAATTACCTAAAAAACATTTATTAAAACTCTTTTAAGAGTATACACTCACCACAAACAAATCACATTTTGGGGTTCTACAAACACAATCTGACATTGTATTTATCGAAAAGGTGTTTGTTAAAACAATCACAGTGTGTTTGTTAAAATACATGTTACTTGTGAAATAAAAAAGAGCAGAATTATACATTCATATGTATTCATGCCAGAAACAGAAGCTAGAGAGATCACTGCTCGGGAGTACCTGTCGAGTTGGTACAGGCCAGGGGAGAGAAAGCACCAGTGTGAGGTAGACTCTGTGGTATGTGTGCTGTAAGGTGGAGGGCTTGACAGGGTTTGGGACAGGGGAAGGGGCTCAGGAAGTAAGGCGTGTGGCCGGGGAGAAGGACACAAAGCAGAGGCAGGTAAAATAGCCCTCTCTCACCTCTGTTCCTGGAGTATGACGCAGCATCCATACAAACTCCAATACCGCCATGAAGATAGCAATTAACAGGCCACACACTAGGACTACAAAGATCCCACCGATATTCTCCATGCCAAGTCCTAGCCAAGAAACACACACAAATACAAATTTATTTGTATTTATTCACGTAAAGCCTAAGGCACATAGTGACAATAGGTTAGCAGTCAGCACTTCACCTTTGGCTCTATGGTCCTCCTCCTTTGGACACTTTCCACCTTCCCACCATTTCCTTTTTAGGATCTCCAACCGGTTCTCTTCCTGCAGTTTGAGGATGGCCAGGTCAAACTCATCCCGGTACACAGAGCCTTTACAAACACAGAAGTGTATTCATCATTCAACACATTTCAAGCAGCTCAACCAGTTATTTTTCCACTACAATATTGCCTTTAAACAATATTAAATTCGGCCATCTCCAGAATTATTGGCATCCTTCAAGAAAATGGTTGCATAAAATAAACACTGTTTGTTATTATTCTCCACTACTAGTGGAGAAACTACATACCATTCCTCTAACACCATTTTCACATGAACCTTTTCAAAGACCTCAAAAGTGTGCAAAACATTTTGACAACCCTCAGGAATATTTTAAATAAATGCAAACTATATTGTGATTTAAATTGGATTTCTTAAAAGCTTCAGTATCAATAACCTCTATTGTTGATATCCTTTGACCTGATTTGAGGTTCCACACACACACACCCATTATCATCCAGCAAGACACTAAAGAACACAACATAGACAGATGTTTATTGACCTGAATATGTCTAGAGTATATATATAAAATACACGCTGATGCATTGTGGTTGCTTTGCAGCTAGTGTTCTAAGGGCATTTGTGAAGACTGAACATTTTCTACCAAAGATTTCTTAAAACAAAATCCTGGTAGTCTCTACCAGTGGGTTATGTTTTCTAAGGCTGAACATACACCCAAATCATCCATTTGATGATGAGCCAAACATACCTCTAAATTGCATGGTTTAAGAAACACAAAATCAATGTTTTGCAATGACCATCTCAGTATCCAGATTTGAGCTCTAGTGAAAACCTGTGGTCTTAAGAGGATAGCATGGAGGAGTGTTCCAAGATCCCTCTACATGTGTTCTTCGATCTTTGTTAACATTGCGCAAAGTGGTTTAAGTGGTTTAAGTGTCCCTCCACCAAATATCAATTGAGGAGGTGTCAATAATTTGGAAATTTAGTTTTGCTGAAAAACAATTTAGGATTCAGTAATTTTTGTTTTTTTTGCAAAATGTCACTTATTGCATGTGTCATTTAATTTTCATAATGGGTGCCAATAATTCTGGAGCTGAGTGTAAATATAAAGTAGAACTCCATTATCCCTGTGGTCCTCACCCAGAGACATTCCAATGCCATAGCCTTTGGTGTCCAGCAAACCTCCAATCTGTGTGAGGTTGCAGTTGCGTTGCCTATAGTACTCATTCATGGTGCTCTCAAGTAGGTACGCATAATTGGAGTTCAGTACACGGGCGATACCCTCCTCTGTGCTCTTCACAAATACACTGGGCTGCTTGGAGTGCATGAAGTTCCACATGCGCTGGTACGTCTGGTAACGTGAGTTCTGAACAGAAAATGAGAAAGATCCATTTCTGATGCGTTTGCAGTCTGCCACTTTAGAGAGCTACAAGCTTTTATATTAAATGTAGCTTATATACATAAGCAGTATGATAGATGAAAATAATCAAGGACCTGCAAGCAGACTGACAGTCTGGAATGTGTGTAATAAAGAAGAAAAGGAGCAGGAAAAAGCGACACTGGCTCATAAGACATCACATTAAGATGATGAGCATGTCTTCTCTAGGGAGAAAGATGTTGAGTTGTGTTGACACTAAGCCAGTAAGCAGATAGAAGCCCAAGCCGGTATGAGCAGCACTGACATTTCTGACAAGGCTGCTGACATGGCATCGATTCTGGCATGCTTTACTGTCTCTCGTCCTTGGAGTATAAATTACCTGGAAGAAGGTCATGGTGGAGCCACCGTGCATGGTGCCGTACTCGATGGCTGTCTGATCTGCCAGATCGTCCACAGACTCGATGGGAACGTCCATCCTCTGGACAGTGAGGAAGGCAGCCAGGTTAGCCGTGTAGGAAGAGATGATGATAAGGGTGAAGGCCCACCTGTACAGCAAATGACAGAAAAGTAGATACAAGAGAAAAAACTGGAGCAGAGCTACTTATCTGACATCAAAGGAACTGCCCAAAAATACCCCTGTATTATGAGCCTAAATATACCCTATGCTCAAAAAATACCCCTAGCTTCCTTTTATTCTATCATAATGTGCAGAAGTCTGAAAGGTCTGTGGAAATTATTGCACAAAAACATGGTAGGAAAAAAGACCAGTGGAGTAAAGGAATGGATGTATTGCTTTCATCTAACATGAGTGGTCACTAGGGTTAGGAGAGAGAGATAGAAAGTGTGTGTGTGTGTGTGGGCGGGGGGAATGTTTCCTTACCATACTCCACTGACACAACGTGTAGAGAGAGCTCGTGGAGCAATGGTGGAACCTTGCTGCATGAACCCCCCTACTGGGAACCAGAAACTGTTCCCCAGGGAGTACTGATTAATGAGGAGACTACAGCGTCCCTTCAGACAGGGGTGTGGATTGTACCATTCGTAGGGGGTCAACCTGAACTCCAGGAGAAAGCAACACAGAGGGGAGAAAAAAAATCAGGAACAGGAAAAGAAACAGGAACTTTAACAGACAAAGCATGAAGTCATTATTGTCCCTGGTGGCTTCGCAACCTGTTTTTTAAGTCCCAGCGGAGGAGTGTGAAGTACACATGCTTGCCTAAGACTGATGGTGAAATAATGACCTTCTGACAATGTGTTGCTGAGAGAAGCACACCACTGAGTCTCTCCAACTGACATGAGTGCTACAGTGCTGCTATTTGCATTACAGTGAAAACATCTAAATATGTTATTTGCATTATGTGACAAACATATATACACAGCGTATATATAGTCAGTTCTTTGGAGTATAACAGGAATAAAGTATAGATCCAGAATTTAAGTCAAAATACAACTCTGTCTGGGCAGAATCCAATAAAATCCTCCCAATATTCTGGTGTTGGCTGATAAAACATGTAGCCAAGAAAGAATGACCACATATCACACAATTTCTTCTAATATGAAACCTTATGAAAACCTCATAACAAGTTAATAATGTGTCAAATGCAATGTACACTACTTATATACAATACACTGCACACATGCTTTCATTATTTCCTTTATTTTTCAAAAATATCAGGTACTTTACATATCTCAGTCTGGAGCTGGGTATTTACCTGGCTACCAGAAAGAGCACACAGCTAACTGCTAGATATGCCAGCAACATGAAGAGCCAGACCCCTGGAGAGAAGGGATCCAGGAAGGAAAAATACCCTGGTCTTCTTCCCTAAAATGGACAAAAGTATTAGAATGCAGTTCTACACAGTTTCTGTGATGGTTTTTTTTCTGC
Source organism: Ameiurus melas (assembly GCA_012411365.1). Classification (NCBI taxonomy): domain Eukaryota; kingdom Metazoa; phylum Chordata; class Actinopteri; order Siluriformes; family Ictaluridae; genus Ameiurus; species Ameiurus melas. The sequence continues at coordinate 16,813,774 of CM022759.1, read as the reverse complement.
ACCTGCCAAAGCATGAAATAAATAAATAAATAAATAAATAAATAATATATATATATATATATATATATATATATATATATATATATATATATATATATATATATATATATATATATATATATATATATATATATATTTGGTAAAACTTCATCTGAAACTTCCTGTGTAGTATTAAAGCAATGGTATGTGATGTGCTCAAGTTAGCATATGCTACATGTTTTTTACGATAACACTTGAATAACTACTGTAAGCGTTAATAATGGCACCTGTACATAATTCACACAAAAGATTATGAACTAGACATTATCATCATAATATTATTGGTCTAAGTCTCTGCTAAAATGGTAAATGACCCCAAGCATGTAATAAATGCCCACTAGAGCACCAATAGTGATATTTAGCATGCGATACGTAAGAGATAACACAACAAAAGCATTTTGTTATCAATATTTTCAGATGGTAGTACATGGAAACACTAGTATAGTACAAATAATATAGGTCATAAAATATATGCCATTTAGAGTACATAAAAAAAAGTCAAGGACACACATTATCAAGGACTGCATTATAACAAGGCTCGAAACTGGAGGTCTCTCCACAGTGCAGATGTAAAGGCATGGGCACGGCTACAAAATGCGGAAAACACACACAAAGGCACATAAGCTGCCATCGTGTCAAACTTTAAATCAGCCATCATGTCAAGAAGTAACAGTAACATTGACTTTTTATATTATTGCATTATTATATCATGGAAAATTGTGACAGCATATGACTATTTCACTTTTATAACATGGTCTTAAGACACCAAGTTCCATGAAAAGTAATTCATGCATTTTCAATACCGTTTATCCTACACAAGCTTATGGGGGAGCATGAAACCTATCAGAGGGAACTCGGGGCACAAGGCAGGGGACCAATCAATCGCAGGGCAGACAATCGCACAAACATTCACACACTATGGACAATTTGGACATACCAAATCAGCCTACAATGTATGTCTTTGGACTCCGGAGGAAATCGGAGTGCCTGGAGGAAAGCCCTGATGCACAGGGAGGCTCCACACACACAGGGTGGAGGTGGGATTCGAACCCACAACCCCAGAGATATGAGGCAAATGTGCTAAACACTAGCCATTGTGCCCCCACAAGAAAAGTACAGTAGTGTTGTTATTTTTATTATTCTTTTTTTGCTTCCCTGGCTTCAAAAACACTCATTTTATGCATAACTGAAGGCCAAATAAATGGTTTAAAAAGAAAAGGAAGAATGCTTCTGCACAAGAGTTAGAACCGATTAATCAGATTCTTCTACAGGTGGACATACAATCAGAGGTTACAACAACTTAACAGTATCTTATCAGTGAGGCAGTTACTGTCTGAGAAAACACACTTTAATTTATATAGACACCTTGGAGATGTGGCTGGCAATAGCACAGAGAGTTTAAAGCTCAAACATAAAACGCTCAGCCTCTGATATAATTAGCAGCCAGTAGGAAAGTGCTAAAGCCTTGATCATGAAAATGATATATATCTGTATAAGGAGCAGGAACATGGGGTGGAATAATTCAACTCTTCCCATATTAGTATAACAGAGTGATAGAAATGTTGGGTTAGAGATAGTGAGAGCAGTAATTATGCCTGTGTGCACTTGATGCATACCAGCTGCTCACCGTCAAAGTGGTCAATGATCCCTCTTGCTGCAGCAGTGTTATATAGCTACATTAAGGCACAGAGAAATTAACTAAACGCAGTGTAATGTGGCAGCGTGCACTTTTATGCTGGCACAATAATTGTATTGTTGCGCAGCACCGAGGGAGCTTGCATATGTCTGTTGACTGAAGTTCAGCACTGCGAGCGGCAATCTGCTGCGAGCAGCAATCTGCTACGAGCGAAAGAAAATGCTTTGTTTACAGCCCTTGCGCTAAACTCGAGTTTTAGTTTACACAAAGGCACAATCAACGCAGCGCAGCAGCACTGCAGCAGCAGGAGCCAGCTGGAATGGGTGGTAAAAAGAAAGAAAGCGGAGCGTGTTGCTCATTTGCGTGTGCCGTGATCCTTGTGCTTGCGGGTGACAAGCACTCAGCTCTCAGCAGCGCTTAAACATTGTGTTCTATATCAGACCGCGGACACAGAGAACTGAGAATGATGGTGGCTTTTGAGACAAATTCGGGCCAACAAAGCAGCAGCTTTGAGCAAATTCGCTACTCATACTCTCAGATATCTCGGCGTGTGTTATGTAACGCATTTTACTTCAGCTGCATGTGCCGTGACATGCCTGAAAATGTCTTTTCCGCTATAAGTGCTGCATTTGTATGTCAAAATAAACGCCTGCGTCAGTGTCGGCTGTGTGAGGTAGGGAAGGCGATGATGAAGGAATGCGTGGTTAACACTCAGCTAGCCTACCATCACGATCTCATACAGGGATCCAAATTCTGTAGGTGGCTTAGATGATGTTTCAAAAAAAAAAATAAAAAAAATTATATATATATATATATTTTGCCAACACTGTTTTATTAAATGACTAAAAAGGTCATAGCCTAGATCTTGTTTCTTATGTGGTAAAGCAAACAGGTACAGACAGAAATAGATGTGAAACACTGTTGCAGCTCCCTAGAACAAATGCTCGCCTACTCTCTGTGCAGTAGGAGTTAGGGCATCTCTTGCTATTTATCTTTCTCTCACACACACATTCGTGTACACAAGCCATCAGAAAGGCTGCTTTTACCTCCTTCAGGGACAGGTCATGATTCTGCCATGGCTCCCGGTGCAACTCTGTAATTAACTCATTGTGCTAATTAGTCATTTATTTATTCACCCACACTTTATACTTCACCCTCCTACAACCTACCCCAGAGAGGCTTCACTGTACCGCGCTGTATCAAGTGGTGGCAGGGGCAGGAGAATTAACCCGAATGTGCTGCTCTATGCCTGCTACAGTTTTCCTAATTATCTTCTAATAAATTCTAGGATGCTAATCATATTCCTAAATGCCCAACATTGGTTATTTTGACCTAGCATCAACCAGCTGAATAAAAACGAAAATGTGTTTACTGTAAATATGAAAGCAAAGAGTTCTTATTTTCACTTCCTCCTGTGAACTAAATGTGTAAAGTGTTGCATGTTTATTTATTTTTTTTATAAATACTCTTTGCAGTTCAAAGATCTGTGATAAAGGTAAGCTACCGCATATTGGGACTGAATAAAACAATTGTAGCACTTGTACTGCTGTAAAAGTAAAATGTATAATCCAGGGTCAGTGGGACAACCGATGCTCATCGGTGAACAGGCCACTAGGATAAAAGCTGCCTACAGATGTTAAGTGGCTAAATGTTTGTGCTACCAATGCCAGGCTGTACATAGACGTTGCGTACTACAGAACAGCTTATAGAGAACCATACCAGAGACCTGTTGAAGCTTTGATTCAAACCACAGATTTATATATGAATGCATTCATACTAGAGATGCACCGATGAGTCAGCTAATAATAATTTTTAGTTTAAAAACATCCGATGATCAGGGCTGATTATATCCTGTCAATCAAAAGAGGGTGGGAAAACACGTCAAATTTGTGCTGTGTGTAAGGAAGATGTCTCTTGTGTGGAAAGACGATAAAACTGCAGTTTTAAGCTCTGTAAGCTCTGCACTACTAAAATTTTACACCGGACGCTGCAGAAGTGAAGCAGGAGTTTCGGCGTCGAGTCAAATATTATTATTGCGCTGCCCGCACTAATTAAAGCGCCAGTACACTGTTGAAAGATTTAAATGAAGATGAGTTTATATTGCACAGAAAAATATATTTGTCAAGTAATATATTTTATTTCCAGTTAATGTTAATATTAGTTAATATCATCAAAAAAAAGTTTATATTATATTTGACCAGTTTGATGTTAGTGATGATGTAGAAATGCTTTTGTTTGTGGTGAGACTAACAGGAACTTTTTAAAAATTCAATCAATGTTAATATGAATTAATAACATTCAATAAGTTAAGAAATCTTACTTTAATCTTCAGAATTGAGTTCATGTGTTAATGGTAATGTGAGTAATGTGTTTTCTGTTTATGACACCAGTTACTGTGAAACAACTTGTTCAAATGGAGAGAATAAATTTTTTATTTGCATTTCTTTCAGAATTGAGGAATTAATTATTATTAATTTAAAAGGAGGTATAAAAGGTAGAACTATTGGTATTGATCGATATCACTCTGTCGGTTATTGGTATCAGCTGAGAAATTTTTAGTATCGGTGCATCTCTAATTCATACTTATACTTAATGTAGGACACCTTAAGCCAGCAATCTATCCAAACTCCTTCTCATGCTGGTCTTATGTCGTAATACACTCAGAGGAAAGTGCTATACGCATACCACATCTGAATGAATGAGCTCACAGATGCCCAGAACTGGCTTCTGTTACTGTTGACAACCAAGAGAGAGTATGCCATCCCTCCAACCCACACAGCACTGCCAATTTTGCTCTCTTGGACTCACAACCATGTATGTCTTGTGAGGATCAACAACATCATAAAAGACATTAACCACCTATTACTATACACAGCCTATTCACACTCCTATAAACTCTTGAACTTTGAATATGACTCTTTATGACTGGTGCAAAGACCTGAGACCCTGACACAATAAAACATTAAATCAACTTTTCCTTACAGAAAGCTTCAGAAAGCTTTGATTGTACTGTAGCAGATTGTCCATCATACATGCCCATATGAAGGGGGTTTTACCTAAAAAAAAAAAAAGGTATAAGAATGAATGCTATATTATAAACCTGTGATTTGAATTGCAGCTGCTGCTACTGTCAGAGCTGCTGTTAAAGAGCAGTAGATTCAAGAATTCAACAGTGCTGTGGTGTAAATGTCTGAGAACTGTGACATATCGAAAATGTTCTGAGAACCTAATATTGTTACATGGCATTGTCAAATGTATGTATTCTTTAAGCATTTACTATGATACAGGAAAAAAATCTGTATATATATATATATATATATATATATATATATATATATATATATATATATATATATATATATATATATATATATATATATATATATATATATATATATATACATACAGATTTTTTTTTTCCTGTATCATAGTAAATGCTTAATATATATATATATATTAATCTGAAACATTGTTTTTGCAAAATTGAAAACATTATGGTGGGGCATTTCCAAACCAGCTATTAATAGACAGTACTAATAGTGAAACACTGCTCCAAACTTGGTGGTTAGCATTGGTTGTGGCAGCCTCTCATCATCTGTACTGCACACCCAGCCTTGTGCAAAAATGCTTATTATCTATAGGCAGCTTTAAATCAGTGACTCCTACATACAGCTCATTCAACATCCTCCATTCTGTATGCACTATAACACGGCACATTGCACACTGGGGTTGATAAAGCAGCATTCCTCAGCATGTAATCCAAGCCACATTTGATTCCATTTTCTACCATCATTGATCACATGCAAAATTTCATTTGAAGCTCAGAATAGGGGGAAAAGTGGATCTGTGTTGGAATCATGGGACACAACATCAATAGCAATTGGATTAGATCTAAATAAGGGCAAATGCAGCCTGGCGTTCAGGTATTGAATGGTGCTGCAGAGCTGGATAAGACAGAGAGATTTTCTAAAGGCCAAAGTGAAGCAGGGGATGCTGAAGAGAGACTGAGTCACTAAATCACTCTACAGTGTGCTAGAGCTACTTTAATCGCTTCATCTCACCCTTATTTATTTGTGTCAGACCCACATGACATGTAGCTTCTGCCATCCCCTAGCTTTTTCACTGCCTCTGTTTACTTCTCTTTGCTTGACTCACTTGCTCTATCTCTGCCTTTTCCAGTTGTCCTCAATCACTGTTTCTCTCTCTCACACACACTGTCTGTCTATCTGAATCACCCTCCTCTTCTTCCCTTCTTCCCACCTTTGAGTTAAGAAACAGCCTGATGCTGTATGTATGTGTGTGTGTGTGTTTGTGTGTGTGTGTGTGTATCCTGCAGTGCGGTACTGTGGTGCATTAGCATGCAGGACGTCCTGATTATCAAGAAACTGTGTAGTCTCTCAGAACTTTTACATTTATTACTCAATACAGCCATATGCAAGGCATTACCAGGGGAAATCTTTTATCAGCTAGACAAGCCAAAGTGCTTCTTTCTTTGCAGCACACTGACTAATGTGGTCTATGGTGTGGTAGTGTGGGAAGTGAGATGGTGTAGGCGGAGTCGCCCTAGTGTCCTTACCAAATGTACTCGGTACATGACACTAATCCCCAGTGTCATAAAGGGCTTGGAGAAATCAATGACCTTCTCTCTCTCGGCTGTGATGGTCAGGCCGGCCACGGCTAGATCAGCCTTCTGCAGCAAACACACATGCAGACACATTTACACATACACGGCAAGTCTTATTGGAAATATGATGTTTATGACAAAATAGTCAAAATATTGTGTGCCAAATAAAAGTGTTTGCTTAAATAAACAGGCTACAGTAACCTATATTACAGTGACTAGTGCACAGTGGGAGAACAACAGCAGTGTTTTTAGGGAAGGGCAGGCTGTCATGATAAATTATTGACATGGTATCTAGAGCTGTTGGGCATAGTGTGGAAGCTTAGCCTAACTAATAAAGTACATCTGTGTGGGATTTTCCACTCCCAGAGGCGATCCTACAAGCCTTCGCTGCGCTTCCTCTGCCCTCCACATAAGCGGATTGTGGGGCTCACACATTGAAAAGCTGTATCTGGAATGCACTCAGTGTTTCAGCCAATAGTGTCTGGATTTTACACAAGGGGGAATAAGGGCCTTGTTGACTTTGAGGGATTCTTGTTTATAGAAAAGCAGACTGCAGTTTGGCTGCAAAGAAAACAACGTTTATTAGAATTGGGTGCAAGATACTATATAGCCATGACACAGACAGAAGAAAATAGAAAGCAGAAATCTGGCTTACTGAAGATGGACCAGGAATCTGCTCTTTGCTCAGTAGTATCATGTAGCCTGTTGAGTTATTAAAGGGTAATTCCATCTCAAGTGGTCCAATAATTGCAAAATTGGTTGCTTGGCTGTTTTTAATTTTCCAATTTTTTGAGTGATTACCTCTATGTATTGGTTTTAATTTTTCATTTTATTTGGTTTAACTATGCTGGCCATCTTTATGTCATGGCACACAACAAATTTTGGTTATACAGATGACCTATCATGTTGGTACAGGTATATAGTTGGTACAGCTCAGCAGTCACTTACTGCTTATATCACAACAACAGCACAGCTATGTTTATGATTACACTGTTTATTTGTAAAACACCCAGCTGAACACTGTAATTCCATATGTGGATAAGACCTATTCACACATACCAACTGTACCAGTGAACCAACATGATAGTTCAAGCTAGTTCTTCAAATGTGGCCCTTGAGGTCCACTGTCCTGCAGAGATCACCTCCGACCTCAAACTCACAATTATTACAGCAGAATGGTACTATAGAAGGCTTATTTCTGTGAAAAATTCAGGTTCGTATCTGGTCCCCCACCAAAGATATTCAACCCAAAAGTGAGGGAAATAAAAAAAAAGCCAATTCCTTGTCCCAATAGTAATAACAACAATAACAACAACAACAACAATAATAATAATAATAATAATAATAATAATAATAATAATAATTATAATAATAATAAAAAACGAGAAGTCTCAAACCTTAAAAGTTCTGCATACACACTGTACACACTAGGTACCCCCTGAAAAAATTAATATTGAGACTCAAACTCTTCCCATTATAAATTGACCCTGAAAGTGGAACAATGAGCAATCGTAAGCGTTACTTTCTAATGTACCTTCTAATGTGCTTTAGAGATCAGGTTTTCTTCCAGGGAACTATGACTATCCTGAGCCAAGATGTTTCTGTAAACAGCAGTATAACCAAAAATTGACGTGCTCCATGACACAAACATGGCTGTCCCCGGTGATTTTGCAATGCCAATACATATAGGTAATCACTCAAAAAAATTTGGAAAATTAAAAACAGTCCAGTAACCCATACTGGACTACTTGAAATGGAATGACCCTAAACTGATAATAGGGACCTCGTTTAGGAGGTCTTAGATGACTTTTATGCTACTAATGTGGCCTACAGGTCTCATACTGGTTGATCAAAGCTTCATGCTGAGAAACAATAAAGTGTTTATACATATGGTTAATTGATACATTATGTAGCAAATACATTATGCAGCCAACAGTTTGTGGACACTTTCTGAAACTGTTGCCACAAAGTTGGAAGTGCACAACTGTATAGCATGTCTTTGTATGATGTCGCATTACAATTTCCCTACTAAGGGTACTAACTAAGGGTGCCAAACGTGTTCCAGTTTGACAATACCCCTGTGCACAAAGCAAGCTCCATGAAGACATGCTTTGCCAAGATTGGAATGGAAGAACTGGAGTGGCCTGCACAGAGCCCTGACCTCAACCCCACTAAACACGTTTGAGGTTAACTGGATTGCCCCAGGCATGTCTGACCTCACTAATGTTCTTGTGCTGAAAAAAAAGCCATTAATACTAGTTTACAATATGGCTGACAAAAGTACAATAATATTAATATTTTGGTAGTAAGATAACTTGGCTATAATCTTTACCAGTTGAACCCTCAACTAAAACAGAATCAAGCAATTTAGACCATTATGAAATTAAAACAGTTTTCAGCCAACATGTAGATGAAAAAAACAAAACAAAACAAAACAAAACAAAAAAACCACACACAATATGTGTTTTGCACACATTAAAAAATTGTGAAATAAAGAAGAATGGGTAGTATACAATTCTTACTAAACCAATATAAATTATAGCACAAAATTAACCTTGAGGGACAGGTTTATGCTGTATACCCTATTAAAGGTTGGCCATTCGATACCGATCATTATTTGGGCAGTACCTGCTAATAACATATTAATCAACCTACAGTTTTTTAAATTAATACCAAATGAAAAGATAACACTCAAAGTAAAATATTGTTTTATTACAAAAATAAACACTACTGACTGTACCATTTGTAATGTACTTTTTAAAAATGAAAAAATATATAATATATTAACAATTAATAAATATTAAAGTAAATACAATATATACATCCAAACAGAACCAAAAAGTCATAATCCATATTAAAAAATAAACCCCACTTCAAATAACATAACAAAATTTGTCAGTTTTTATTTCGTCTCTAGAGGCCGCACTCATACTCTCATACTCGTACTAATTAATATTTGATTTCTTATAATATATTTATTTAAAATCCAATATCACTACAAGCAATTTCTATATGCATCAGTCACTTACAAAAAATGAAATGATGAAACTGCGTGGGAAAAACAAAAACAAATCCTTATCCATAGTATAAGAAATATTAATCAATAAACACAGCTGAAATACCCATCCTTCTGTTGTACATTAATATCGATTAGTGCAATATTCTACTGTTCAAAGCAGCATGAATTAAATGACTGATTGTGTATGTGGTTAAATAATTCACTGCCATACTCTTTCTTCACTCTGCCACACTTTTACGACTTTCAGCAGAGTCAAGCTTGGATTGATTGATCCCCCCCATCTTTGTGGCAAAGTCACGGCTATCTGTGTTGAATAATGCATTTACTTAGGTTCACAATGTGGAATTTCTGATTCCTTCTGAGACATGTTCTTTTGCAGGCTGCTCCAAACCTCCCTAAACACGCAGGAGTCAAGCTGAGTATGGTGCCTGGACAAAGAAGCTGACTGTGTAATTATTGGAACAAAAGGCTCATCCCAACATTTATTATAATGTATGATACTGCTGTCTTTCATCCTAGAACGTTTGTCATTGAGACAAAAGCACATGCCAGTTCAGAAGTTCACAGCAACTAATCCATGTGACAGAAATGAGTCAGAAGTTGAAGGAAGTATCACACAAGGCACCCTTACACTTTCTTTTCCCTTGACCGTCATTGTGCATGTGTGACACAATTAAATTTAGTGGGCATCCTGAAGGTCAGTTGTATAGAGCATATAGAGCACATATATTAAAAGAACTAACTGGGATGGTAATAAGAGGCGGCACTCTTTGCTTTATTTTGCTAATGGCTTTGCCCTCCATTAACCTGCAGAATTAAGACGGATAACTTCACAAAAGCCATTCCGCCTCTTCAAACTAAGTGCAAGAACTCCAAAAAACTTCTCTTTACAACTCAGATCACCTCAATGCTTTCAACTCCTGTTAAAATATACAATGTCCTGCAAGAAGACTTGACAAAAAAAACAACACTTGAATAAATCAAGAAGCCTGATGTGACTATTTTTAAATGAATAACCTCGGTGCTGAAAGGTCAATGGCTTTGAATGGAATTTACAGCATATGAAATTTCTATCAAATGTCGGTTAGTGGGTGTCGGAAGAGGATTAATAGCCTTCATGCTCAACTGAGCCTCTTTAAACACATCTGTGTGGGTGTCTGTTAAGGACCGGAAGGTCTAATTGAAATTCATTAGGACAAGCAACCTTAGAGAAGTGCCTGAGAGAAAAGCGTAAACATTATCGTTATCGCTTGCTTTATCAGCACCTGATACTGGGAAGTTCAGCAGTTTTTAATTACGGTAACCTGTTTGATTTGGTAAGATGTCACAAATAATGGGATGTCTGGGAATTAAAAGGCTCGACTGCAACACTGTGAGGAATTTAATCTGATGATAAACCTAAATTTAAGACATTTTAGAAAACAAACGTCACCGCCTAAAATAAGGGTAAGTAATTCGTTTCTGTATCTGTATGCGAGTGTGTAAGTGTGCAGGTGTTAAGGTAGTGCTGATATGGAGCTGGACTTCTGTACTCACAATCCTCTGCACTTCACGGGCTCACTGCATGCACCATGTCATATGACCATGAGCCCCTGTATCATGTTGTTGTCTAATTAGCACAGGTATTCAAGCCATTTACTGTTAAGAAATCTTTATTCTATAGTCTTTATCACCTTTATTCCTATCATGTTTATGTTGTTGTCTAGCCTCACTGTTTCTTGTTCATGTTTCAGTGATTGTGTTTTTTGTATCCGCCTTCTCAATAAATTCCTGACAACGTGGCCTAACCCGGATTTCCCCACTTTCTTTCTCATTGAAATAGAGTTGTATACCTGGGACTGTTTCTTTTAATACAAATCACACAATTATATTTGTTTGTACCTACCCCAGACATGTTCTAACAAATTTATTTTCTATTTTCCAAAATATGCAAACAGTATACAAACTACAGTAAACAAACTAGTAGCATAATTTAAACCACCATGACCCTGACCAGGCAGTTACTAAGGATGAATGAATGAATACTGTAAATGCTTTGTTTGTGTTTCTCTATCCTGCTTATTCAAGTCCATGAGCTTCGAATCCGACTGCTCACCCAATTATCATCTCAATCAGGTGGCATTTCTCAGTCCTTACAGGATTTCGCAGAGAAAAAAAATGCTTGAATTTGCTGCGGCTTTTTCAAAATTAGCCTTTTTTTCCGGAAAACTACTTGAATTGATGAAATTGCTAAATGTTCAGTCTTTCAAAGTGATGTTTGTTGGTAAATGAGACCATTTAGCTGTTTGATACACCTGAATCGAAGAGGGTTTTGATCGAAGAGTGTTGTGATGACGTCACATGACATGTCTTGGCCCAAATCTGTGTAAAATCGTAAAAGCGGTAATTCTGAAAAAAATGTATAAGCTCCTCTGAATATTGTAGAATTTGCTTGATTTTACATTCATTTCTGCACAAGCTTTCTGAAGAGAAAAAAAATATTATGCTTCCTGTTTGTGTCTGTGTTTGTATTATCTGTTCATTCCAAATAAGGTATTCATATTCGGTTGCCCAGTATGTAGTGTAAAATGTTGTCAATTAACGGCTCAGGATTGTAAACTACATTAGTGTCACCCTGTTCCACTGGAACTCACCCTGGCGATGAGCTCGCCCACCATTCCCGTCCAGGTTCCATTGGCACCCGGGACACCGTACACTCCGTCGCTCACCAGCTTAATGCGGTAGTTGAACTTCAGGATGTCGGCCAGCTCCTTCAGCATGTCCACGCAAAAACCCTCATAGCGCTCATTCCCCTCCAGTTCCAGGTAGTTGGCTTTCAGCATCACGTAAGGATTCTCCTGTAAAGACAAATTGCTAGAGATCAGCCCAGCTGGCACTTCAGCCAGTCTGCAAGTCTGAGAAGACTGCCTAAAAAAAAACAACAACCAAAAAACAGTTTGCTCCTAATCCATGATTTGTTTGCTCACGCAGCTGAGAGAGTGTATTTGATGTAAGCCAAGATTTATTCATCAGTCTAGAATCACTAGAAAGGAGCTGCCAATATTTCATCTTGTCATCTGTGTTCTTTATAACACATGCCTTTCTAAGAGAGTTTTTATGCGGGGGCGGTTAAAATTATTTACAGGGAACTCTACATCAGTCGCAGAAGATAGTCACCTTGGGGACAAACAGGTTTTGCTGAGTGAAGCCAGGCATGTAAAAGCTTTTGAAAATTACTTTTTTCCCTTTATTTTTTTTACTATAATGGTCTTTCAATAAAAAAACAAAAAAGAAGCAGACAGTGTGTGTGTGTGCATACTTTGATGAGACCGATATTGGAATAGAATGTTGTACTCATGGCTGGTTCAAACTGCTAGACTGTAAAGAGTTTTTCATTTTAAACCCAGGCCTCTGCACTTGGGTACCACTGAGGGCCAATTTAAAATGCCAAGGAGGCATGTTCACCCTGCTCATTGCTATAGTAACGTTCTTATGACTGCAGGACTGCTACTGCAGGTCTGAAGTTTGATTTGCGCTCTGGCTCAAACCTCAGCAGCTAAGCCACTGCTTACTAAAGGTTTAATAAACTTAACTTATGACTATAAAAGCAGCGTATCTTCATATGGAACATAGCTGAGAACCCATGCAGCCTAACTTTATTCATTACGTTATAACAAACAAATATTTACAGTGCTCGAAGTGGGCCAGTACTCACTGATACACACTTTACTCTTTAGTGTACCGTGACTTTTTCTTGCATACCAGCTTTTCACAAGCTGCGGGCACTATTTTCTGCTCTTTCCAAATTAGGTTCTGGGAGAATCATAATCACACTATATAAACTACATTACCCAGGGGGCACTATGTTGATGCTTGCCTGTTCCTGTTCTCGTGACAAGTCTCAAGATAAATAATAGTTTAATGTTATGTAACATAATTTTAATTCTAGTCTAAGTAATATAACATTAATGCTAAGTAAAGCTAATGCCAATAATGTTGGTCTGGCTCCAAAAGGGCATAAAGAGAACGTGTGAGTCAGACAATGACACAACAGAGCTTGAACCAGAACCCGTAAAGTTACTAAACGCAGGCTGGGAGCAGCTAGCTAATGTTTGCGCCACTACCAGCAGTAAGGAAGCTGTTGATGTAGCATCATCACGGGGTAGTGATGGCTTGGCGGTTAAGGCTCTAGGTTACTGAGCGGAAAGTCGGGGGTTCAAGCTTCAGCGCTGACAAGCTCCCACTGTTGGGCCCTTGAGCAAGGCCCTTAACCCTCTCTGCTCCAGGGGCGCTGTATTATGGCCGACCCTGCACTCTGACCTCAACTTCCTGACATGCTGGGGTATGCGAAGAAAAGAATTTCACTGTGCATATGTATGTGTGATCACTAAAGACTAAAGAGCCAAAATGACTTCAGCTACCGCTACCAACTATGATGCTAACAGTAATATCAGTAAAGATGGATGCCCGACTGTTGGTCTGCCTTTTGAAATCAAGTTCAAGCTGTATGTGCAGTAACTACACAATGAAATTCTGATCCTGTTTACATCTGAGAGCTACAGACATACTTAAAAAGATAAAATAACTAGAAGTATAAAAACACACACACACACACACACATACACACACACACAACAGTACCCTCACACATAATATAATAATAATAAAACTAGTAATATACACTATAGTCTCATACATGTTGCATTATTATATACATTATTACAGTAAAATACAGATTACATAATTCAATTATTATATACAGTATTATTATTCAGTATTATAAAATTCATAGATTGACAAATGGCTGTCCCTTTGAGTAAATAAATTAATGTTGTGAACATCAGTGATATCTCCTAGTTTCTGTTATTCACTGCATTCAGAATGTAATATTTCATGATTAGTTGATACCGGCTGATACACATGCCATCATGTGAATAAGGGGAGTATTGGCACTTTTCTTTTTCACTTCAAGCACTGGCTATGTGCAACATGAACCTGGGAAGTTCACACAACAAGAAAAAAGTCTGTAGCTCAGAGCCAAAATACACAATTAATGCAAATCCTTCCATTCTGTTCGCTAGCTCATTAAATCGGGGATGCATGTTACCTTTCGGCACTGCACTGACCCTCCTACAGCGATTCCATTGTGGCACGTGCAAGGCACAATATAAATGCAAATTTTCATCACTCCCAGCCTTCTATGAGCGCTCGAGTGTGCCGGCTGGACTGGTTGCCCTAAACCAGGCTTATTAAAGAGCAGTGTTTTCGTGGGTTGACTACACATTAACCCTTTTCTTTTGGTGGAAGAATAATAAAGCAACCTTCTGTAAATGAAGCTAAAAAAAATCCTCACAGGGGCTGATCTGCAAAACAAACAGATGAAATAAATTTTCTGCAAACGCAGCATGATGGAATCGCCTGGTTGGATGTGTAAGAAGGACAAATGAAGAGGAAATTAATTTACATATGGAAAGGGGAAGTCCATATGGGAGCATAAGGTTAGCATTTCTGTGAAGAGCATCTTCTTTGGGAGAATACAGAACATTCTGAGAGATCCATTATCAGTTTGCTGGGTGAGAAAAGATTTTTACTTTCTGTTTGACATACTATATCATAAAACCATGAATGATATCTACTGCCTCAAAGACACGCTGTTTTCAGCAAAGATGTCCCAGGCGAGCGATCTCTACAACATAGTATGCTTTTCAGAGCTATTAAGAACGCACCCAGGTCTCAACAGTGCAGTTTTTACAGTTAACACTGACTCACCACAAAAAGGCCTGGGCTACAATATGATTACTCTCACCCAAAGGACAAAAAAATTTTTGTATGGTATGTGTGCTCAGTTCTGTTGATTGCCTGTCAGACCCAAAACTCTCCACCGAACAAAAAAAACATCATTGGAGTTACAGAGAATCACATATGTTTCAGGACATTCTAGTCTGTGCAGAATGTGGTAGGATAAAGAAGATGGTAATCAGGTCATGACAAATGAGATTAGATCGTGCTGAAATTGCTCCACAATGGCGTTTTTTTTTTTTTTTTTTAACTTTGCCTCCATCTTCTTCAGGACCATGAATTAATTCTTGACCACGACAAAAGCAACAATGTGAAAAAAGGCAAGTAAAATAGCCACTTTTTTCCTGAACGCAGAAATCTTGCCTGGCTCACGCAGGAAGCCTGCTTTACATTTCCAAACTCCGGTGTTTATAGTCAAAGTAACATGTTCCTAGCTGATAATGTGATAATTAACTTGAAAAAATGTCTAAAAAAATGCATATGGTTCCATAGCAATGACTTGTCTTTTACATAACAATGTCTTTTGACAGATCCTCACCTGTCAAACTTTAACGACTGCATAGATTACATTGATACTTTAACGACTGCATAGGTACATTGATATACAACCCTAATTCCAAAAAAGTTGGGACGTTGTGTAAAATGTAAATAAAAACAGAAGGCAATGATTTGCAATCTCATCAACCCATATATTATTCACAATAGAACATCGAAAACATTTCAAATGTTTAAACTGAGGAAATGTACCATTTTAAGAAAATGGTCATTTTGAATTTGATGGCCAGATTCAACACATCTCAAAAAAGTTGGGACAGGGCAGCAAAAGCCTGGAGAAGTAAGTGTTACTAAAAAGAAACTGCTGGAGGGTAATTGGCACAGGTCAGTAACATGATTGGGTATAAAAAGAGTGTCTTAGAAAGGCAGAGTCTTTCAGAAGTAAAAATGGGCAGAGGTTCACCAATCTGCTAAAAACTGCGTCTACAGTTTTTTATCTAAAGCTAACCTGTTTTTATATAGCAGATTTACTTTATGGTGCTCCCCAAAGCACTGGCCAGCTTGAGAATCATCACTAAACTCAGCGCCAGCTTAGGCATGCTCTCATCTGCAATCCCAGATAAATTGATAGATTTGTTAATATGCGGTGGTTCTGATATAGGTTAACAAGATTAAATAACCTGCCAATCTATCTGGCAGGAATGCTGGGTTAGACCACATCGTAGTACACTGCACTGACCAACAGCCCATGCCGTGCTGAATCGCATGTCCATAGTGCACAGATACTTACAGTAAGTATCTGTATCTTCTATTGATTCGTATGGCAAGTTGCTGCCTAGCACCAAGTCCAGGTCCTATTGTGAGACCACTGCTTTGAGTGAAAATGTATGAATACATACTGTCTCTCTCCTGCTGGACAACTTTAAATCTTAAAGCACTGTCTGTAATACCTCTGTGCCTCTTGAATCTTCAATCGTGGGCCTCTCTTTGTGGCTCAAGCGCAAATATGCCATGGTGTTAGCAATACAAGTTACATTTGCATATCTTGTGTATATTGTGTAAGCGTATCATACACTTTAAATATTCAAGTTGTGCACATTGTGGATTTGCCAATAATTCTTGTCAATTCATGTCAACAAGTACCACTAGCAAGGCCACCGGTCTCTCTTCATGCGTCATTGATTTCAACCTTATAGTCTTTGCTACAAATTCCCTGTAAACTCAGTCAAATAGAAGAGCTCCATTATGTAATGGGCACACTAAGCACAAAATGGTTCAGCATTTGATCTATTGTGTTAGATGTGTGACCCCAGAACCCAAGCAGCAGTTAATGCACTGCAAACCCATATCAAGGACCTTTTTGGCCATCTTTACTACAATGAATGCAGTGGTCAGAAACCCTCTTCCTTGAAATCTACCTTACTGCAGATTTAATCTCCAACCAAAATCTGACACATCTGTTTAAGTTAATAAGAAGTTCTTAAGGCAATGATTAGATGGTCAGGTGGGCACGATTAACGTTGGAGCTAAAATCATCAGGATGGTAGATCTCCAGGAACAGGTTTGGTGACCATTGCTTTAGATGAGATAAATTTGGTGAATATGATACTGGTTTGCAGTCCATCAACTGCTGATGGGGTTCTGAGGTCACACCCATGCTCCACTGGCAAGCTATCAGCACTCTTCTCCAAGGTGGGCTTCAAAGGCAGGAAATGAAATGCAGCCACTGACAGTACATCTCTACATGTATGGCAGCTGAGGCAGCTACTAAGCTCCACTGAGCTTTGCACTTCACTGCACAGCTGCGTTACCAGACAGCACGGGTGAAGGTTACTAAATAGACAGAAGTTTAGTTATAGCCTGCAAAGTGTGCTATGCTGCAATTAGGACTGTGTAAGTGCTTGTCAAAGATTAGAAGAAGAAGAAGAAGAAGAAAAAGGCCTTATTTGTCAGATATACATTATAGCACAGTGAAATTCTTTTTCCAGATATTCCAGCTTGTCAAGAAGTTGAGGTCAGAGAGCAGGGTCAGCCATGATATAGCACCCCTGGAGCAGAAAGGGTTAAGGCTCAAGGGCCCAACAGTGGCAGCTTGGCTGTGCTGGGGCTTGAACCCCTGACCTTCTGATCAGTAACCCAGAGCCTTAAGCACTGAACCATAAGCATCTTTCATGTCCGATATCAGGGCTTGGCAGCATAAACAACTTGCCATTGTGCCATGAAATACAGATTAATAAATTGAGAAGTTTGCATTTAGTTTGAATTAATGATAAGGATAGGATAACACCATGCTGCCGCATGAAAACACAAACAATAAGCCATAAGTCTGCTCTCTTTATCAGCGAGAAATATCAATAAATGAACACTAAAGGTATCATATCCATCCTGTGCAAATTTTACCATAAATTTGTTTTTTTTTACAAGTATTTTTAATGCTTCTTAGCATCGAGAAACTGCTTCTTATGCATCTCAGCAAGATGAGAATGGTAAAGAGGATGAGCGAGACATCATGGGGGACTTTTATGGGCTGCACACAAGGTCATGGTCAGAATGTAATGAGTTTGCTTGGCTAGAAAACAAACACATAGGAAAACTAAACAAAAACTAAACTAAAACTGAAGGAAACAGCCCTAGTGGGCCAGAATGTAAGCTAGTAGAACCAAATAACACTATTTAATAGTGAGTTTTAGAAATGCTATTCTTCATTGGTTTGTTAATATCACCACTGCTTCTGACTTCTGACATTATTGCATTCTAAGTAACTATAAATGTAAGGAGTTGGGGATGTAGTTGAGAATGCTTTAGAGTCACTGATATTCAGTAATAATATCTGAACTTTGTTATAATGCCATAGTTTTTTATTAAAAAGGAACTTTAAAAAAAAAAAGAAGAAAGGCACAATATTTGAGTTGTTTATGATGAGAAAAATCATAAAAAAAACAACCTAAAGGATGCAATAAATCAACAAAATTCATACCCGACGTAAACAGCATTATTAACACTACTTCGTTTGTGCTGAAAATGCAGCATCTTATACATTGCTTCTCAACTGATATCATCAAATCATTGAAGTTTATGGATCTCTCTCACTCTTTCTTTCTCTGCTTGATATGAGGCAGAAGCAGAAAGGCATGACCCACTGTTACAGGACAAGATCTGCCCTCAGGCTGCTGCGGATGGAAGGAGAATTCCATCTCCCTATAGTGATAGGGCAAAGCAGGCACAGTGCAAAATCGCTGCCAAATAACAGTCTAGGATTATATCTTCAATTGCTGGCCATGGCTTCTGGAGATATCTCGCTATCCCACGCCTACTCGGTGCCTAAGCAATTCAGTGCTCTTGAACTCATAGGAGAGGAAACCTTATTTACATCAGCTGTGGGTCCTGGTTGTAAAATGAGCTGTCTGAGATAACAGTGAAACCTGCTATTCCATAACAGAGCAAACCTAAATGATCACAGCATGTCAGATTGAGATATTTAAATACTGCAAATTTCTTGAAACTACTACAGATAATTTAGAGATGCCAATCAGCCTATAATGCATGCCTTTGGAGGAGCATGTCTGTGGGAGGATACCCCAAAAACATGGGGAGAACATGCAAACTCCACACACACAAGGTACACAGGCAGGAATCGAAACTCCAATCCCGGAAGTGCAAGACAAGCCCACTAACCTTTAAACCATCGTGTTCCCACACCACACAAGAGGAAAAGTGGTACAATTTTGAGACTGATTTGCCTATCCTGCGAAAGGATAGACAAACCCGAGCATAATCTAAAAGTGTGTGGTATTTTATTCTGGGCAAATCTGATAATATTTGGGTGATTGGGGGGTGGTTAGGCAATTGGCTCAGGCATAAGTACACTTTTTTACAGCACGTTACTAAATGTTAAGTATCAAAAGACTTCAGGTCTCCTGGTATAAATATCGGACTCCACCAGAAGGTCTCACTAAGGAATTGCCAGTTAACCACAGCAAACATATTAATTAAAGTGGTAGTCCATATCAAATTGAATTTGCTTTATTATTGGTTAATGCACCTGTTCATTATTTGTCGTTTTGGTTCAGTATTTAAAAAACACAATGTTAATTGCTTTCTTAACATTATTAATTGTGTATTAAAGGTGCAATAGGTAATTAAAAAAAATCCTTATTTGTACAAATAACCTGGAAGTTATCTAAAAAAAATGCATTAAGGGCATGGCTTCAGAAAATGTGTATTAAGTCGCTGAGAAAACCCATTTGGAAAACGGATTTATAGTCTGGAATGCTTTTTTACAGTCATTTTATAGGCACTGTACTCTATGAGCCACCGTAGATCCTGGGGCTGGAGCTTCGTGAACATGGGCGGGAATCATTACAATTTCAAACTCAACTTACTGCATAGAGACCTAATCTTGGAAAAAAATAAGTCTTACTAATCTTACCTAATGCACCTTTAATGGTGATATCCATTGTTTGTTTATGCCAGTTAAAGAAACGCTTGCATTAAACTTTAGATATACCACAGGTCTATTTGGCTGCTGTGTATGTGATGACTGGGTGAAAGGAGGTGTACTTACCAGGATGGTTGTGATGATTAGTGTGGTGTTGAAGAGTGTGTCTGTAACATTAATTGAGGGAGGCTTTTTCTCCATAGACAGCCCCTGCTCCGAATGCCACTGACCGATCTTCACCAACCGAGAGAGAGAGAGAGAGAGAGAGAGAGAGAGAGAGAGAGGGAGAGAGAGTTACGTAAGCTCCTCTGAGCAGTATCTAGCAGAGCATTCATACAAAATTAAACATGACAAAAGACCTGTCATTAACACCGTCTCAGAGGCACACAACAGGTTTCTGCACAGAGGTATGCAACAGAGTGGAGCATCTTGAAAGCATCCATATGAAATCAGGCATTCAGTGGGAGACAAAACAGATTTCTAAGCAATACAATAAATCAAAGCGATCAAAACAATAACTCAGATGACATACCAAGTCTCTATACGAAGCTTGTTATCGACAGCATTGTTTGCTTTATCTCTGTACAACTGTAAACAGTAATGATCAGAATCCCACTATCTGTATCACTGAGAAAAGGACAGTTCCCCTTTTGAATCTGGATCCTCTCAAGGTTTCTTCCTCATTTCCTCCTCCCAGTGACTTGCTTGTTAGAGATCTAGATCTAAATCCTGATTTCTGTAAAGCTGCTTTGAGAAAATGGCTATTATTAAGAGAGCTATACGAATAAAACTGAATTGAACTGAAATAATCATTACAGCTCTACTACTTATTCCCTTGGGAGCTTGGCCTTTTCACACACAACCATTTTATATGTGGCAAAAACTCAGCACATATTGCTCCTGAATCATCCATTATTTTTACTTTTCAGTGTAATTGCAGAACCACGATTCATGCTTGATGTCTTTTGTGCAGGAGCTGCTCAATTTATCTTCTACAAATCAGTTCCCAGTGTATGTTCTAAAAAGAAATACCACAGAAGACGAAGCACGCATGATGCTGCATGGGCTCATACGTTCTCTGTAAATTAACAACGTAACCATTCACAGGGATAAAACAAAAACAACAATATAACTGTAGACAGCTCAACCATTAGGCACTTGTATTCAACCTCACATATTTTAATTGGTGATGGTGCAAAATGATGAAACAGTTGTGTTGAAACATGTAGTGTGTTTGAAATGTCTGTATGGCAGTGGAGGCATGGTAAAGAGTCAGCTTTGAATGGGAGGCGGAGCTCCAGAGGATGAATGGGTAATAAATGATTGTACATCTCTGTTCTCATTATTTATTTATATTCATATTCTGTGTCTTACAGTGAAAAGCTAAAAGTCTGAGAGACAGAGCATAGCTGAAAGTTTCTCCGACAGTGTCCTGCTGAGCCTGTGTGTGTGTTTGTATGTGTTATTAAGTTTGAAATTGTTTCCTCTAAATTTTATTTTGATGAGAGTACCGGAGAGCAACCCAAATAAATACCACACCTCCCCCTCTCACTCCTCCCTTCTCCTCAATTCCCTCATGTCTACCAGGGTATGACAGTCCTTTATTAAATTGGGTATGGCAGCCATGGGTGGTAAAGATGTGGCAAGCTATTACATGCTGAAGCAACACAGATGACCACTGTTGCATTCAAAGTGTCTGCAGACACAAATGAAAACATATAATTAAAAAGGCGGATGAAAACAATGATTGTTTAACTTTTCCGAATTAAACTGCTTCCTTGTATGCAATGTATGCAAATTCAGTATTATTCTGGGAGTTCAATATGGTAAAGTTGAAAATGTGAGAGAAAGCATGATGAGTGTGGAGAACTGACACATGCATTGTGATTTGATCATGATCAGTGAGCACTGCATAACACACAGATGTAAACACACAGCATGGATTGGAGTGTGATCAGATTAATTTGAACACATCCAGTAGATGTATGGCTCACACTGCGAGCAGATCTCAGGCAGATGTGACCACTAACATGTTACATCATCAAACTAAAAAAACAACAACAATAAAACAAAAACTTGATGCCAACAATGTTGATGGGGATACCTATACAACCAAAAAGTGTAGTCCCTATTACAACTAATTTGTATGCCAGAAGCAACCTTAAAATCAACTTCAAACGTGAAGGAAGCTATTGAACAAAAACCACTTCAGATGTTTGATCTGCTGTGAACTTGACCCTGTTTGGATCACTTTCAAAATGTAATCAGTTAATTTGCGGATTACAATGATTCCATATAAATCCTACAAACATTTAACCATTTGTTCTTTGTTAGAGAATGGGCATGCAGACGTATGCAAGTGCAGATAAAAGACTTTGTTAAGGAGAGGCAGACGTCAAATCAAAAATGTGATCAAAACATAATCCACAATCCACTGCTTATGCACACTTCGGTGTGTTGTGCTCGGTGCTTATGAGAAATCCCTGACGTATCCAGACAGGAGAATGACTTGGGAGGCCATGTCATCAACCTCGAGCAGGAGCATGACTTTTGGAGTGATCATTGGCCTCGAGCTGAACTAGGACTTGGGAGGTCATGCCATCAGGTTATAGGAGGCTGTGCCATCGACCTCTAGCAGGAACGAGACTTCAGAGGTGTGGGAGACCGTCTCATTGGCCTCAGGTGTGAACTGGGCTCGGGAAGCCATCTCGTCGACCTCTGGTAGGATGCTCAAAAGGGGACGGCACCTTATTGGTTTTAGGCTGAAGCTTGGTCGCCCTGTCGGCCTCAGGCTGGAGCTCTGCTGTGGAGGCTGCTTTGTTGGCCTCAGGTTGGAGCTCTAGGGGTGAGGCCTCGGGATGGAGTTCCTCAGCAGAGACCCCGTCATTGGTCTCTTGCTGGAGCTCTAGAGGTGATGCCGCGTGTTGGCCTCTAGCTGGAGTGCCGTAGGACGGACCACCTTTGTCTCGAGCTGGAGCTCTGGAGGAGATGCCACCATGTCGGCCTCTGGCTCCAGCTTCACAGGGGAGACATTGAACCAGGAAAGCATGAACCTCAGCCACTGCTATTCTACAGGCTTGGGTTCCAACAGGCTCTTGAAATAAAACTGGTACTGGATAAAGAATCCTTTCAGTAAGCTTCCAATGCCATGAAAAGGAGGGATGTCCATGAAAAACCACTGGAGAAAATGCATAGAATCAAAAGCCGGGATGATAATCCCTGCATAGCTCTGCTCGCACATTCCTGCTGCATCCATTATGGTGAAGCACTATTCTTATAGAGAATGGCTGTGAAGGTGGATGCAAGTACAGATATACGGCTTTATTAAGGAGAAGCAGGTGGACAAACCCAAAACGTGATCCAAAAAGAGGCAAGGGTCAGGGGATGTAGGAACAGCAATATCAGGGAAAATCCAAAAGCAAAAAACAAGAGAACGGATCAAGATCAAGAAAACAAGATAGCAAAACACAGAACAAAAAGTCTATTTAATGTTCAGGTGGCAAAACACTGAAACAATGCTGCATGAAACAGGAAGACACACAGGGAGCTTAAATATACAGATTAATCAGAGGGTAAAAAGGAATAGGTGTGAATGATTACGACACATTAGGGAAACAACCAATGAAAATACATGGGTAGAGACAGGACATAAACCAAAACAAAAAACACGCATAGCAATGTAAACTAACGAAGACATAACCCGGAAGCGTGCGCACTTGTGCAGTGCTCGCCGCTTCAGGAAAATCTCTGACATTCTTGAAATATCACCCTAACGAGAATATTGGACGGATGCATAGACAGACACATGGATGGGCCGATGGCAGTGGCATAGATTGTCAGAAAATTGGCCTTGAGTTCATGAACATGAGTGTGTATTTAACATATCTGGATGACAAGCAGGAAGACTATCTCAGACAGTTGACCTTGCTGTGACCTTGACCCTGTTTGGATCAATTCCAAAATCTTGTTCATCTGCTGGTTATAGTGATCATTCCATATAAATCCTACAAACAATCAAACACTGATTTCTGAGATGTCACGAGAATGAGAATCTCGAAATCTCGAAATCACTTAGTGGCCATTAAAAAAAAAAAAAGCAGCAAAAAAAGCAATGAACCCACAAAAAACGAATTGTTCTCATTCCCAGAGTCAGCAAAACCAGTATGAATGTGTCCTCATGCATTAGTAATTCACTGTATTAGCATTTAAAGCTGTTCCCATTATTTACAGTATGTTGTAGACACTATGCACAATATCTCAAGACTGGCAAAAATACCAGATATGCAGGGCGAAAGTTTATTATGCCGATGATATCCAGTAAGAGGTCGGATGTTAATGCAAGCTGAAAATGGATAGATGAAAAAGGGAAGCTATACACAGGAAAAAGAATTAAAAGGAAGAAAAGGAGACTGAGAGAAAGAAAGAGAAATGTCAAATACTTTGAGGATGTGATAAAAAAAAAAAACCCTGCATTCCATTTCTCATTCCTCGCCTCGGTGGACAAAATGCCACCCTGCCCTCATGAATGAAAGCCACACAGAGCTGCAATACTGAGAAACATGGAGCTCAATCAAGCACTGCAATCACACCTGGCTGGAGAGCAGAGAGAAGAGTGAGAGAGAAAGAGCAGGAGCTAATGAGGGGACGTGGACAAGGACAAGGTGTTTACTGCACAAGAGTCTAGCCATAGTTTATGCATATAAACTGTTTAAACTTGATGGCGTAATCTGTATATAAGTGCAATAATCTATGCATTTTTATGGATTGATTCTGATTCTCAATTGAGGCTTAAAATAGTTAGTCGTCTTAAGTGAAAAAAATTACACAAACTCAGGAGCTGTCACAGGATACGAAAGTATTTCCGAACTTACAGGATTTCATCAATAACAAATTTCTTGGGTAAATGTTCCTACAAATGAATTTTGAATACATTTTTCCATTGTCACGTATCTGGGAAACCCGGACTCCATTTCCCATCAGAACTACACCACATGACCACATGCGCTACCTCATGCACCTGACTCACGTTTCTGTTAATGAGCACTCTTGTGTATTTATAGTCCTTGTCTGCACTTTCTCCTTGTCTTTCGTTGTCTTAGACCCACGGTGTTTATGTCAGTTTCTTGTCTCATGCCACAGCGTTTTTTGCCAAAGATCTTGTTTTGTAGTCTGTTTGTTCGTTATTAAACGTTTAAATCTGCGATTGCTTCTGCCTCAACTTTCCAACCTCCAGACCCCTGACAGAACGAAAGACCGCGAATTAGAAGCAGCAGATTTAAATAATTTTTTTTTGTTTATGATGGATGCCTGGTACAACAACTACGCGGAGTGGTATCTCCAGCTCACGGAGCAGGGAAGAAGGTCGAGGGCACTGATGGCTCAGACCAGCCGCAGTCTCAACTTACCATCGCGGTACAGCGCATGCACCACTCCACACCCAGAGTTCGTGGTAGAATATGCCAAGCTACACGGGTTGGAGTGGATGCTCGAAGATGAGACCGAATACCGCCCTCCCTCCCCTCTTCTGGATATCGCTCTGCCGTCCCGTTCAGCTGAGGTCGTCACGCAGCCGTCCCGTTCAGCTGAGGTCGTCACGCAGCCTTCCTGCTTGGCTGTGGACGTCGCTCTGCCTTCCTGCTCGGCTGTGGACGTCGCTCTGCCTTCCTGCTCGGCTGTGGACGCCGCTCAGCATCCCTGCTCGGCTGTGGACGCTGCTCTGCCTTCCTGCTCGGCTGTGGACGTCGCTCTGCCTTCCTGCTCGGCTGTGGACGTCGCTCTGCCTTCCTGCTCGGCTGTGAACGTCGCTCGGCCTTCTAGCTCGACTGAGGTCGTCGCTCGGGCTTCCTGCTCGGCTGCGGTCGTCTCTCTGCCATCCTGCTTCGCTGAGGACGTCACTCTGCCTCCATGCTCCGCCGAAGACGTCGCTCCCTTACTTCGCGGTGCTCAGTGTGTCGCTCCCCCTTCCTGCTCCACGGAGGACGCCGTTCCCCCCTCATGCTCCTTGGAGAGCGTCGTTCCTCCCTTAGGCCTCGCGGAGAACCTCGCTCCTCTCCCTGGCCTCGCGGAGAACCTCGCTCCCCCCGTGTGCCTCGCGGAGAACCTCGCTCCCCCCGTGTGCCTCGCGGAGAACCTCGCTCCCCCCGTGTGCCTCGCGGAGAACCTCGCTCCCCCCGTGTGCCTCGCGGAGGACCCCGCACCCCCCGGGAGTCTCGCGGAGACCCTCGCTCCCCCTTTGAGCCTTGTGAGAGACCTCGCATTCCTCTTCTGCCACAGGAAGGAGCTCGCCCCGCTTCCATGCCCCGCCCAGGATGTCCTTGTGCCTCCCTGTGCCATTGTGGGAGCCGCTCGGTCTACTGACTTTGTTGAGGACCTTTTGCCCGGGGGCCCGGGGCCGCCGGTGGGGGGGCGTGTCGGTTTGGGCGCTCCGGGAGTAGCACCCTTAGGGGAGGGTTCTGTCACGTATCTGGGAAACCCGGACTCCTTTTCCCATCAGCCACTGCACTACACCACATGACCACATGCGCTACCTCATGCACCTGACTCACGTTTCTGTTAATGAGCACTCTTGTGTATTTATAGACCTTGCCTGCACTTTCTCCTTGTCTTTCGTTGTCTTAGACCCACGGTGTTCGTCAGTTTCTTGTCTCATGCCACAGCGTTTTTTGCCAAAGATCTTGTTTTGTAGTCTGTTTGTTCGTTATTAAATGTTTAAATCTGTGATTGCTTCTGCCTCAACTTTACAACCTCCTGAACCCTGACATCCATATCCATCCTGATAAATGAGGACTAATGTAATAAAATACAGATATGATTAGAATCAGGATTGGGATACCGGCCAACTACAAAAAAATGACTACAAAAAAAAATACACAAGCAGGTTTCTATTTATTTATTTGTTTTATTTATTTATTTTTAAAATTTGGGCATGCATGAGTGAGCACTCAGATATAAAGCTCATGAGACATACAAACACTGTGTTCATTGAACACTGAATGTACAGCATACACTCACCCCAACTTCCTAACATGCTGGGGTATGCAAAGAAAAGAATTTCATTATATATTAGATAATAGAACCAACTAAATTAATCAAAAAACAAAATAGGCAGGTATAGACGACATAACAAATAAATAAATAATAACTGCATGCGCTGTGCACATCACTAGCTGAAGTTAAGGAACTATCAGAGGCAGAATTCACAGAGCATGCTGACAGTGCTGGCATTTCCACCTCTGGGTTTTTCTGCAGTGTCCTCTATATGCTTCCGGCATGGTGGTAGGGTTCATGTAAGGGCTCAAATTAAGAAAACCTTTCCAGTTTAGATACATATACAAATACGTATATTTAGAGAAAAGAAACGATACAGATAAAGTCCACACTTACGTTCGTAATACTTGTAACTACATGTACATTCTTTTCCTATTAGCTTCACAGTATTTACTGAATAATTTATAGTCTTTATTGAATAATATGATTAAAATAAACAGAATAAGGCAGACGGATTGGTGCAGCATCAGCAGTCATGTGGATATTGCACCAGTATGTTGTGATGAAGAGAGAGCTGAGCCAAAAGGCGAAGCTATCAATTTACCGGTCAAGCTGTCCCAAGCCTTACCTGTGGTCACGAACTTTGGGTAGTGACTGAAAGAATGAGGTCGTGGATACAAGTGTCAGAAATTAGTTTCCTTTTAAAGGTGGCTGGGCTCAGCCTCAGAGATAGGGTGAGGAGCTCGGAGGTTTGGGGGAGCTCAAAGTAGAGTCGCTGCTCCTCTGCGTCGAAAGGAGTTAGTTGAAATGGTTTGGGCAGAAGAACACAAGATAAAATGCCTAATAACAAATCACTTGGACCTGATGGACTAAAAGCCATTTTATAAACATTTTCGGCAAATGTTATCCCAATTATTTCAGAGAATAGTCATAGAAATAAAAACTACATCCACAATACCCACACATATGAACACAGCCGCAATGACACTCATACCAAAACCAAACGATGACCAAATTCATCTTCTAGATACCCATGTGATTGATAAATACAGATTTAAAAATAATTTCTAAAGCTCTAGTTTCCAGAATAGAAACTGTTATCCCGATGTTAATCCACCATGATCAAATAGGTTTTTTTTAATTAAAAACAGAAATGTTTCAGATAATACCTGTAGATTATTAAACCTAATTAGTCTTGCCTAACAAAAACAAACCAGAACTACTGTATAATTGTATTGTTAGATGCTGAAAAAGCATTTGATAAAGTAAATTGGACGTTTCCATTCCGCACTTTACATAGATTTGGTTTTGGAGAGTCATTCATCCACTGGATTAAAATATTATATGCATCACCACAATAACCATAAATGGGGTCATATAACAAAATTTTACACTACAACAGGGGGCCATACAAGGCTGCCCAATCGCTCCTTCTTTATTTAAAATTTTTATAGAACCACTCGCCATAACAATACGACAAAATAATAGAATCAAAGGAATACAAAATAGCAATACACAACATAAAATGTGTGTTTATGCAGACGACTTATTACTATGTTTGCAAGACCCCTACAATTGACTACAGGAATTATACCTTCACTACATTCAAAATTATCAATATTTTCTCCAAAATTTCAGATTACACAATAAACTAGTATAAATTGAGCACACTACCTAGAGTTGTTTAAGCTCAATTATACCACTCTTTTAAAAAAGATAGATGATTTTAAAAGCTAATCTTCAACGCTCACTTATTGGTCGCAATGCTACAGTTAAAATGAAAACTTTACCACAATTTAACTATCTGTTCTCAATGCTTCCAACAACACCCTCAGATAAATTGTTTAAATCACTGGACTCATTAACAAGACACCTAAAAATATCTCTGGCAAAATTACAGATGACAAAATCACAAGGTGGCCTAGATGCACCAAACTCAAATGTTTGACATTTTTATATTTAATAAATATAATATCATAAGTATATTTATAAACTATTAATATATAATAATAGATAATGTATATTTAATATTACTACACTTATTACATGTGATTATTAACCCTCTTACTCCTAAGTTCCCACAGTATTATGTCCCACAACCCTATATTCACCATAGAAACGCCAATCTGAGTTCCCGGGCCAAAATTGGCCCCAAAATCAACTTTTTAATTTGAGCATTTTTAGACCTTGAAACAACTTACAATAATGTATTAATGTAATATTACTTTGAAAATTAAGCAGTTCAGTGTTTTTACTAAACTTAGAGCACAATTCTTAACTAGAGAAATGACGAAAAATGCGAGCATCAGCGTGGTCAATGCCTTTGAATAAATTCAAGTAAATAATAACTAAATAAATGCATTTTAGCACCAAAAGTCAAGTTTCTGGTGATAATCAAACCAGCAGGTACTGTTTTCACGAGTGCACAGAAATGATCAGGTTATGACTCCAAACCCCTGCAGTGTCAGTCGTGCTGGTTGATGCTGAAGTTGAAGACGAATCAGGGTCTGAATCATGAGAGTTTGGGTAATGCCGGCGTAATAACGTAATCACGTTGTGACGTCATTAACCTTCCAGGTAAAAAAAATAATTACATAAGTAAAGAATCATAGCAGAGTAATGCTGGCATACCAGCCTTACGGGGATAACGTTTACACTGTAAAGTCGATATATTGGCCTTACGGGGATTTGGCATAGACGACCAAGCCAGTATATCATCCTTACGGGAATAGATCAAAGAGGGAAAGCCGGTTTTTCGGCCATATGGGGTAAGAGGGTTAATATTAAACTCTGGAAAGACAAAATTATAAATTTGGAATTTTTTTTTTTTACCTGCTTATGTTTCCCTCTTTCTTTTTTTTCCCTTTTCCCCAGAGTTATTTAAATAAATGAATAATCGTGGGGTATGGATCCAGATTGCACCATGGGATTTTCATGAGTGGTCAGTTTGGCTGGACTCAGCCAGAGGTAGCCTGATGCACACGGCGAGACACTAACTACACTGACTCTTTGATGCACACAGCGAGACATTGTCTACGCTAACTCCCTGGTAGCCTGGCTTCCCCAGTGGGGTTTGGGAGGGGTCTTGGAGGGGACTGTTTGACAGGTGAGTTCTCCTGATTTGGACAGCAGGATATTGACTGCACTGACTCCCTTATGGGCTGGCTCCCCTGTGGGGTCTAGGAGAGGTTTTTGAAGGAGACTGCTCAGTGGGTTGTCTCTCCCTGCTGGGGTTTAATGGTGACATGCATGCCACAGGCATGCTGGTTTTGGTCATGAAGCTGCATCAGAGTGCTGGGTCCTGGCTGGGGGTGCCCTACTGTCCTGCCCTACTGTCCTACTCTGATTCCCCCTGAATGGTGGCCTGTCCCTGTATCTCCTCGATACACCCCCTCTCTTTATTTATTTATTAATTAATTTTTTGGATATTTTTTCTTCAAATTTATTATATTATATATACATACGTTTTTCTTTTTTTTTTTTTCCCCCCCCCCCCCCCCTTTTTTTTTTTTTTTTTTTTTTTTTTTTTTTTTTTTTTTTTTTTTTTTTTTTTTTCTTTTTTTTTTTTTTTTTTTTTTAATTTTTTTTCTTTCTCTTCTTTCCCCCCTTTCCTCTTCCCGGGGGGGTGTTCCCACACCCCAAAAGGGAGAACCCCCTGGGACAAACCAACAACTAGATGGAAAGATAATTTCTCTCGTTTGAACTGAGAGCACCTGGGTATCCCTGTGGAGGAAGTGGCTAGAGAAAGGGAAGTCTGGGCATCTCTGCTTAGACTGATGCCCCATGACCCGGACCCGGTTAAGCAGAAGAAATTGGCCGGATGGATGGATGGATGGAGAATAAGGCAACAGTTTAAGTGTTTCATTTAGGACTTTCATGCCTTTGTGATAATTACATTCATACACAATCCTGTTTTAAACTTCTCTGAGTTAACCATTTTCATATTTTGTTTTTACTGAGTACTTATCTCTGTTTCATGCTGTTTTATAAGTGAACAGGTTCAGCTAATTTTATGCTGTTAAAATCTTCAAACAATTAAACTTCTATGGAAGGAAGAATCTAAATAAATACGATAACAATGGACTCGCTGCCACATGGTGAGCTCACACATGGTACAGTTTTGCCAATTAAAATCAGAATGTTAAACCGGAGACGAAAATGCAAATGAGAGAAATGGCTTTGTAGTGTTCACATCCTGTTAATTAAAACAATCTGTAATTAGTAAACAACCAGAGATTTCCATTCATTTGCACCAGCAAGTACATTAACTCAGTATCATTACCCAGTGCTGCTGCTTGCATGCTACAGATGACCTAGAAGAAATGATGTTCAGAGTAGAGGGCTAGATGTGTGCAAAATCAATTCACAGTCCTTCACAATCATTTGTATACTCCTACACCTGCTTTACATGAGTATAGCTATTATAGAATAGGCCACCAAAGACATGCAGTTATCCCTTCAGCCTTGTCACTTTCCTGCTTATAACTCTGTCCCTAATGGAGGCAGTGTGGTGGATGGATAAATGGGGATAAAGAGTTGGATGAGGAAATCAATGGGAACACATGAGTAGTTATCAGGGTTTTGAATAGACTCAGAACCAATATAAACTAAAAATGTGTGTTCTCTGAGTAACTGTAGAGACAAGGAAAGGGCAATGTGAAAGCTTTGAAAAAAAAATTGAGGAAATGGAAGGAACATGGTGAGTAGGTGGTAGGATTTTTATTGGATGATGCTGGAGGCTTCCAGAGTTGAGCTTCCTATGATGTGGATGTAGCTTATATTTAAGATAATTAGTACTGTTTAATATTTAAGATGCTTAATACTTAGTAATACCTGCGAGTTTACCCAGACAGTCTGGAGCTTGTGCTTTCACCGCAGTGGTAAAGACTACACACTGCTTCTCCTCCATCTCCTAGGATATTATGCATATGCTGTATACACTAATGAATTTTACATACAAATGCTCTCCCTACAGAATGTTTAATTTAGTGGCGGGTCTATTTTCAAACATGTAATGCTAGTTGCGCCACCCACTGATAAATGTAGTTATAGCAACCAGTAGAAATGCATACTGGGACTACATAGTACAGCGAGTGGTGAATGCACATTAAGTCTAGCTCTCCTCAAGGTTTCTTCCTCATGTTGTCTCAGGTTTGTTCCTTGCCACATTAGGCGTGCTCACTAGGGATCTAAATCTACGAACATCCAATTTAAGTAAATTTGTTTTGTGACAAGATGTATTATTAAAAGCGCTATACTTTTAAGCTAAGTTGGATCCTAATACTGTAATAGAGCAGCATTAGGTTACAAAACAACGCAAAGGATAATTCACAATTGACTTTCATCAGATCTATCAGATCTGATCAGATACCACAACAGATAAATCTAGAACTCTTAAGAGGTTTTTGGTTGTGCCTCTAGATTAACCATTAAAGGTTTCCACATAGAAACTTACAAACCATAATGTTTCCTAATTAAAAAGAGTTCAAAGTAGTAGCATTTCAGAAAAGGTAACGACCCTTGAAATGTATAGTGACTGTTGTTAAGTGAATGGTTACAACAGAAAATTGGAAATGTTCAGGTCCAGTTCAATTGCTCATTATCACCTTTTGTTTTTTAAACAGCATATTTAAATAAAAAAAGGACAATATGAGGATGTTTTCATTTTTATTTCTCCTATATCATAAAACAGCCTGCCTCTACACAGCAAAACCACTGGAGCAACTCATAAAGATTAATCACAAGCCCATAACGTTACACGTGGTAGATTGTTTTCAAAAATCCACATCCCTTCATGCGGATCTTTTGTGATGTTTTTTTCAAAGAGGCGACTCTGCTTCAGATGATTGCCGTCTGAATGTCATTCCTACTGTCATTAGCTGCAGGTGGAGTGAAGTTGTCAATGGTTCTGGTGGCTTGTTCAGCCTGCTTTGGTGTTGCAGAAAGGTTTGTATTTTCACAGACGGATAATAAATGCACGAGTTAGGGAAAGGCCAGACAGAAAGGTCAGCACAGTTTACTTCTTTTCAAGAAGCGACCTTTTTTCCACAATCAAACTTGGGGAAGCACACAACCACAAACACTCTCCCTCTACCTAAGAATACTGCTTTAATTTTTTGGGGGGCCAAAATACTATTCCCATAACAAGAACAAAACCCACAGAAGAGCTCTTATCCATTAAGTTGACACTATAACCTCCACAAACTTGCCAGCGTTCTGCTGCTGGCCCTTTTCTGTGTCCGCTTATATGAGGATGGGAGATTAGCTAGGGGCAGATTTTACACTATCGCACTCTATCACAATCACTCCCTGACTCACTCGAGTTCACTTTCTCTATGACACTGTCTTTCTCTGTACTTTTCTTCTTACTCTCCCTTGCTAGCTCTCTGACTTTCTCTATCTTTTGTCTATCTCTATCATCCCAGTACTCTCGGGGCCTGTTCTCTGGCAGAGACTGGGAATGGCTTTCGGTTAAAGAAAGTTCTTGAGAGACAAACTAGACAAAAGGGATTAAAGCAGTATAAGGGTTATTCGCTGTCTCCCTATTCCTCCCTCCTTCCTTTCTTGAGAACCAGGGACATACTGCCAGCAAATGTATTCTACATGCCAATCAGACCTCAGAGCTGTTTTAGCTTTGTATCCAAGTTGAAGATCCTGAAAGTGGAGCAGCAGGAGACAAAAATGCACACACACACACACACACACACACACACACACACACACACACACACACACACACACACACACACACCTCACACAACTAAGGATGAGAGATAAGTCATCCTTGAAATCTGTTAAGACTGGGAGATTGCATAATGCAGCTCATGCATTGTGCATTTGATCTGTTCCTCATCCTCAGACAGCATGCTGAAAATATGGATTGATGTCTAAAGTGGAATCACGTTCCAGTCCAAAACTGTGCTCATTTAGCCATACTTGTAAAAAACAAAAACAAAAAAATCAAAAATAAAACTCAGATACCAATATACCAACCAGTGCGTGTTACCATGCTAATGAATGAATAGCACAAAATGACAGCGATATGAATATATTTATGGATAAATGATAGCCACAAAAGCAAAGCAGGTTGCAAACTGTGCTCAGGGGTAATATCAAGTGGAGGACCTATGGCATCATCCTTCAGTACATCTTTTTGGTGTTTAAACAGAGCTATTAAAGAGAACACAAAGGCTGCTAACCTGAATGAGCAGAGCAGTATGAGAAAGCATGGTCATTAAAAATGAACGTAAGGTGCTGTGAACTACGTACACACAAAGGAATTTGTGAAGTGAGCATGCAGAGAAAATGTGTGAGAGCATATCAATTCTACGAGCACTGAGACATGCATGCTTCCTTTCGCCAAGGTCATTTGTGATTTAAGGGGCAATTCAATTCAATTTTTATTATCCATGCTCACTGATACTAATCTGTGCACTCAGGTCAGCCACCATAACGCTCTCTGTTAAAGATACAATTCAAACACCTTCCACAAACTTTTAACACAAAATTGGAAGCACAGAATGTCTTTGTATATTGTAAAATTACAATTTCCCTTCACTGGAATTAAGGGTTGGGGAGGGTCTCATGCTCTACTTAGACGGTGTGTAGGATAACTGTAGGATAAGAAAATTGATGGATGGATGGAACTAAGAGGCCAAACCTTCTCCAGCATGACAATACCTCTGTGCACAAAGCGAGCTCCATGTTGACATGGTTTACCAAGGTTGGCGTGGAGGAACTCGCGTGGCCTGCACGAAGCCCTGACCTTAACCCCAGTGAAAACCTTAAGGATGAATTGGAATATGACTGCACCCAGGCCTCCTCACCCAACCTCACTAATGCTCTTGTAGCTGAATGGCTACAATTCCTCACAGCCATGTATAATGTGAAGAGTGGAGGTTATAATAACAGGAAAGGGGGACTAACTCTGGTCACCAATTACAGATTTGCCCATTGCAATGTAAATCATACTCACACCCTCCAGTTACTGAATGAAAATAGATACAAAAAAACTAGATTTTGTCTAGAAAAAACTAGACATTTAAAGTGAGCCACATCTTGCAAATGACCTTGTTTGAACTCCCCTAGGACTCGGTTCTCTCTCCCTCTCACTTTTCCACTCTCTCATTTGAGGAGTCAGAGCTTCTCTTCTTGTACACTGTTAAGATTGAGCTGGCGCTGACCAATTAGATGTAAAGTCTGCGTCAAATGATGACATGCTGACTGGGAGATGGCCTTGTTAGAAACTTCAGAGGAGCATGTCTGAGGAAGTCATCTCTTTTTAAGACACATTATTTTAGCCTAACCTTTACAATGTGCTAGTCCTTCCTCTTTCATTCTGTCTCTTGCTGCTCTTCATCTCCTCCTGTAACCCACAGGGTGCTGCCTCAACTGCTCACGCTTTAGAGCTCTAGCTACACGCTCTGTCCTTCATAATTTATCACTTGTCTCTCTGTCCATAATCCTATAACCTCATAATGTTATCAGTGGGAAAAAAAACAATCCTCTGTAAACAGAACAGATAAATAAAACTGAATCCAAATGAAAGCAACGGGAAACACTAATATTTAACTAATGGAAGATAAAATCAAATTCACCACTGTTTGTACTTTGAGGCTGCTGAATGTGTTTACTGCTGGCATTTTAGACAGGAGCTTTGTCTGGGTTTGTCAGGTTAGCATGGATAGCAGCAGAGTGGAACAGAGACTCTACAGGTGGCAAAGGGGGGTGGACATCTCTCTCCATTTGTGTCTTGTGTGATGTAGTCAATTTATGTACAACTTTCTCAAGCATTACTGAATAAACACAACCTCTGCTTCAGGGGCAGAATGCTGACTTTTAGTAGCTCTCTTTACAGTATATCATTCTTCCCTTTAGATCAGCATTGTGATAGTGCCACTGACTAGTTCTCAAAGTGGTGTCCAGGGACACCCTAGTGTCTGAGTTTTAAATTTGTGTTACAGTGGTGGAAATCTCAATCCCCAGTTAACAAAGTTATTCTATTTGTTACTGAGTTAACTGGTCAGTTAAATTAATTAGGGAATTAGCACCCCATAGTGAATTATTTTATTTATATACAGTATGACAGCACAGTGCTAAATTGTGCTCTTTTCATACATAAATATGTGTTTAATGGGAAACAACCCAGACTGAAATACAGTACACGGCAGCATACAAAAATCAAGGGAGGTTTTTTGATACTATACTAAAATGCATCAAAATATGGATGTATCTGCATTCCTAGGTGAATTTGAGTGACATGGGAGAACGTTTAGTGGGAAATACTGATTACATAATATTTTATTTTCGGGGTTGGGGATTAAACAATGTATGCTAGCTTTCGGTCTAGTCATTACGGTCAGGCGGTTGTAGACGGGAGACGGACGCAGGTGCAGTTCAACTTCTTTGTTTAAACAAAAATATGAAAACTCAAATCAAAAACGTAGCATGAACAAACCGCGAGCTAACGTAGCATAGCCAAACTGGGAAATCGCTACAACACAGAATACTCGTGACTCAGACTGCTAGAATCCCTAGCATTACTCTAAACATCTAATTAATACCCAGCAATGTACTCAGTAACCAGTGTGCTTAAATCCTAGTCCTCATTAACCCAAAAACACGAACACCCGTGACAAACCAGGAAACAAAACCAAAACAAGGGTCACATGGTTAGTCTGATGGCAGACACCCCGTGCCACAGCGCCCTCTGCTGGCTGCACTGTGACAGAACCCCCCTCCAAAGGGTGCTCCGGGATCCCCCCTCCAAACGGGGGTCCGGGATCCGTGTGTGGTTTGCCTTTCTCAGCCACCGGACCCTAGGCAGCCTCCGTCCTCCAACTGGTGGACCTGGCCCCCTGGGCCAAAAGTCCACAGCATCACCAGGCACCAGGTTCTGAGTCCCAGGCCGAGCCTGGGCGCGGAATGCTGCACATAGTAGTCCGAAGGATCGGAGCGTTGCGTTCAGGAGAGACGAGAGGCCGGGCAACCTCCCCAGGGAAAACAAGAACGTTGAGTGACGACCTCACCAGAGCAGAGATGCTGAGCGCCGTCCCCAGCGGAACAGGCAGGCTGGGCGGCGTCCCCAGCGGAACAGAGAGACTGGGCGGTGTCCCCAGCGAAGCAGGAGTGCAGAGCAAGGTTCTCCGCGAGGCTCCGGGGGGGAGCGATGTTCTTCGCGAGGCTCCGGGGTACAAGGTTCTCCGCGAGGCCAGGGGAAGAAGCGAAGCTCTCCGCGAGGCCAGGGGAAGAAGCGAAGCTCTCCACGAGGCTCAAGGGATTAACGACGACCTCCGCTGAGCCCGGAGGGGGGAGCAATGTCCTCCGTGGAGCAGGAAAGGGGAGCGACATAAGGCCGCGCGGCGTCCTCCGCCGAGCAGGGAGGCTGAGCGAGCATCAGAATCCGGGCGGTAGGGTGGGAGTAGGTCTCAGCCCCGACCACAGACTCCCCCTTCTTTCGGCGTGACCTGGCATATTCCATTACAAACTCTGGGTGTGGTATGGTGCATGAACTGTCCTCCGGTGGCGTCTTTTTTTCCGAGCGTCTTAATTGAGCATGCTTCTCCATTTGTTCAAGATACCACTCCGCATACCTGTCAAACCAGGCGTCCATCTTGTTGATCCGTTGTGTCCGTAAGTAGGCTGGGTATTCTGTCAGATGGTTGTAGATGGGAGACAGACGCAGGTGCAGTTCAACTTCTTTGTTTAAACAAAAATATGAAAACTCAAATCAAAAACGTAGCATGAACAAACCAGGAGCTAACGTAACATAGCCAAACTAGGAAATCGCTATAACACAGAATATTCGCGACCGACCCAGACTGCTAGAATACGTAGAATTACTCTAAATATCTAATTAATACCCAGCCATGTGCTCAGTAACCATTGCACTTAAATCCTAGTGCTCATTAACCCAAAAACACGAACACCCGTGACAAACCAGGAAACAAATCCAAAACAAGGGTCACGTGGTTAGTCTGATGGCAGACACCCCGTGCCACAGCACCCTCTGCTGGCTGCACTGTGTCAATTACCAATTCAATATCTAACTCCAGACAAGTTGAAAAATACATACATTATACAAATAAATGGTGTGAACACCCATTTAGTGAAACAGATACATTTTTCTGGAAGCAGACCATTTGTTTTTGCAAAGAAGGGGATAAATACACTCAAGGACATATTCGGTGCTAATGGCCTGTTGAGTTTTTCATGCAGAAATGATGCCTACAGGACAGAACCGTCTCTTTTTCTTTACTTGCATTTCAGGTCGGCAATGAAGGGTGCTTTGAGTGGAACAAGTTATTATTAAATGGTTTAATTGATTTCCCTCCAAGATCCTGGTCTCTTGGAAGTATTTGAAGACTTTGGAGTCTATCTTCATCTCAATTGTGGGAAAAAGAATTAGGGGTGGTGGAGGGGGGTATAAACTGAGGGAGAGTGTTGGAAAATATTTAGTTAATTGACTTCAAGTATATATATATATATATATATATATATATATATATATATATATATATATATATATATATATATATATATATATATTTATGAAGCTAATTAACTAAATATTATATATATATATATATATATATATATATATATATATATATATATATATATATATATATATATATATATATATATATATATAGTTTTTCAAATATTACCTTTCATGTAGTGTGTTATAAAGCTTTTTGTGAATGTAAAAAGTCTGCAAAGTTTAAAAACTCGTAGCACATGACAAATTCTGAACAGCTGAAATGAGTGGTTAGGATTCCAGACTTACTTCCTGTGCCTAGGTAGGTATGTAACAAAAAGCCCCGCCTCTGGGATTCATCGGCTGCTCACTGACAGACTGAGCTGAAAGTTGTTATGGTAGTGGGCGATTCCTTTTTGACACATAGTGGTAGTGGTAGACCAATCACAACGGAATGGGACATGTGACCAATCAGAGCAGAGTATGCTCTCTGAAAGGAGGAGTTTAGTATGAATCCTTTAGAACGGATCATTTAACGCAGGGGTGGGCAGTCTTATCTGGAAAGGGGCGGTGTGGATGCAGGTTTTCATTCTAACCAAACAAGAATCCACCTGAATCCACCTGTTTAATCAGTTGATCTTGGCTTTCAGTAGATTCAGGTGTGGTTTCTGCTTGGTTAGAATGAAAACCTGCACCCAAACCGGCCCGTTCCGGATAAGATTTCCCACCCTTGATTTAATGAGTCATTTGTGACACTGAGAAAAAAAGGTAATTATGACGATTTAAATTATAACCACATTAAAGTGTTTTTTTTAACATGAATACATGTAAATCTATTATATGAGATGTTTAAAACAAGATTAGGCCGTAATAGGTGCGAAACCGTAATAGGTGCGCTTTAAGAGTAATCAATGGGATGACAATATATTCTTTATATTTAAAGAATAGGGATCTATCAGAGTCTGATCTTCACAACGCATGTTTGTGGAAGTGTATCATGGCATGAACAAAGGAGATTTCAGAGGATGTCAGAAAAAATGTTGTTGGTGCTCACCAGGCTAGAAAAGGTTACAAAACCATCTCTAAAGAGTTTGGACTCCCCCAATCCACAGTCAGACAGATTATGCACAAATGGAGGAAATTCAAGACCACTGATCCCCAGGAGTGATCGACCAACAAGGATTACTCCAAGAGCAAGACGTTTAACTTCTAAGCAACTAAAGGCCTCTCTCACATTGGCCAATGTTAATGTTAATGAATTCACCATCTGGAGAACACTGAACAACAGTGGTATGCATGGCAGGGGTGCAAAGATAAATCCACTGCTCTCTGAAGAGAACATTGCTGCCATCTGCAGTAAAGATCAATAAAGATAACGTGGACAAACCAGAAGGCTATTGGACAAATATTTTGTGGATGGATGAGACCAAAATACAACATTTTGATAATGAGAAGTGTTATGTTTGGAGACAGGAAAACATTGCATTCCAGTGTAAGAACCTTATCCCATCTGTTAAAAATAGTGATGGTAGGTGGGCCTGTTTGGCTGCATCTGGGCCAGGACGACTTGCCATCATTGATGGAACAATGAATTCGGAATTTTCTAAAGGAAAATGTCAGGACATCTGTCTGTGATATGAAACTCAAGAGAAAGTAAGGTCATGCAGCAAGAGAACAACTCTAAGCACACAATTCGTTCTATCAAAGAGCGGTTAAAGAAGAACAAAATTAATGTTGTGGAATGGCAAAGTCAATGTCCTGACCTTAATCCAATAGAAATGTTGTGAAAGAACCTGAAGCACGCAGTTTATGTGAGGAAACCCACCAACATCCCTGAGGTGAAGCTGATCTGAACTGAGGAAGGAGCTAAAATTCTTCCAAGCCAATATGCAGGACTGATCAACAGTTAACGGAAACATTTAGTTGCAGTTATTGCAAAGGTTCACATACTTTTGCCACTCACAGATATGTAATATTGGATAATTTTCCTCAATAAATAAATGACCAAATATAATATTTTTGTCTCATTTGTTTAATTGGGTTCTCTTCATTTACGTTTAGGACTTGTGTGAAAATCTGATGATTTTTGTGTCATATTTATGCAGAAATATAGAAAATTCTTGCACCACTGTAGTACTGTTAGAGTTCTCAACTGCATGAGTCAATATGGCAAAAAGTTCTGCTCTTGCAACTTGGAGTGTGGCTGCAGAAATAATCTCTAAATATATCAATTATGATATTGGCATGTCTCGTGCATTGCTTCATTTTTGATTATTTCTCTTTTCTCTTCCCCACTAAGGTTCTGTCTATCATAACGTCTATATATTATGTTTATTATAATTAGAATACTTTTGCTATTGTTCTTTTGTGTCCCTGTGTATTATATGTCTTTGTAAATGATCCAGGACAGGATAGTTATAAACAGTTGTTCATTTACCAGCCTGTCTTTTTTTTCTCTCCATCTTGAAGTTAACAAAACAAAAATACATCTTGACATGTTGCTGAACATGAACAAAAACACAATACTGACAAACCAGAAAGCACAAAGACCTCTGCCCCGAAGACTGTCCCATGCCAGGATCCTTATTGACTGTGTGAAATACTGACACCTTCCTGAGACTCCTTCCATAAATGTCTACTAATAGAAAACATCACCACATCAATTATTGTGTATTTTCCTTTGTTAAACAACACCACGGTTTAATTTTACGGCTTAGATTATGTGGAGCATCCGTGACACAAGCCCTGTGTATGATCTGTTACTACAGAATAAAAAATATTTTTGAACGAGCACATTAATATTAACCTTTTTTTTCCTCTACAGCTGGAAATATCGTTAAAGCGATGCTGTTATATAAAATAAATCCACACCTTCTGACCAATCAGATTCAAGAATTCAACAACACTGTGGTATAAATTATTTTAATCCACCCCAACCCCCATTAAATAATATCACTTAATATCACAATATAACTTGTATCTGTTCTTTCAGAGGAAAGTTAATAAATAAAAGTCTTCAATAAATAGCCATGGTATTATTATACATTTGAATAATGAGCATAATACTTCAATAATTCATAAAATAAATCTGTACTGAGAGGGTGTATGGAAGATTTTTACAGTTAAAGGGGTCCCTGGGAGTATTAAGTTTCAGAACTCCTGCTTTAAATCAACTCATTAATAAAATGAACCCAGCCTGCAATAAGTTAAAGAATGAATATTTCCATAAGAAATATTTACCAATCCTGACATTCTTGAGATAGACACAAGGTTAATACCTCTTTGTTCAAGGTGTGTGTGCCTT
Organism: Ameiurus melas; assembly: GCA_012411365.1. NCBI lineage: Eukaryota > Metazoa > Chordata > Actinopteri > Siluriformes > Ictaluridae > Ameiurus > Ameiurus melas. The sequence continues at coordinate 16,771,975 of CM022759.1, read as the reverse complement.
TTTATGCAGAACAGGTTTAGTAAGTAAGGCTATATTTAATGAGATGAACCAGACAGAATTAAACAGGCTGTGAAATAGGCTCCTTCTGGCAAGAGTTGGAATAAACCATTGTAGACTGACCTCCGATCAGTAACTAAAGAAGGAACATTTGCACTCTAAAGTAATGCTATTCTTAGTAGAATTCATTTTGTGATGTGTTCATTAGGTCTTGTAAAAGAGATCCACGGCTTTAATATATTGTCGCGGCGGACCAACACCCGCCCGCACGCAAATCAGGAGGTTCGCTCCTTCCCCGACTACCGCCCGGCACGAGGCGGGCAGCCTCGCGCCGGTCCCAACGCCAACCGAGAAAAGCCGTCACTGCAGGGTGGAGCCAACCCCGCCACGCCCGGTCGTTGGCGAAGGCGGAACGGAGCAGGAGGTTCACCAATCCAGCTCCAGAAGGAGGGATAAAGGACACCCTCCCCGCCCACGAACAAGGAGGATCAACTCGGCTATGTAGGCAGCTAATGTCCGAGGTAATTGCCACTGAATCCGCGCAAACACGCGGGCTTACCTAACCGTTCGCGCTCTCTCCCTCTCTCTCGCTCTCTCTCTCCCCTCTCTCCGCTCACAGAGGGCTCCGCCCTGAACGAGGGCGCGACGGCGACAGACGAGGACAGTGGTGAGCCGAGAAACCGGCACAGGGAAACCGCTCCTTCCCAGCTCTTCCGGGGAATTCCGACACGCCCGGAGGACGCCTTCGCCAGCCCCGCCCCCCCGGGTTTCCCTCATTCCACCCCACACGCACACCACGCACCCAAACACACACACACACACTCACCACTACGGATCTAAGGACAAATAAATCCTGGGTTTTCCCTCACTTCCGCACTACAACCTGCCTCCCGTGTGTTTGTGCTACGCCTCGCCCCCCTGGGCTGATCCCGCTACACTGGTGGAGGATGCGGGCAGTAGCACAGGCCCACCCCTAAAAAAAAAAAAAAAAAAAAAAAAAAAGAGAAAACCCCACACACAACTCATGGAGCAAACGTTAAAACACCTGCTGGAGGCCAGCATCCAGCAACAGACCGTTACGCAGCAACTCGCGGAAAGCCTCCAGGTGGCCACCCAAACGCTGGTGGACCTTAAGACCCTGACCCCCGCTGCCACACCCCTCCCGGACCCCAGATGCGAAGCTCCGCCACCTATTACCCCCCCTCTCCCCGACGAGGACCTCGTAGCTTATTTCCAAACCTTCGAAAATATTGCCCGTCGAGGGGGGTGGGATCGGGATGACTGGCCCAGAGGCCATTGGCGGGGTTACTCACGGGGAGCACGCACCGCCTATTACAGCCTCGAACCAGAAGACGCCGCCGATTACCCCAACGATGAAAGGGGGGGTCCTGGCGTGGTGGCCGCACCACGGGCCAGGCGGCAGTAGAGTTCCACAACTGGGTCTACCAGGCGCGCCCCCCGGCCGACTACACAACGCTCTGATCCGACTCACTAAGCGGTGGCTCCGACCGGACCAGTATACAGCCACGGAGGTGGTAGAAGGTGGCGATGGACCGGTTCCTGAGGGCGCTACCCGCCCAGAACGACAGGCCATAGGGGCACGAGGCCAGAATCACCCCAGGCGCTCATGTCGGCACTGGAAGCGTACTTATACCACGCCCGGGTTTAGCCAGGGGACCATCAGCCCTCTGCCCAACCCCTCGGGACCTCAGGGCCCCGGCCTGACCGTCAAACGGGCCCCCTGGACCATGGAGGACCCGCCGGAGGTCACCAAGCCGGATGACCCCCGCTGACGAGCCCATGCCCACGCGAACCGGAGATAGAGCCCCGTCGGCCGATCCAGAAACCATGGCTAGCTGGGTGCGGCGCGCTCCACCTCCAACAGCCTCCCGAGGGCCCCACCCAGAGGGTGTGGGTAGAAGGAAGACCCGTCACCGCCCTACTGGACACCGGGAGCACAGTGACGCCTCGCCCGACCGACAGTCCTCCCCAAGGCACTACAACCGGAGGGAGTCCCCCGCATTACCAGCCGCCGTGGGAGACCCGGAGATCCCGGCAGCCGAGGTGCGGATCCGAGAAACGCCGGGACCTGGCCTCCATATGGGCGTGATCCCCACTCTTCCGGTGCCACTGCTCCTGGGAGAGACTGGCCGGGCTTCCCAACGGGCGCCGGCCGACGAAGACGCCGTCGCGACGGACCCAGAGGACCCAACGCCGGGCAGTCTGCCTCGCCCACGACGCCGAGACGCCGAAGGCAACGAAGGTGAGTCCTCCCGATTGACTAATCCACTGTCCTCTGTGTTCCAACAGGTGAACCGGGAAGGGAAGTTCGGCCGGGAGCAGAAGGAGGACGACCGCCTGAAACACTGTTGGGACACGCGCCAGCGTGATAGGGGTCACCCAGAACCCCGACCTGAGGCTCCCCACCTCGTACTTCCTCGTGAAAGGGGGCCTTCTCTACCAACGAAGTCTGTCGCAGAGAGGAACCGACGGACCTCCTGGTGGTACCACGGACGAGGACTAACCTGGTAATGCATCTGGCCCATGCCCACCCCCTCGGCGGTCACCTGAGGGCACGCAACACGCTGGAGAAAATGAAGAGACCGGTTCGTATGGCCGGGATGGATGCCGAGGTCCGGGGGTTCTGCCAGCAATGCCCTCAGTGCCAGCGCGCACGCCAGGAAGCCCCGCCAGCACCCCTCATTCCGCTACCCATCATAGGCGTCCCATTCGAGCGGATTGGTATGGACCTGGTAGGCCCCTTCCCAAGTCAGCGCGGGGCCACGAGTACATCCTCGTTGTTGTGGACTATGCCACCCGGTACCCGGAGGCGGTGCCACTACGCCAAGGCCACTTCCCCCAACAATCGCCAGGGAGCTAATGCTCCTTTTTCAGCCGGGTGGGCATTCCCAAGGACATCCTGACCGACGAACGTACGCCCGCCGTGTCAAAATTAATGACGGATCTGTGTTGGTTGTTGCAGGTGAAACATCTGAAGGACGTCTGTCTACCACCCGCGAACCGACGGACTCGTGGAGCGCTTCAATCAGACGCTAAAACGGATGCTGACGGGTGGTAGACACAACGAGGGAGGAACTGGGACCTCCTCCTCCCCTATGTACTCTTCGCCGTCCGGGAGTGCCCCAGGCGTCCACAGGCTTCACCCCGTTTGAGCTCCTGTTTGGGCGGCGGCCAAGAGGGCTGCTGGACGTCGCGCAAGCCTGGGAGGAACAGCCGTCCCCGTACCGCTCGATCATTGAGTACGTGCAGGAGATGCAAGATAGAATTGACCGCGCTGGCACCAATAGTGCAGGAACATATGCGCCCGCGCAGGAAGAACAGCAGCGGGTGTATAACCGCCGCCGCACAGCCCGAGAGTTCCATCCAGGCGATCAGGTCCTGCTTCTAGTGCCTAGCGCGCCTGCAAGTTCCTGGCCGGTGGCAGGGCCCGTACTCGGTCCTTAGCGACGGGGAGCCGTCAACTACCGCCTGCAACAACCCGGTAAGCGATGGGACGGGAAGTTATACCACATCAACCTGCTGAAGAGATGGGTGGAACCAGTCCCGAGGGTTTCGTACGCGGGCCGGGACACAGATCCTGACAAGCGTGCCTTGTGGACTTTGGGGAAGATCTCCCCCCCGCGCACGAAGACAGGAACTCAACGAAGTTGGTGGACCAATTCACAGACGTTTCTCCTCCTCCCGGGGATGACCCAGGTGGTTCAAACGATCATTTAAAAAAATTGAAAAGACGGACGCATCGTGGTGGTTATTTTTTGTTTTAAAGAAAAAAATTAAATTGATAATGGGAAGGGGTAAATAAGGTGTAGGTTTATCTCCTCCATTTGGGGGGGTGTGTGGGGGGGGGGGGGGGGGGGGGGCCCCCCTGAGGACGGGGTGGGGGGGGGGGGGGGGGGGGGGGGGGGGGGGGGGGGGGGTGGGGGGGGGGGGGGGGGGGGGGGGGGGGGGTGGGGCCCCCCTGCTGGGGCCCCGGCCCCGTTCTGGGGGGTGCGGGCGGGGGGCGATGGATGGGTTGGGGGAGGTGGAGTTGGGGGGGGGGGGGGGTGGGTGCGCCTCCGCACCCTGTCCGGGGTGGGGGGGGTGGTGGGGGGGGGGGGGGGGGCTCACCAAGGGGTATTGGCAAGTTGCCCTAGCGCCCGGCCGCTAGGCCCAAGACGGCCTTTAGTACCTCCACCGGCCACTGGCAGTACCGGGTCCTCCCCTTTGGCCTACACGGGCACCAGCCACCTTCCAACGGCTGATGGACATCGTCCTACGACCACACCGCGCGCCTCGCGCCCGCCTGGACGATGTCGGTCGTCCACTCCTCCACCTGGTCGGACCACCTGTTCCATCTGGGGAGGTCCTGAGGGGCTCCGGAAAGCCGGACTGACAGCCAACCCCAAGAAATGCCACCTGGGATTAACCGGGGCACAGTACCTGGGGTACCGTGGGCGGGGGTTGCTGAAGCCGCAGACGAGGAAGATCGAAGCCGTAAGGGACTACCCTCGCCCCTCATCGAAGAAACAGGTGCGTGCCTTCTTGGGGTTGGCGGGGTACTATCGGAGTTCGTGCCTAACTTCCGGCGATAGCTGCCCTCTTTCAGATCTCACCAAAAGGGCCGGCCCGGACCGGGTGAAGTGGTCAACCGGGAGGAGAGGGCCTTCCAGGCCCTGAAACGGGCCCTCACCAGTGCCCCGGTGTTGCGGAACCCGGATTTTTCGCTCCCCTTCACGGTACACACGACGCATCTGAAACAGGGTTGGGCGCGGTCCTCTCCCAAACCTCCGACGGAGAAGAGACACCCGGTCCTCTACATCAGCCGGAAACTGGCCCCCGCGAAAAGAAGATGCGCGGCCGGTAGAGCGGGAAGCCTTGGCGATCAAGTGGGCCATTGAAGAGTTGAGGTATTACCTGGCAGGCCGACACTTTGTCCTGGTCGCAGACCACGCGCGCCCCTGCAGTGGATGGCCAAGGCCAAAGACACGACGCGCCGGGTCCGCCGCGGTGGTTTCTCGCCCTGCAGGATTTCTCCTTCCAGGTCCAGCACCGGGGGACCCTGCATGGGAATGCAGATGGGCTCTCACGACGAGACACGCTCTGGGCCCACCTCCCCGCGGCAGTAGGCTCGGAGCTGAGGGGAGTACTGTCGCGGCGGACCAACACCCGCCGCGCAAACTAGGAGGTTCGCTCCTTCCCCGACTGCCGCCCTTCCCAACGCCAACCGGAAGGGCCGTCACTGCAGGGTGGAGCCAACCCCCGCCACGCCGGCGGCGGATTGGCGAACCGGGAGCAGGAGGTTCACCAATCCAGCTCCAGAAGGAGGGTATAAAGGACACCCTCCCGCCCGAACAAGGAGGATCAGCACTCGGCTATGTAGGCAGCTAATGTCCGAGAGTAATTGCCACTGAATCCGCGCAAACACGGGCTTACCTAACCGTTCGCGCTCTCTCTCCTCTCTCTCGCTCTCTCTCTCCCTCTCTCCGCTCACAGAGGGCTCCGCCCCGGACGAGGCCGCGACGACAGACGAGGACAGTGGTGAGGCCGAGAAACCGGCACAGGGAAACCGCTCCTTCCCAGCTCTTCCGGGGAATTCCGACACGCCCGGGAGGCCGCCTACGCCAGCCCCGCCCCCGCCGGGTTTCCCTCATTCCACCCCCCACGCCACGCCACACACCCCAAACACACACACACACACTCACCACTACGGATCTAAGGACAAATAAATCCTGGGTTTCCCTCACTTCTGCACTACAACCTGCCTCCCGTGTGTTTGTGCTACGCCTTCGCCCCCCCTGGGCTGATCCCGCTACAATATATACGCACACACACACACACACACACACACACACACACACACACACACACACACACACACATATATATATATATATATGTACACACACATATAGAGGTGGATGGGTGAACAGCACCCATGCTGAGATGCAAAACATTGAAAAAAAACTTGTGAAGAACATAATGAATTAACACTACATGGACATAAACTACATGACTAGGGCTAGAATGAATAATAATTCAAAATAATCCGTCACTACGGATAATGACACGCACATCTCAGACCTGGAAACCTCTAGCTATTGTATCATTTGCCCAGTTCTTTGACACATCTGATAAACTTTCCCAAACAAGTGAAACTGCAGCTGCCGCTGTTTGAGCTGGTGTTCAGACTTCTGAGATACCAAGTATGAATATTCTCTTTGACAAAGGTAGAGTGGGCTTTGTGAGGGGACGTGTGAAGCCATGTGTCAGGGTACTGTTGCCAAGGCAGCCACATATCCATATCCGCACTGGCTGCTTGTATGAGCCAAATGATCACAGTGTAAATAAAAAACTACTTCTTACAATTGATTCATTAATTCATCTTCAGTAACCTGGTCACAGTAGATCTGGAGCCTATCTTGGGAGCACTAGGCATGAGATGGGAATACACCCTGGATGAGATGCCAGTCGATCATAGACAAAAAACCACTACAGCATTGTCTTGGCTGCATGTTTCAAGTCATTATCATGATGAAAGTTGAAACCTCTGTTGAACCTCCAGACTGATATTGTGTGCATTCTGGAACAGGTTTTCCTCTAAGACCTCTTTGTATTTGGCTGCTTTCATCCTTCCCTCAATTCTGACCAATCTCCCTGTCCTTGACACTGAAAACTATCTCCCTAGCATGATGCTAGCAGCACCATGCTTCACATATGTAGTAATCTGAGTTCAGCCCAAAGATATACATTTTTGTCTCACCAAAACAGAGAATCTTTTTCCTTCCCTTAGGCCCTTAGGCCTTCCCTTTACTTGCCTTTTACTTGGGAGTAGCTTCCATCTTCCATCTAGCCACTACCATAAAGCCCTGACTGATGGAGTATTTCTGAAACGGTTGTCCTTCTGGTAGGTTCTCACATCTCTTCTGAGGACTTCTGAACTCTGTTAGAGTGAGTTGGGTGAGATGGAGTCCTGGTGGTTCCTAACTTCTTCCATTTCACAATGATAAGGCACAGTGTGCTTATGGGAACATTAAAAGTTTTAGAAACTGTTTTATACCCTTACTCAGATCTGTCTTACTATGATTTGATTGTGGAGGTCTAAGGAGAGTTCCTTGGACTTCATGGCTTGATTTTTGTTTTGGTCTGATGTGAGCTGAGAATCATTGGACTTCAGGCCACTCAGTTCAGTTTGCCACAGGTGGATTTCATTCATGTTCTTGGGACAGCTCAAGATCATTCAAGCAAACAGGATGCACCTCAGCTCAATATAGTGTGCCTTTAACCAAGGGTCTGAATACGTATCTAAATGAGATATTGTAGTTTTTTATACAGTAATAATGTATTATGTGCATATACACATTTTCATTTTGTCATTATGCATTATTGTATATGCAATAATTAATACACTAAGAAACTTTATCCATTTGAAATGAAATCTATGACAATAAAATGTGCAAAAAAAATACTGAATACATTGTGAATACTTTCTGAACATACCATATACGAGGAGCAGTAAATACGTTATGTATACGTATACGTTGATGTAAATTTAAAAATGCACTCTTAATACACTTGACATTAACATTCAATTTACTAAGGCTGTATGCTTATTTAGACAAACTGCGCCAGGAACTGTTTGCTAAATGCACTGTGGCCACGCATGAAGCACAAATTGCTATTTAAAAGCCACCGTAAAGTGGTGGAAATGGTCTGCCATCAATAAAAGCTTGGGACTAAAAAGAAAATACAGTAACAAAGACAATGTGTGTATTGTGTAAATAAAGACTTGAGTCAGAACAAGTAAATAGTCTGCAGGGCATTAATATAGCTGATATACCATTCTGCTTTACTTTAATGGCAACTCAATAAACGTTGTATAACTGTATAAAGGTGTACTATAATTAAACAGTATTCAATTTCCTTGTGGTTCACTGTAACTCCTTTAATATTGAAGACTTTGCTATAAAGTATCTTAAATATTTAACGTACATTCATTGCATTCTGTTTTTATTTACATTTTACACAGTGTCCCGACTTTTTTGGAATTGGGGTTATATATAGCATGCAAGGTTTTCCTATGTAATGTAGCTTAATAATGTCTGAGAACCAGCACAAACAGCTTAGAACAACTGGCACTGAGTGGTCATTATCACTAATTGCAGACTGTTCATAATGCCCATGACTGCAATCACGCAACATTATCTTATATGCTTCACTTTATTTGTTCCCTCACCCTCAGAGTCTGTCTGCAATGATGATAATTGTTTAAGGTGACAATGCCCTTTTCAAAATGCCATTAATTAAACAAGAACATTCTCAATCAGGAACTGCAAATGCATTCAAACATTCCATAAAGAGGTGAGATCCCAGTAACAATGCAGTCCAATTTTATTTCTAAATAACCAAACGTGCTACAAGACTGACAATGACCTGAAGGTAAATATCTGTCACTGTAAAGGTGAAGTGACTTTCAGATTTACTTCATAATCCTGCAAGACTGCGTGGCCTTAAGGGACACGGACTTCATCAAGATCAAGCAGTTAGATATGAACTGTGCAACAAGCAACATAGGCATGTCAAAACGGGTCTGATAAAAGGAACTGTGTCTGATTGTAGCTGCCAGTCTGCTTTGTCTGCCTGTCCAAAATACTGAATAAATGCCCTTTTCCCTTTGCTAGCTATCAATCAAGCCCTAACAAAGATCTCAGCAGAGATGCCAAGTTGTTATATATGTGTGTGTAAGAACAAAGTTTAAGTGTTAATAGTCAAATAGATTTAAATGCCAGGAGGTTTGTGTGTATCTGTGGATGGAGGACGGTCACTCAGGGTCCGGCCCCGGACTGTCACTCAAGCAGAAGCTTCTGTGACATCTGTAGCCCATGTTTGCTTGTCAAATAGTAGACAAGACAAGTCACCAAGCATAACAGACATTCCTGTCAACAATGTTTGTTTTAAATGGCAAAGTCAGACACAGCCTGGGGTGAAGCTGGATGAAGAGGAATACACAAGACAACGACAGAGACTGTAGCATGCAAAGTACTCAATTCAACCTGAAGTCTTATTCTGACACCTTTTATCAAGTTCAGTTTTAATAATAAGGGCATGTTCTCACTAAGTGGCAACCATTAGGATTCTTTTCCTCCTAAACCCAATTTCCTTTCCTCCACCGAAAACTACATATTTGCTGAACTCATCCAGCTTTTTACACTGACCCTGTCATAGCAAACCCAGAACATGCTCTGATTTGCTTTCAGCCGCTGTCTCAGGGTCAACAGGATGCCACCATTATTGTCAAAGCCGACAAAAAAAAAAAAAAAAAAATTTTAACTGCTTTAAGAGAGCTAATTCCAGACTGCCAAGATAATTAGAGAGAATGATATGGGTGTGTTCACCTCCACTGTCTTTGCAGGTCAGACAATCCTCATAACCAGCCGACCTGTTAGACACATGCTGATATTGGGGAGTAAAAGAGATGTTTTCAGTCAGTAAACACAAGTGAAGCAGGTCAATAAGACTCCTCGCAGTGCCGTATGGCGCTCAATGTGGCATTTGGGAGTGCTGAAGCATGCTAAATTCCTGCTATGAGAGAGAAAACAAAAGCACAATGGTGTATACCGGCAACTGAGAAGGATGTAAGTGGGAGAACTACTTTACCTGCCTTAGGCCATCCCTGCTGTTCTGCATGATGCGCAGGGCATAGTTAGAGCGCTGGCCCCTGCTGTTGAACTCGATGTGGCCTGTTAGACCTTCCAATTCTACCTATCCAGGAGAGGGAGACACAATATCTTTTCACTATAAGAGTAGTGTCATAGTGCATCATGTTGGTGAATAAAATGATGAAAACTATACCAATAATGGGATAACAGTGAACACATAAAATATTATAGAATATTTAAAGATACATATATTTATGCAAATACATATATTAATAATACATTTTTGTCTGGAGTCAAAGCATATTCATTAGAATGTCCTGTGACTAATTGGCAATTGGCTTTTTACCAATACCGTTTACACATAAAACTGTTAAAGTTAAAGTATCTTGCATGGAAACATAATATTACACTACTAAAATAATACATTTGTATACAGAATAGTAAGAAAAAAACAATGCTGCTATGCATTGTTACCAATAACATTCTCAGTCAAGAGGATTAAAAACGCTTAGGTTTGTGTCTTAAGTGCTCTTCTCACTAAGTACAGTAAGACCACTTCTACTGAGTTGCATGGTTGCACCGCATTATAACTTTCTCATTCAAATTATTTCCTTGGCCAGTTTATGACTAGAACAAATTCAATGTTATCTCAATTGAACTTCTTTAGCTGTAATGAGTAAAACTGTCAGGTGAGGTTGGTGGACGTGGATGCAATTGCAGTAAGAGTTTATTGTGGAAATAGGCAGACAAATCCAAATCACAAGGCAAAGACGTAACAAAAAAAAAACAAAACCAAAAAAAAAAAAAAAAAAGGCAATGATCAGGTGTTGAGCAAACCCCAGAAACAGTTTGAATCCAAAATCCAAAAACCAGGTCAGAATACCAGAGAAACAATACACAATAAACGGGTCGATAAGGTCAAGTAATCACACACTGAGCTGAATGTTCGTGGGCTGATTGTATAGGTGCAGGTGGAATTGTGAACTGGTGTGCACGGTTAAAATTCCAGTGACAGAATCTGCGTTCACGCCATGTTGTAATTACCGTAATTACGAAATCCCGATTTGTAAAAAGCGTTCACGTCCTTGTAGAACTCGTAAATACAACTTGTAAACAAAGAATTTTCCAAGAGCTCTGACTTGTACCACTTGACCTCTGCAACGTCATGCAGAAACACTCAAAATAGTGTCAGCTTCAGCAGTAAAATATAGTTGTTATCTCGTAATATTTCTGTGCAATAATTCTTATAACTGACTATTATTTATGTCTTATTAATGCAAGATTAATCTGAAAATAAATTAAAGACATACAATACGGTTTGATGAAGCTAGCACAGAGTTTAGGTTTGCAACAACACATTACCAATGCCTGTGTTATTAATAAACATGCTGTTGTTACCTGACGTGCTTTCTGTCTTGTTCAATATTTAAAAATAAAAATGCGATTTAAGGTTTTTTGCATTTGTCAACATCATCTCAGACAGATTCATTTTGGTGTACAGAAACGCATAATTCAGAGTACGAGGACGTGAACAGCTCTGAGTAGAAAGTCCGAGTTGTCATCGAGTAATTCTGGTCATTTCGACATGCTGTGAATGCACCGAGAGCTCATGTGTTTTGGGAAGTGTAGTCCGAGGTAACTATGTCTGTAGTTCACAGTTTGTTCTGTTGGATGTGGGAGTTGACCTAACAAAAAAGTCCAAAATAGGTTTATGGTTTAAGGGCAAGTCAACTGGGTCCATGCCATGTTCTTCAGAAAACTAAACATGATAAACAGAGAATCTGTAACACTTTTGTTCGAAACAAACAAACAAACAAAGAAAAACCATTAAACTTACCTTTAAGTTTAAATTTTGTCATCTGTCCTCGTGTAATTTGTTCTTTAACTGAACAGCGTAGAGTTTTAGGTTCAGGAAATAAAAGCTGAAATTATGATCCATCATCTCATATTTGATCTCAAACCCAAATGTCTTCACTGTACAGTAGATAGATATATATGTAGATATGTTGTGACCCAAAAGCATGAGGATCAACTGATAAAAACACAATGTGAAAATATAGAGTTGATATATTTTCCATATTAATGTTACTGAATAGGTAACACTGTTAATGTTCCAGCAATGTATGGGCAGGAAAGCTTGTCACTTCTTTAGCAGTTAGTAAATGGTTAGCAATTTAAAAATGAAAGGGGCACACCTACACCTTCTAAAGAGTTATAATATGGATCACTGCTGCATGACATTTAAGAATGAACTACACTACTAGCTCGATAACGGTGCACTGTAATGAATGTGTCACATGGATGATAATGAGGGTGTGTGCCCATCTGGAGTACAGGGCTTGATGCAGTGCTGCGTGTCTTACCATCCTCAAGTAGTTCATCAGGCTGGTGCCGTGCTCCCAGATCTTGGAGGACTTGCAAGAGAGCTGAGTTGCCCCCACGTTCTGGCTACGGTTCAGCTCCTGTACAGCCGCAACTACTGTGTGTACGGCATCAAACAGCAGTGCAGATGAGAGCTGGGACACAAACACATGCAGCACAGAGCAGGTAGTTAAATCTGACTCTAGTTCAGTTGGATATATGTGTGTCAGCCTGGGAAAACAGCCACAAATTTTTTTTATTTTGAACAAAATAGTGTTTTTGATTACTCAATGTTATGAAAGCATCAATATCTTTCTCTAGAAATATATTTTTTTCAACTACTTAACCTTGTCCAAGCTTTCTGTGGAGATCAGGTAGATAAGATGTTAAAAACAGTCAGTGTGTCTAAAGATGCCCAAAACCTTGCTGGATCAGTGTGATATCCCCACACCATGGATGTCATGAAAACAGACATAAACCTAATCAATTGAGTATCTAATCAAATACTGGCTGTCAAAATGTCCGTAGATTCACTTGCGCCTCAGTTTAGTTGGACTTGACTTATTAAATGTAATTTTTTCCCTTTTTTTTGGGTAACCAGATTATAAAATATTACACAGTCCATACAGGATTTGGTGATGTCTTTTATGATTGTTTCGGCCAAAAATATATATATTTTTTTTCAAAATTTCTCATGCAATTTGCAGAGGGTTTTTTTTGTGCTTTTCTTGCAAAAAACTACGTGAATTGGCAAAATTGCAATTACACTAAATTGTTTTGCATGGCCTTTCACAATGATGTTTGCTGGTGAATGAGGCCTTTTAGCTGTACTCATGTGTGACACACATGAATCGAAGAGGGCTTGGATTGAATGTACATTGTGATGATGTCAAATGATACACTTTGGACCAAATGTGTGTAAAATCTGAGGTCATTTTGAAAAACTGAAGGCTCCTCAGAATATTGCAGAGTTTGCTTGATTTTGCATTAATTTCTGCGATCACAAAATCCTGGAGGGGGTGCTAAATAACATTACTTCTGGAAAAGAGAAACACATAACATAATTCAATCCAGGAAAGCCAGAGGTTTTTAGAATTTATATAGTATAAATTACATTAAACAACATTAAACGATTGTTAAAAGAGGATCCAGCTTTGAAAATCCATAACTGGCAACACTCTATGTAATGCTCTACTGTACACTGTGCAGACACAATACCATCGCCTCAGTTATGCTTGAATGAAGTGAGTGCACTTGGTATCACATAGCTAAATGGTGGCTTGGTCAGGGAGCCATGTGGGTAAGATTTTAGATTATATGGCTAGACTCCAACATGTTTTTCCATGCAATTTTTGAACAGCTTGGGAAACGGAAAGGGAAATGACTTCTCGTGTCTATAAGTGCTCTGGTGAACAGGGGGTGACTTTGTGAGTGTAGCTCATGCTGTTAAGGAAAGAAGCGGTGTGCTACAGTGCGATATAGGTCTTTTGGTTAATCTCTGCACCGACCCACCTGCCTAACCTCACACTAATAAAAGAAAGTGCTGAAATCCAGGGCTTAACTATACTCCCGCATATCCACTATGGCAAGGACATTAGAACACAGGCTCACTGCTCTGCATTTCAAACAGTCTGTACTTTCAAGACCACTGTATCTAACACATTGCTCAGAGTCACTGTTGGGTTAAGCGTGCTCTCTTCACTTTCATCCTTCTTCACTACACTCCAAAAAATAACGTCTTAGCAAGTGGAAATACCCTGAATATAGACAAGTTAATCTAGTATTTATTATTATAAGATTATAAATAAACCAAATATAAGATTATTAACCCTACTTCACTAATTTCCTCCATTTGTACTCATTTAAAGCTTGAAATAATCTTATTCTATTGGCAGATAATTTTGCTCATTTTAAGCATATATTTCTAGAAAGAAGCAAGATTATCTGACAATAGAATACGAAAACTAAAACTGCAAGTTTGAAATGAGTAGTAAAGTCCATAAATATCTTTAATGATCTACAGTGTCTTGCGAAAGTATTCGGCCCCCTTGAACTTTTCAAACTTTTGCCACATTTCAGGCTTCAAACATAAAGATACATTTTTTTTTTATTTTTTGTGAAGAATCACCAGCAAGTGGGACACAATTGTGAAGTGGAACGAAATCTATTGGATTTTTGAAACTTTTTTAACTAATAAAAAAAATTAAAAGTGGGGTGTGCAAAATTATTCGCCCCCTTGCGTTAATACTTTGTAGAGCCACCTTTTGCTGCGATTACAGCTGCAAGTCGCTTGGGGTATGTCTCTATCAGTTTTGCACATCGAGAGACTGAAATTCTTGCCCATTCTTCCTTGCAAAACAGCTCGAGCTCAGTGAGGCTGGATGGAGAGCGTTTGTGAACAGCAGTTTTCAGCTCTCTCCACAGATTCTCGATTGGATTCAGGTCTGGACTTTGACTTGGCCATTCTAACACCTGGATACGTTTATTTGTGAACCATTCTTTTGTAGATTTTGCTGTATGTTTGGGATCATTGTCTTGTTGGAAGATAAATCTCCGTCCCAGTTTCAGGTCTTTTGCAGACTCCAACAGGTTTTCTTCCAGAATGGTCCTGTATTTGGCTGCATCCATCTTCCCCTCAATTTTAACCACCTTCCCTGTTCCTGCTGAAGAAAAGCAGGCCCAAACCATGATGCTGCCACCACCATGTTTGACAGTGGGGATGGTGTGTTGAGGGTCTCTTTTTTGCATTGTGGGCAAAAAGGTCTGACCAGAGCACCTTCTTCCACATGTTTGGTGTGTCTCCCAGGTGGCTTGTGGCAAACTTTAGACGAGACATTTTATGGATATCTTTGAGAAATGGCTTTCTTCTTGCCACTCTTCCATAAAGGCCAGATTTGTGCAGTGTACGACTGATTGTTGTCCTATGGACAGACTCTCCCACCTCAGCTGTAGTTCTCTGCAGTTCATCCAGAGTGATCATGGGCCTCTTGGCTGCATCTCTGATCAGTCTTCTCCTTGTCTGAGCTGAAAGTTTAGAGGGACACCCAGGTCTTGGTAGATTTGCAGTGGTCTTATACTCCTTCCATTTCAAAACAATCGCTTGCACAGTGCTCCTTGGGATGTTTAAAGCTTGGGAAATCTTTTTGTATCCAAATCCGGCTTTAAACTTCTCCACAACAGTATTACAGACCTGCCTGGTGTGTTCCTTGGTCTTCATGATGCTCTCTGCGCTTTCAACAGAACCCTGAGACTATCACAGGGCAGGTGCATTTATACAGAGACTTGATTACACACAGGTAAATTCTATTTATCACCATCAGTCATTTAGGACAACATTGGATCATTCAGAGATCCTCGCTGAACTTCTGGAGTGAGTTTGCTGCACTGAAAGTAAAGGAGTCGAATAATTTTGCACACCCCACTTTTCAGTTTTTTATTTGCTAAAAAAGTTTAAAATATCCAATAGATTTCGTTCCACTTCACAATTGTGTCCCACTTGTTGGTGATTCTTCACAAAAAATAAAAATTTTATATCTTTATGTTTGAAGCCTGAAATGTGGCAAAAGGTTGAAAAGTTCAAGGGGGCCGAATACTTTCGCAAGGCACAGTAATATTTGGTTTATTGTAATCTTACAGTAGAAAATACTAGATCAATTTGACTATATTTAATATATTTTCACATGCTAAGATAAATTCAAATATTCTAATGATTCATTAAATATAAGACCTAAATACAGTAGAGTTGTTGGTCCAGTGAGAACAATACAGCTGGCTTCTAAAAAACACACACAAAAAAAACACATTTATTTTCTAAAATTCCTCATCATGTTTTGTATACATTAAAAATATAACACAACTTTAAGTACAGTGCTTCAAAGATACTCTATGATAAAACTCCCAAATGTTACTTCCTGCTTCTGTGAAATCAAGACATGAAACAATGATTATCTTAAATATTTTAGTACCTTATAATCTTTGCATGACCTAAAGGATTTTAAGCATGGAATGAGAGGAGAGGGAACAAAGAACACAGAAGTTCCTGTTTATGTGGTTGTATGAACATCTGCCTGTGATAAATTATAAAAGCTTTGTTCCTCAGTTTTAGGGTTATCCAGAGGTCTACTAACAGCCGTGCAAACAGTTCAAACCCATTTAGTTCGTTATCCTCAAGGCAGTTTTCTCCAGAACTAGAGGTACATTATTGTTTGAGCATTTCCTTGCCAAGAGCCAATAGCCAAAGCTGTCAACTCGTGACCATGCCCCCATGTGGTTAACCTATAAAAGGCCCTCACTATACCATATGCATATCCTCTTTCCCATTATTATCTTGTCTAGGATTTGAGGAACTATTTTGCATGCCAGTGATTTGCTATTTGTTAATATTGTTGTTGTTAAATCTGTAGTCTCTAGATAGAGTGTATTGATAATGATGGGTGATGATCATTTTAATTTTTGACATTACTAATTCAACCACAGTTGGCTGATTCGTCAAACAAGACACATGGCTGATTGTTTAAGCTGGTGTGCAGCAGCTTGGCAACAGTCATTTTGTGTACTGCTTATCCTACACACGGTTGCATGGAGCCTGGAGCCTATCCCAGGGGACTCAGGGCACAAGACAGGGGACACTCTAGCCCCAAGGCACAATCACACACACATTCACACACTAGGGACAATTTGGAAATGCCTGTCAGCCTACAATGCATGGTGTGGGAGGAAACCAGAGTATCCGGAGGAAACCCCTGAAGCACGAGGACAACATGCAAACTCTGCAGGGCGGAGGTGGAATTCAAACCCTCAACCCTGGAGGCAAATGTGCTAACCACTAGGCCTCCATGCCTTTTTAATAAATCCATAAACACTTAACTTTTGTATTCCAGGGCAGGATGGCAAGTTGTTAGTTCAGCCAAGCCCTGGTGAATTTGGACAAAGGACACGCTCAATGTGCAAGCTGTTTGGGTCCTGAACATCTACGGCAGGCATTTACAGAGACTTTTCCTAACTGCACCATAATAGTGATGTGATAAGTGCACCTTTCAGACTATGGATATACTGCTGGCTATTCATCACCTCCAGCACTGCGCTGCCACAGCAAGGAGAGCTGCAAAGCCATCTGGGAAGAAAAATGTAAGCTCCTTCACGGTGTTGCAGCAGCAGGAACAGGAATGTCCAGAAAACACAGCTTATCAGTCCCATGAAAGAGGATAAGTGAGTGCCTGCATGGGCAAATTGTTAGCGGTAACACATGAGCACAACGAAGTGCAGTGCTCGAGGCAACCTACAGCCACATCACATACAAAGACAGATACTGATGCACTTTCAGTGTCTGTGTCTCCTCACTTTAGGTCCAATCTGGTCACTGATGACCCACTACTAGAACGTCCGATGACCAGAGTAAAATGCAGTAATGTAGTTCAGCAGCAGCCAGTGATAATGATATTAAATAAAACTAACTCATGGTCTAACTCATGGTATAGTCACACAACGGAGTGACTGGGCTAACCCAAAATGTATCAACTGCATTAAAGCACCCTTGTGCACACTCAAAAGTGCATTTAAGCTGTGACCCAAGGTATAAGAATAATGACTTGAGTACAGACACAGATGGTCTCACAAGTGGTATAGGCTAATGAAGCCCTGTTTTTATATCTGCATGTCATGCAGCCAAATACAAATGAACTGACGTGATGGTTCGTAAAGTATATGACACTGTGGCAAATGTGGGTTGTTTCCATATCACCAGGCATAGTTTGTCCTGGCGCTTAATGAGATACTGCCCATAACTGCAGGTGATATCCATACATACAGACCCACACAAGCTGGTTGGCTCATATATATATATACATTTATACGTACATATATATATATATACACACACACAAATACATACATACATACATACATACATACAATATATATATATATATATATATATATATATATATATATATATATATATATATATATATATATATATATATGTATGTATATATATATATATATAAACACATATACATACATACATACATATATACATATATATATATATATATATATATATATATATATATACATATATATATATATGTATATATTGATGATTCAAATATATAAACACACTGAACACACTGTGCTGCTGCTAGTGCATGCAATGTCTCTAGTGTCAGGGAGGAACTACAATGTCACTTTTGTCCAAAACACAATCTGGACATTTTAAAGCAGCAGGCTACATTGAGGCACCCTTGTCTGCCATCAATACTGTTTTCATTTTTCAGTTTCATCCCTTGATTCTGTTTAGTTAGTCTGCTGCACAGAGTGCCAGAACATTCACACTATTCCACAAAGACAGGATTCAGAAACTGCAGATAGATGGAGTTATACAGGAGAAAGTGCAGGTACTGCTATGTTGTCTTGCTGGGACTCTACCATAAGTTCATTGGTTCTTTTGCAGACTGTATGATGCTATGAGGCTCGACTTGCCAGACACCTGAGCCTTCTTTATGGAGGAGTGTCCACACTTCAGCCCTATGCAGACTTTCTACATCAGCCTGGGATGCTATTATCGAAACTCCAGTACTGAAATTGGGTATGATGCTGTACATACCATTTAGCTTAGAATGCTCAGTATGTCAGTCATATCACAAAGGTAGTAGCTACTAGTAGTGTGTGCATACCCTGTGTGGTACTGTTTCAGAAAGGTGGGAAAACAAGTGTTGATCTTTTCATGTTAATGTCCTTCAAATGACAGCTGTGTGGCTTGTCCTCTAACCTTTATTGGAAGTTAGTCACACATAATAGTGCAGACAGACAGTATAAATCAATCAATCACCTAAAGAGGAATTGAATTTTACAATGCGTCTTGAAGTAGACAGGTAAACACCAGTCTACAGAGCAAAGTCGCATTTTGGGCCGATTCAATTTAAAAGGAAGTAGTTCAACTAATGTGAAACACTTACAGAAGTGCCGAAGTTGATCTGTTTGCAGGAAACTTATTGTCCAATCTGTTTCATGGACAGGGCATAGACAAACGATTAGGGCCAGGATGTGTTGGCACATAATTGGCCAAATCTACAGTTATATGCCTTTCTATTGCCTTCACTAATGGATGAAACTGCAGCACATTCAGCACACTATGCAACAAAAGTACCACGGATAGTGCTAGACATACTGATACATATAGTAAGAATCTATTGTTTCAGCCATTAACTGAAGGGCCCTCAATGCTTGTTACCTGTGAGTCCCGATGAGCAGGTCACTGTGGAAATGCAGACCACATACTCTTTGTGAGCACATACCCTTTGGAGCAAACTCATCATTCTGCAATGTTTGCAGTGGGTCAGTCATACGCTTGTGCATACTGGTTAAGACATAGGACTACTGATTGGAAGGTCGTGAGTTCAAATCCCAGAACCACCCATCTGCCACTGCTTGGCTCTTGAGTAAGGCCCTTAACCCTCAACTGCTCAGTTGAATTAAAGAGAAAATTACATAAATGTAAGTCGCTCTGGATAATGGCATCTGCCAAATGTTGTAAATGTAAATGGTTAAAATACAAGCCAGTGGAAAGTTTTCTCACAATGTGCTAAACATTGGGCATTTCTACCATTTAGAGATTTTCACAGAATCAGTTAGTGTCTCTTTCTGGGTCTACCCTAAAAGTTTACATGGCAGCGTTGTCTGTGTAATGGGGACAAATTGATTGTTTGCCACTGGGACTAAATAAACTAGTCAAAACCTTCATAGGTGCTGACTTTGCTATTGGATAACAAGCAGGAATAGGGGGAAGAGGAATAATCCACTAGTTGAGAAGGAAAATGCCCTTGAGGTCCTTTACTCAGTCATAGAACCATGGTACTTCATTTTCTATTCTACTTACATTAAATGGCGGAAAAATTAATCTAAATGGTAAAAAGCAGCACAAACAGCAAATTGTTTGACAATAATTTTGTATTAAATACCGGCGTGCCAGCAAAAGGGGCATGATCACAGTTCTCCTGCCAGGAGCGGTTGAGGCTGAGAAGGAAATCTTGGAAGAATGGGTGTGTTTTGTTGAAGACTGAGAACCCGATGATGTTCACCCGTTGATCAGCTACATCATCCAGTCGCAGCAGAGAGAATTCCTAAGGGAACACAGCAAGTATGAGTTTAACTGTATAAAATACTATACCTTGTGTCACGGGGGAGTGTGGAGTCTATCCAAAAGGGTGCCAACCCATTGCGACACACAAACTACGCACAAACGCACACATTCATAAATTACGGACAATTTGAAATGCCAATCAGCCTACAGTCTGTACTACTTGTTTTTTGACTAGGGGGGAACTGGAGTACCCTATGAAACCCCCAAAGCACGGGGAGAACAAGCAAGCTCTGTGCACACAGTGTGAAGGCACGACTCAAACCACTCTGTGGTCCTCCTCCAAGTCTAAACTTGTCTAAATGTCTAAGAATGCCACAGAATTGTGAGTGATTGAGAGCATACAAGCAAAGGTGTACAAGCAAGCATTTGTGACTGTCAAGACATTGTCACCTTCCCAGATGTTGTTTGTTGTGTTCAGCCTGGCACTTCCACAAGTTCTCAATATTCAGCAATACTGGCAAACAATTACACACTCAGTGTCATTACTCACACATGTGCTTATGTGGATTGTTTCTACAAGTGCTGAGCAGGAAATAATTTGAAATAATTGTTTGCAATGTGATGACCAGAGAAAACCTAATTATCCAATTGGAGACAAATTAATTTCACAATCGGTTTTGTCAGGTCCAGACACTAGGACTCTAACTTTATTTGAAGATACTTTTCTCTCTTTTCTGCTCTCTGATGTAAACAAATCTACTCACTGTGATTGGGCCTTGCTAACAGTTGCAAGTGGTTTTGAGTAATAGACTGCCGCTGAGTCTTCTTCCATGCAGTCTTCGACAAAATGTGCAATAAGGGCACATGAGCACCCTTTCGCTTTAGTGGGATCTCATGTGCCTGCATAAACCAGGATAGTGAGACTGCAACTGTGCAATTTGGGGCGAAAAAAATAAATCCACTACACTAATCATTCTGTTTTTCTAACTGTTGCAATGTAGTGTACAGTTCGTTGGATAAATAACAAAGATTTAAATATTGTGCTATGTACCCTGTGGGTAAAACTCTACTGAGATCCAAAAATTTTTTCCCAACATGCACCATATTTCAAGAGGGTTAATAGAAATGTCCCTGAGTCTGGACTCACACTATTACAGACCAAGTCCCTGACACCATCACTGACTCTATGCATACTGACGACAAGTCATATGCTGAATACAGGACCCAATAAATGCATCATACAGAGAGGCACAAAGTAGAAAAAGAGAGAACCGGGCTGTTTGGGACTGCAGCTGGAGTCTTCAGAGACACACCGACAAAAGCCTTGTCTTAGTTGAAGTAGCAATGAGCAAGCCTTGAACAGCTGTGATCAAAGGAATACTCTGGCCCTATGATTACAAAAACAAAGTCAGGAGAGGTGTGAAACTCAGACTCAGTGAAAGCAGTGAGAGGAGAGATGGATAAGGAAGGAGTAGAGAAGAGTAATGTACTGCAGTGACTTCAGGAGACAGTGCCTTTTAGTGCAGACCTGTGGGAGAGATGGAAAGAGACAGGGAAGCAGAGGGAGAGAGGCAGGAAGATCAAATACGAACAGATCCTCCTTCACTTTATGTTTAAAAGTGACACAGTCTCCCTGAGTCCACTCCAGGACAACCATCTTTGCATTTGTTTCTGCATCTTTGTTTCTGATGAGAAGCAATTTATAACGTACGGCAAGTCACCACAGTGCACACTGATCCTATCTATATCCATTCTGGGTAAATGTGAGACAACCTCCTGAAAAAAAATGTCCAATACTAGGCTAGTTTACAGGATTGCTCAGAGCATGATAAAGTTACAGTGATGCATTAAAGCTATTGAAACTAAAGAGTGCAATTACAGTAATCAATTTCAAGCTTTCCCCCCCAAAAGATGCAACACACAAATAACAACTCTCGAGGCTGGAGATGACAGGACCCTTGGGGACAGGAGTTGGCCCTGATCTCTGACAGCTTGACAGAAGACAAGGGGATAGAGAGAAGGCGGAGGACAGGTGAGGTACTGACAGGTTGGCAATGAGCCTCCTGACACAGCCTGTCACCTAGACATCAGCCAGAGCATACTAGGAGCTGGGCCAGAATGCACACATCACACCACTGTCTCTCCCTCTCTCTCTCTCTCTCTCTCTCTCTCTCTCACACACACACATACACATACACACGCACACACAGCGGGTCCACATTTGCAGCACATAGTTTCTCTCCCACATATATATATACACACCATAATCTAGGCTCCCCATGTCAAACTTTATGATAATATGCTATGATAATATTTTCACAAGTCCAAACAATGTCAGAAGAGAATATATTAATTCAAGATCCATCATTCTTTCAATTGCTTTTTCACAATAGACTTATTCACACAGAGAGAAAATATCTTACTCAATACACCAGATATAACAGGCAAGAAAGACTTATAACTAGGCATCAAGCTGCTTTACAAAAATATTAATCTAGGATTAACTACAGAGATAAATATCACCAAGAGGAGCCCTGTCGCTGGTATGTTTTGTGGATTCACATAGAGGGATTTGGGTAATCACTTTATTTATCCTTGAAACCGAATGTAACACACTGGATGCAGGAGAAGGTTTAGATTCAATTAAAGTTCAGTACTAATAGCCAAGCCAAAATCCAAAACACAATCAGGCATCAAACGACTAGACTAGGGACAGGACTTCCAACTGGGGAACTATTGAAAACTGTGAGTTTCTATACATGAAATCAGGAAATGAACTCTTGCACTTATTCTATATGACCAAAAGTTTGTGGACACCTAACCTTCACAATCATATGTGCTTGCTGAACATCCCATTCAGATTTAGCTGCCCATTTGCTGTTCTAATAACCCCCACTCTTCTGGGAAGGCTTTCATTTAGATTTATTGGGGTTGAGGTCAGGGCTCTGTGCAGGCCACTCGATTTAATCCACTCCAATTTTGGCAAACCATGTCTTTATGGACCTGACATTGTGCATAAGGGTATTGTCATGCTGGAACAGGTTTGTGCCCCTTGGTTCCAGTTGAAAGGAAATTGTAAAGCTAAAGCATTTAAAGACATTCTAGACAATTCTGTGCTTCCAACTTTCCAAATGACTTCCTGGGAAACTTCACTCCCCAAACATCAAAGTGATTTCTGCTGCCTTGACATAAAGAGGTCACACACGTCTTTGAAAAATAGAAGAGGGGAATTTAGCCAGGAACTGAATGGCTCACATCTTTAATATATCTACCAGAGTCGAAAAATGTTGTAAAATAGTTTATTTTGGGTCACTATAGAGAGAAAGAAAGAGAGAGAGAGAGAGAGATCTCTATCTATCTATCTATCTATCTATCTATCTATCTATCTATCTATCTATCTATCTATCTATCTATCTATCTATCTATCTATCTATCTATCTATATATATATATATATATATATATATATATATACACACACACACACACACACACACACACACACACACACACACACACACACATAAACAGCACAATGTAACTCCAAGTGTTCCCTTTATTTTTTTGGGGTATATATATACATACACACGCACATGCTGTTGTTGTAGTACTGAGAGTCCCCCTGGAGAGCTTAATGAAATATTTATTCAGACAAGTTGAACTGACAGATTGGATTTGCTGAAAGGTTTTCGGTCATAGATACACCATACACAGAAATCCTCATGTCACAACCTTAGGCATGAAACATATCTAGCTGTCAATCTATCAATCAAAAGTGTTTTGAAGTCAGTATTAAACCAGAGATGATATAAGGAGTCTGAACATTGCGCATACCCACTAATACCATCGTATGATGTAGGACTGAATCAAAATGAGATTTTTTTCCCCTCTACTGAACAGGTACGACAGTTTAGGATTAGTTGTTTGGTATTGAGCCCTTTTCACACTTTTAGGTTTTTTATATCAGAAATAGCCTTCACAAGTTAACTTTACTTCTGCTATGATAACAACAAACACTATTTATGAGAAATGTTACAGGAAATAAAACTGTGCAGTGAAATTAAAGAAACATCTTGAAATTTCAGCACAATTATGAAACTTAATTCTAGATATTTTTTTTACTAATATCAAGCTTTAAATTTTTTTATTCTATTGGCAGATAATTTAACTTCTGCAAAAAATTAGCAAATTTATTTGCCAAAACAATGAACATTTCGAGCTTGAAACAAGTCAAAAATGGCAAGGGATTGGCTTAATAATCTTACATTTTGTTTATTGTAATCTTATAGCAGGAAATACTAGTCAATTTGACTATATTCAAGATATTTCTACTTGTTAAGATTATATGTTTTTGCAGTGAATGCAGCCCTTACTACCACTTTGCTGGTGACTAAAATGGATACTGAACAAATAATCATCATTCTCACTATGAGTATTAACTCAGCTCTCAATTAACTAAAGGTATTGTACTAACAGCTAACATTGGCAAAATCATTTGCACTAAGTCTTTCACCTATCTACAATTTTATCATTTTGTAATATCTCGGCAGCATTCATAAAGAAGAAGGGGAAAAATCTTACGAGCTAAGGTGCTAATAATGCCAGTGTTTCTGTGGTAAACATTGTCTACAGCTAGGAATAAAAATTACAGTCAGTCAATATAATCTAATCATGGTTGTGCATACTGGTGAACATTACACAGGTGAGAAATTCTTTCGCTAGCCAGCTAATGTTAGTTGGCTTGTTCTTTAATGGTATTTACTTGCCTGTGTGCTGCATTCATGTGAACTTCAAAAAAACTTTAAAACTTGGAAAGAATTTGACCTCCATGTTATAATTCCAAGTTGGCATCTTCTTTATTACACAACTCAGGAGTGAGGCTACATATATAACATGCAATACTTTCATGGAAATGGACTTGAAATTTAACCGACTGACTCCCTGCTGAAGAAACACAATAGACACCATTACAGAAATTCAAATGGTTTCCGCTACACATACCACTAAAACCATTAAAAATGTAATGTATTTTGGGCCATATTCTATTAGGATTGAATGGTTTGCATTGATTTCCACTAGACATAAATATGACACCAATAGAACCCAACACATTACAAGTAGAGTCCCACAAGGACCATTATGGTTTCTATTAAAACCAATACAATTCCCATTATAGCCATTAAAATCGTTCAAACTTCTGTAATGGTGTCTATTGTTTATTTTCAGCAGGGTGCAACAGTCCCAAAGATTACAAAGATATATTCTAATGTTTCACATAAACAGTACTAAATGCAAATGCTAGTTAATGTTAGATTAAAAAATAAACCTCTACTTTTATCTAATTGAGAATACTTTTATCCAGAATAAAGCGAGATATTCTGTTCTTCCAGAACTCTCCCACATGATGTGAATGCAGAATTCATCTCCTGAGGCTTGATCACAGCACCTGCTTGCCTTCAGCATGTATGTTTAATTTTTTCTCAGCTCTGTTCTCTCTGCCCTGGTCTCTCTCTGTTTGTACTCTGTGCATGGCTGCCTCAACTCCTGGCACCACGCTGCACCTGTGCACCCACTGCGTGTTGTTCACTGAACACACTTCACAGCACTGATGTAGCATGTTGGCATTGATAAAATCAAGAAGATGTGAGCACAGATACAGCTTTCTCCTTGCATTTTAAACTGACCTTGAATGTGACAATGGCACTACAGGTTCTGGTCATAAAATTAGAATATCATCAAAAAGTTGATTTACTTCAGTAATTCCATTCAAAAAGTGAAACTAGTATAATGTATACATTCATTACACACAGACTGATATATTTCAAGTGTTCATTCCTTTTAATTTTGATGATTATAACTGACAACTAATGAAAACCCCAAAATCAGTATCTCAGAAAATTAGAATATTGTGAAAAAGTTCAATGTTGAAGACACCTGCTGCCACACTCTAATCAGCTAATTAACTCACAACACCTGCAAAGGCCTTTAAATGGTCTCTCAGTCTAGTTCTGTAGGCTACACAATCATGGAGAAGACTGCTGACTTGACAGCTGTCCAAAAGACGACCATTGACACCTTGCACAAGGAGGGCAAGACACAAAAGGTCATTGCTAAAGAGGCTGGCTGTTCATAGAGCTCTGTGTCCAAGCACATTAATAGAGAGGCGAAGGGAAGGAAAAGATGTGGTAGAAAAAAGTGTACAAGCAATAGGGATAACCGCACTCTGGAGAGGATTGTGAAACAAAACCCATTCAAAAATGTGGGGGAGATTCACAAAGAGTGGACTGCAGCTGGAGTCAGTGCTTCAAGAATCACCACACACAGACGTATGCAAGACATGGATTTCAGCTGTTGCATTCCTTATGTCAAACCACTCTTGAACAAGACACAGCGTCAGAAGCGTCTCGCCTGGGCTAAAGATAAAAAGGACTGGACTGCTGCTGAGTGGTCCAAAGTTATGTTCTCTGATGAAAGTAAATTTTGCATTTCCTTTGGAAATCAACTTCCCAGAGTCTGTAGGAAGAGAGGAGAGGCACAGAATCCACGTTGCTCGAAGTCCAGTGTAAAGTTTCCACAGTCAGTGATGGTTTGGGGTGCCATGTCATCTGCTGGTGTTGGTCCACTGTGTTTTCTGAGGTCCAAGGTCAACGCAGCCGTCTACCAGGAGGTTTTAGAGCACTTTATGGAGATGCAGATTTCATTTTCCAACAGGACTTGGCACCTGCACACAGTGCCAAAGCTACCAGTACCTGGTTTAAGGACCATGGTATCCCTGTTCTTAATTGGCCAGCAAACTCGCCTGACCTTAACCCTATAGAAAATCTATGGGGTATTGTGAAGAGGAAGATGCGATACGCCAGACCCAACAATGCAGAAGAGCTGAAGGACACTATCAGAGCAACCTGGGCTGTCATAACACCTGAGCAGTGCCACAGACTGATCGACATGCCACGCCGCATTGCTGCAGTAATTCAGGCAAAAAGGAGCCCCAACTAAGTATTGAGTGCTGTACATGTTCATACTTTTCAGTTGGCCAACATTTCTAAAAATCTATTTTTTGTATTGGTCTTAAGTAATATTCAAATTTTCTGAGATACTGATTTTGGGGCTTTAATTAGTTGTCCGTTATAATCATCACAATTAAAAGGAATGAACATTTGAAATATATCAGTCTGTGTGTAATAAATGTATACATTATACTAGTTTTACTTTCTGAATGGAATTACTGAAATAAATAAACTTTTTGATGATATTCTAATTATATGACCAGCACCTGTATATAAACAAAAATGATCAATAATTGTTGTTTGCAAAATGAGCAAGCTCATATTCTTGGATACAGGTCATTATCCTACTTAATGTTAACTAACTACTACAGTGCCTCTTAGCTAACTGCTCAGTTGTTAATGATACAGCTGACGGAGGTCACGGTGGCTTAGCATGTTTACCTCACATCTATGAGGTTGGGGGTTTGAATCCAATCTCTGCCCTGTGTGGACAGAGTTTGCATGCTCTTCCTGTGCTTTGGGGGTGTCCTCTGGGTACTCCCCCAGTCCAAAGACATGTACTGTAGGCTAATTGGCATTTCCAATGCATTTTTCAGTGGTGTATGAATGTGTGCAATTGTGTCATGTACAGAAAGTACAGAAAGTAGATGGACATCGCTAATGTTATGCAAATTCTTTCACCTGTTTTTTCAGTCCATACAGGATTTTTGTGATTGTTGTGGCCAAAAATGCTTGATTTTGCTGTGGCTATTTTTCTTCAAAATTTACAAACAAGTTTGTAGAAAACTATGTGAATTGGCCACAAAGAAAGAGGGAGTGATAGAAGAGAGCAGGGGAAGTAATATTACACACCCATATCATCGCCTTCCGCTATTAGACTGAATAGATAGGATGTCTCTCTCTGACCTTTACCACTATGTCATTTTTAAGAGAGTGCAAATATTTTTTATGGTGTCTTCACATTCAGGATATTTGAATTTGTGTAACAATGTGTAAAATAGTTTCATTACTTTATTGTTTCAGCTAAAGGCAACGCTAACAGTTAGAAGTGTAGCTGTTAATTAGATACCGCACATTGTATTTTGCAAGTAGGGCAGTTGTATTATTTTATATTAATTGTATGAAATGATTTTATGTTGAGTTCTCCATAATGAAAAAGCATGTTTTGTTATGATTACTACAAAAACAGCAACAACAACAACAACAAACTCAGTTGACAGTGTATGTCCAAGAAGAAATAAAACACATAAGTTCAAAAGGAGTGTGTAATGTAACATAGACGGAGGCGGATGCAGGTGCAGATCAACGTCTTTATTAAACACAAAACACGAACGAGAAACATGGCATTCAATGATCATTCAAGGCACGGACATGAAAACACATTAACACCGTTAATACCGAGCGAAGTGCTCCGTAACCACAGGACTTAAATAGAGAACATAATCAGTACTTAAACATTAGCACCTGTGGCAAATAAAAGTCACTAGCTCTCATGCTCGATCCCAAAGCGAACGAACCAAAACAAAGTCATGTGACTCTTCCAGAGCCGAGCCACAATGCCATCTGCTGGCCATATCGTGACAGAACCCCCTCCAAACGGTGCTCCTCCCGGAGCACCAAGAACCCCCCTCCAATGGGGGTCCTGGGCCTCTGTTTGAATTGTCTCTCGCTGCCATAGAAAGCGTGGCAGCCTCCGTCGGATAGCAGATGGGCAGAGCAGTACCCCCACCAGGGTTAAAAGTCAGGGGGCCACCCCCGGTGTCTCTGGAACGCTGGGCGCCACCCCCGGTGACTCTGGATGGCTGGGTGGCATCCCCGGCGGGACTAGACATCTGGGCAGCATCCCCGGCGGGACTGGAGTTCAGGGTAGGTGCCTCGGCTGGGCAGGGGAGCAGAACGGCCTCCTTGGCCGGGCAGGGCAGTGGTGCAGTCTCCTCGGCTGGGCAGGGCAACGGGACGGCCTCCTCGGCTGTTCAGGGCAGCAGGACAGCTTCCTTAGCTGTGCAGGGCAGCAGGAAGACCTTTTTGGATGGGCAGGACAGCAGGACAGCTTCCTTGGCTGTGCAGGGCAGCAGGACGACCTTTTCAGCTGGGCTGGACAGCAGGACAGCTTCCTCGGCTGTGCAGGGCAGCAGGACGTCCTCTTCAGCTGGGCTGGACAGCACGACCTCCCCGTAGGCTTCTGGCTGGAGCTCCACAGCTGAGGCCTCCCCGTAGGCCATTAACACTGTTAATACCGAGCGAAGTGCTCTGTAACCACGGAACTTAAATAAAGAACATAATCAGTACTTAAACATTAGCACCTGTGGCAAATTAAAGTCACTAGCTCTCATGCTCGATCCGGAAGCGAGCGAACCAAAACAAAGTCATGTGACTCTTCCAGAATCTAGCCACAGTGCCGTCTGCTGGCCATATCGTGACAAGTGTCTGTAGACAGAATTGTGTTTAGATTCAGAATTGGAAAAGGAGGGGAAAAAACAACAACTGCAGGTTTAAAGATCTGTTGTACTGTCCTTTTTAGACACTGTTTCGATCCTCTATACTGTTTGTTCACACCGACAAAGAGGCAGAATTGCATGAGATTGATTATGTGAGATTCACTCTGTGGGAAGCGTCCTCACTCGTGACCGGTATCTGAAGTCTGTGTAAAATTACGCGTCAGGTGATATGGCATATCACGGGTCACATGACTATAAAACGGTACCTGTAAACCATGTCATCAGCTCTCATTTTTTTGGGCAATCAAAGGTCAGGTCAGGTCTATACGCCTTTCCACCAATCGCTCTGCTCTGACAGGCTCTAGCAAGTGTTCGCCAAGATCGTGCTATGCTTGCTGCTACTAGCAGAAAATTGGCCTGCTCAAGTTTGTTCCCCGGAGATAATATCTCTGCTGGATGGCACTCCCTGGGAGATTTCCATCCACAGGGATTTATTGTCTCAAGCCAGAGGGTTGATATAATCCCCCTCGGCCAGAACTATGGAAGCTGTGAGGCTGGCCCCTGTGGGTCTCCAGTTCATAGATTCCGGCCTCTTAACCGAGAGAAAAACTGTATGCATTCAAGTGGCAACTTTTTTATTGTGGTGTGAGGAACACAAGTGAGACCCAGTAAATGCACAATAGCTACAGCCCTGGAGTTCTTACAGGAACGTTTCCCAGCAGGGTTGGCTCTTTCTACAATTAGGGGCTGCATAGTCTCAGATGTCTGAGGCCCACGCATACCTTACTGGGACCTTCTGTGGTCCAGGAAGGCCTGTCAGGCAACCCATTTGAGCCCTTTGAGTCAGCTTCAGAGAAGATTCTGATCTTACTGGTAGCTCTCTAGACTGGCCTTGACATATCTGCTGCCCCTTCCTGCCTTAACTTTGTCCTGGATTAGCCAAGGCCTCCCTATATCCCAGGCCAGATTATTCCTAAGCGCCTATGTCTGTGACCAGCCAGTAGTGTTGCAGGATTTCTCCCCTCCTCCATTCCTTACACTGGAACAAGGACGATTACACCTATTTTGTCCAGTGAGGGCTCCTTTTACATCCAATGCTCTGGTCAGTGGCATACGTCGAAGCAGTTGCTGGTCTCCTTGACAGTGTCAGGAGAAGTGATTTTATGTCAAAGCAACGCATCTCTATCTGGATAGTGGAAGCAATCTCTATTGCTTATGAGGCAATAGAGGGGTCTTGTACCCTCTGATATTTAGACTTCACAGTCTTTACACATTTTACACCTCAAGTTAACAACATTTCTTTATTACGTATAAATGTTTTATTATTTAGCAATGTCTACAAGACCACACTAAATATATATAAAGAAATTAGTGAATGACAATATTAATTGAGGTCCTCCAATGTTAGTGGACAGTGTCCTCCACTAATATTGACACGCTTGATAAATATGAGCAAAGAAGGCTGTGAAAATTTGTCTTTATTGTACAACATTTTGTTTTTTGGTTAAAACAAATTCACAAAAATACTCTGCTCTCATGGACATCAAACAACTGCAAACAACACATGTTTATCAAATAAAATCTTTATAAAATATAGGTGTGCAACAATTATTGACACCCCTATGAATTCATATGAGAAAAATGGAGAAGATGGTTCAAGTGTCCAACACATCTCCAAGTATCCGAGTGGGAAAATTGAAGTTAGTTGTGTCTTGGGATCAGAAAGTCTCCAAAACTATAATCCGAAGTCACCTACATCACCAAGTTTTTTATAAGGGTTTCAAGAGAAAAGCCTCTACTCTCATCCAAAAACAAACTCAAGTGTCTTCAGTTTGCCAGACACTACTGGAACTTCAAATGGAATTGGGTTCTATGGTCAAATGAAACCAGAATAGAGCTTTTGGTAATAAACACTAGAGGTTGTTTTGGCTCACACAGAGAGGTAGCCATATGGAAAAGTACCTGATGCCCACAGTTAAATATGGTGGTGACTCTGTTTTTCTGCCATAGGATCTGGACATTTTGTTAGGATACATGGCATCATGGACTCTATAAAATATCAACAGATATTAAATGAAAACCCGAGTGCCTCTGCCAGAAAGCTTAAAATGGGCCGTGATTGGATCTTCCAGCAGGACAATTATTACAAACATCAAAATAAACACAAACATGAAGAAGACTCAGAGCTATTATCTTGGCAAAGGGAGGTAGCGCAAAGTATTGACTAAAATGGTGCCAATAATTGTTGCACACCTATATTTAACAAAGATTTTTTTTATAAACCTGTGTTTTATGTCATTGTTTGATATCCATGAGAACAGAGTATTTTTGTGATTTTTTTTTAACAAAAGCTCAAAACAATAACAATTTTCCCCAAGCTTTCCCATATTTACCAAGGGTGACAATATTAGTTGAGGGCACAGAATATGTGTATCAGATAATAGTCATATGGTGTCAACTCTAGCCATGAGAAAATTACATGTGTAATGTGTAAATAGAGCTTTAACGGCAGGAAAGCTGGCTTTCCTATGCCATGGACACGGTTAAAAGGAAAACCTTGAGAATGTATTTACTGAACTACATTCAACTGCTTATCCATGTCAATTCATTTTGGTACAAACTAAACCACAATCAAATATTTGTCAGGAACTGGTAGCAGAGGCAGATGCAAATGCAGATTAGTGTTTATTAAAATTAAGCTGTCACGGATTTCTTCACGCGATGAATGTTCCGGCAAAGCTGCGCGTACGCTTCCAGGTTTTCACTGACTGTTTACTTTTGAAACATGTGTTTTGTTTTGTCTTCGCCCCTGTCATGTAATTGGTTCCTTCCTAATGTCTCAGCTGTCTCATTTCTCTCTGATTAGTTTGTATATTTAAACCCCTGAGTGTCACTGTTCTGTGCAAAGTATTGTGTGTTTATTGCCAGACCCATACCGAGCCTTTTGATCCTTGTTCCTCGTTTCATGGTTTTGATCATATTTTGTCCTAACATTTCTCGATTCTCATCCAAGCCTAGTTTATGTTGTTTGCTGCTCACCTGACCCCTCGCCTGTTTTTTTGACCATGATATTGCCCTACATTTTGGGTTTGGCTGTCTCTTTAAGAAAAGCTTTAACTGCATTTGCCTCCATCTCCAACCCTGTTACATGACAGAAGCACAAAATAACAGACTCTGAACAAAACAAACAAGAACTAGATAAGCGGGGCAATAGCATGCACACAGCGAGGAATAAATGACATACAACAAAGACTACAAATGACAAAAGCTAGAAAATGAGACACCGAATACAGAACAAACTCATGTGGTGCGCTGGAGCTGACTGGGTGTGTAGTTCTGTGTTGTATTCAGGACAACCATGACAATACTATTCTATAGTATTAAGTAGCACAATATTGAGAAAGTATTTGAATGTGAATTCTATTTTAATTATATATACACATCACATAAGAACATAAACTTACTTTTCCCTTCTGTGGTGTAAGCAATACATGCACATTATGCTAATTAGTTCAAGTTAGATTTTAATTTGCTTTAGGAAATACATTTAATTCAAATTACTTTATAGTCTTGAGATTTAAAAATAAATCCAGCACAAAAAACAAATATTTATAAATATACATTTTGATCAAAGATAGATTTGATGTAAATTAGGCTAAAGGTGAACCATTCTGGACTCCTAGAGATAAATATACCCTGTCAGCTACAAAGTTCCATAGATATCAGTTCATTTTTATCATTGTGACATGGATATATGCAGAATTCAATAGGGGCTGTGACAGGGGTTAAAACAGCAGAAGCAGAGAATGATTAGAACCTGTGCATCTCTGACATTTGAATCCTATTTTTTCATTCACCATGAAGGGCTTTATCAATGTGGAATTTAGACCTTTTGTTATGGCATCAGTCATTAGTGATGCTCACAAAGGTTCCCAATTTCTGATAAAAGATACTTTGATCACTTCGATAGTACTGGGTAGTACTTTTTTGACACCAAAGACCTCTGAAATTATTCATGAGCCAGAACATTCTTTCAGTTCAAACTGGGGATGAAAGATCTACAATATGGAAACCTAAACTTTAGCCTATACATTACTAAAAAAAAAAATAAAAAAAAAAAATTGTCCTACATGCATATTGATGCTAAAATGTGAGAAATATTCCGAAAAGTCAACTAACCATTCCTTTGAAAGTACAAAAGATAATTCACTCAGAGAAGCCTCACTACTGGCACAGGAGGAGTAAAGGTCAACAAAAAAAAGTTGGCCATCCTTCTACAAGAGTGTTATTTGTCTAAGGGAGATAACTGGGACAAACAATGAGAAAAAAGTAATTCTTAATACATTTTAATGGTAACTGTAGCAGATTCACTGCACATACTGTATAAATATCAAAAGTGGTCCTCTCCTCAATAATGTTGCAGTTACAGGGAACAGGTAGCAGTTACAGTTCATACTTGCCTGTTCTTATCAGTATAAAATAAAAGGCATTGTGGGATGTAATCAGATATATTGTAGCACAATTGTTTAATCAAGGTCTCAGAGAAAGGGTGCCTGCAATCAAGCCGACGGAGAGTAATCAATATGCAACCAGACTTCAGAAATCATAAAGAGAACATCCATGGTTAGGTCAGATGGCAGAACCCTAGAGCACATTTGAACTGCCTGTATGAAAGGCAAAGTAAACACACAATAATTCTGTACTGTTATTTCCAAGATAACTATGTATTCTTCGCTTACGTCTTTCATTACACACTTTATTGATTGCTGCATTGCAAGAGTTGAACTCACGTCCTGGAAGTGTGCTGCACGTCAATGATTCCTCACTTACACAGCAATAATACAGTAAGAAAAACAAGTCACAGCTTGCAGCACAGAATAATCATATGGCTCGTTAATGCAAACTCTTTTTTTTAAATCATGCTGCTACATGCTGTTTTCAGAGTCAGTATGTTTACATGGACAACAATAATCCAATATTAACTACTATGTAAACAGCGATTATTGATGACCTCAATCTGACTAAAGTCATACTCGAAGTAAACACAAATTGAATTAAGACGTGTGGAGTATTGCTGCTTAAGTCGCATTATTGAAGTGGATTATAGACATGCACTCACCTTAATCACACTATTAAGGTCGTGTGAGAGTTTTCATCACATTTAGCAACAGGACATACCCACACGGCAGTGCTCAACCGTTTTACGGCAAACAAGAGAGCACAGCTGCGTCCGAAACCACGTACTTACCTTTTATATAATAGGCGAGATACATGTATCTCAGCTACTATATAGTAGGTAAGTATGAAGTTTGGGACGCAGCCCACAGTTTCAAACAGTCGTCTATTAGCACGTATAGCATGACAAATAATAAACTGCACTTGAAGCTTCCGTAAAATGAAAAATAAAACCACCCAAAACTGTATACGGTAACTAACAAAGACGAACTGTATGCTGATACGTGAAATTCTCTAGGGAACATCGGATGGCGTGGGTGGGGACATAATGACGTGTGACGTTTATTGAGCTATGTACTATAACATGTAAAACAGGAACATGAAATGAATATTCTAAAAGAAACTCATGTAAACACCTTAATCAGAATATTGTCTTATTCAGAATAAGGTCAAAAATTAGATTACTACTGCCCATGTTAATGTAGTCTGTGAATTAGTTTTTCAGTTTTGTTATGAGATCACAATAATAGGAATATTTGACAGTGTTTACACGGCGAACATTTGGCTGATCCCTATAAGGAAAGTTACAAAAACTGCAGATTTAAAACAAAACAAAACAAACCTGAGTATATGTGTGTGATGATGATCTAGAAAAATGTTTCTACAGGCCTACAAATAGAAGTCCTACAAGTCAGTGGTTCTGAAAGTGGCATCTGGCATAACCAAAGGGTCTGTAGTACAATCGTAGCCCTAAACCATTGTAGCAAAACTGTTTGTATCAATTGCAGTCCAAAGCCATCTTCATAGTTTCTAAGTGGCACCATCCTCAATAATCTCATTTATCTTTAGGCTGGTTATGTGGGGCAGCAAAAATTTCCAAGTGATGAGTTAAAAAGGTCCTTAGCTGAAATAAAAATATATATATAAAAAAAAAGTAAATAAAATAATTCACAGGGAATGTGTATGAGTAAGTGTAGTGAGGTCCGAAATGTCCTCAAAATGATAGGAATATGTGTGTGTGTGTGTGTGTGTGTATGTGTCTGTTCATATTAAGTCAGCATGGGTTAGTTAAAAACAAAAAATAATCGACGAATAATAGATCTGGCATCTCTCTCTGTGTGTGTGCGCGTATGTGTGGGAATGCAAGTTAATCATCAGTTCAGGCACTGGTGACCTCGACAGCCGGCAGTATGACAAACCCGCCGCTTTGTATGTGTGTAGGTGTGTGTGTGTGTATGTGCTGGAGGGCAAATGGCAGCACTCTGAGCAAAAAGGAAATGCTGGATTGAGTCAGGTATGGCAGTGTGAAAATGAAATATGACCACAACGTAAATGAATAAGCAGAGTGAAGAGAGGGATGGACGTAATGGCTATAATAAGTCATGCATCAACTGACTATAACATCTCACGCTCACCTAACCTTCAAATGACATTACAGATTCTCGGTGCATCACGCCACACAGGCATGTATTATAGCCTGGAAGTTCAGATTTCAAGGAGAGCGAATCATTATGATGGGATTCCTAAAATAGTAGAGGTAGCTGGATTGAGAGGTGTGTGTGTGTGTGTGTTTCATTCACCTTGTTGGTGTAATCAGTGATTACAGTGATTAGAAGCCGTTCATCTACGCAATTCTCTTAGCAAATGTCAGCTGTGTAAATACAGAACAGTAGACTATTGCTCTTACAAGGACAGGAGAAACCGCTCATGATCTATAACGTTTCATCCTCTCCCTAAATATTGCAGACTGTGACTGTCCCATACAGAATGTACCCACTTCACCTGAAGCCATTAAACTACTCAACCTTTATGCTGATTAATGGGTTTGATCCACAATCAGGCTGCATCTGTGCTGGTCTCTCCTGGTCTACAGGGCTGACAATTGGCATGGAAAATTGAGAAATGTTCAAGGACCAAGGACTCTCCTTCCTCACATTACAAGTTTCAGGACAGTCTGATTGAATCTATCAATGACTTTGGATTTAGTCTAGTATATTTTTCTAGCCAATGATTCAAATCTGAATAGACTTCATCAACTGCTGAACGACATTTGAAAGCCCTCTAATGAGCTAGCTACTGTATCTAATGAGCTAGCTACTGTAATGTAGCTACAATCCTTCTCAACTCCTGAATCATAGCTATGTCTATTATGTTCAAAAAAGTCTTCTGCTTATCTTTATTGCTTTTATAATTTGTACAGTGCTTACTACAGTGCGCACATACGATTGCAATCAAAATTATTCAACCTCCATTAAATATCAGGTTAATCAGACTTATAGCTGTTTGCAATGGACAAATCAAACAAAAGCATTTGAAATAGTTCAACAAAACGAAAGTGGTTTCCCCAAAATTAAACTGAAAATGTAACTTGTAATGACCTCCAGTTTCAAAATTATTCAACCCCTTCATACTAAGGATCTTCAGTACTTAGTAGAGCATGCATTTGCTGTTATGACCTGCTGCAAACAGGATGCATATCCAGACACCAGCTTCCTGAGGAACCCCATTCCTTATGAGCAATAGCCTCCAGTTCAGTAATATTCTTGGGTTTGCGTGCTGCAGCCGCCTTATTCAAATCCCACCAGAGACATAAACTAACATCTATCTATCTATCTATCTATCTATCTATCTATCTATCTATCTATCTATCTATCTATCTATCTATCTATCTATCTATCTATCTATCTATCTATCTATCTATCTATCTATCTATCTATTCACAGTGACATTAGTCAATCGCAGGTCTTTGTGAGCTCTTGTATGCAGAAGAGGGTAGATAGCACCTCCCTCTTAGTAGATAGCACCTTCCTGTGATGCAGCATGAGCAGCATTTCAATAAGCTGCAGTTGGCTGGCTTCACATGTCTCAGATGAAGCATGTGTTAGCCTTTATCCTCCCCTGTTGATAACTGTCATGTGATCAGGAGAGCTGGCTGATGGGTGGGAATTGGCAGGTGGGTATATCACAGTAAACAGAGTATATAACAATTCTTGCCATTTATTTGACTTACGTAAATGTGTGCCAAAACAGAATGGCAATAACATCAGTGCTGCTATGTTTTTGGTACATCAAACACTCTAATCCCATAGCACAGCCAGTATGACCAACTGGCTTGTGTGCTGTAATTACAAATAAATATTTGAGACCAAAAATTCTGAATTATGCATTCAAGTCAGGGGAAAAAGGAAGGTGACACTGTTCCTCATTAACACATGAGGAACATAACCTTTGATAAATTTTGACACATTGCCTACCCCATCCGTACTTTGCATCATTAATGGCGTAATCTACTGTGACTGGAAAACATCAGATGTAACTGAAAAAAAAAAATATATTTTCAGGTTGTTTTTTTGTTAAATCACTGTGTGTGAAGAACTAGATGGACCAAGTTCAAGGTCATGTGAGCTTAATAAGTTGGATGCACATCACAAACCAAGGGTTTCAATCTCATAGGAATTACCCACTTCTCAATCAATTGATAAAGCCCCTTAGATAAGTGATCAAATGTCTTTACCAGGGCTCAGGAAGTGGATACAAAACCAATTGGCTCACTCTGAGTAGAATCAATTCTGTAACATTATCACGTTAAATGTAACATAGAAAAAGATTGATAAAAAGACTGAATCAAATCATGTGTTGGTGATTCAAAAACATTTGTAGCTAAGGCACATATAATAAAACTAAATGGAAAATAATGGTATTAACCAGTATGAGAGACTTCAGATCAATGTTTCTGTTCTGGAACAGTTAAGTATTATGATCCTTTCGGGCAACATTCTTGTTCCTGGCAAAATACAGTTAATTTCTGGATTTCGTTTCTGTTCCCTCAAACCCTAGTCTTCAGGATCATACAATTAACCTTGTTGGTAAAATTACTAAAAGAAAAAGCTCAGGGGTTAACTGTGACAAATTTTACACAATACAAAAACCTATGACAAATTCACTATTAGTAGGTGGATTGAATGCCTCTTGATTATCAGTGACCGTTTCATGCCCAAACCCAGGAATTAATATTGCTCACAGCACATGCTCAATCTCATAAGGTTCTATCAGACTAATTTGTTAATGAATGAGTTGCTGGGCAGCAATACACTCATTTCTGGAGGGCAATAATGATTGCCAATTGATGCCAATGATTACTCATCAGCCTTCTCTAGCTCCTTGTCAATTGGCTGTTGAGTAGAAGAGCCTCACAAACAAACAGACACACACACACACACACACACACACACACATACAGACACACACACAAACACACACACACCCATTATCCTTTATGATGTGCAATTGTGGCTGTGATAGCAAAATCAGGCTGACAATCGTACAGTGTAAAGGCTTAAAATGCCAATTTTGCCTAAAATGATTGAACAAGAACTTTCACACGGTCATGATAAAGCATCCAAATAATTAAAAAGGAGGAATTTCACTTAAAATGATGTTCAAGTTACTATAATAAGTAGTTCTAGATCAATTATTAGCCATCAATACAGTTTCTGCACCACTTGTCATACATATGTTTCAGGGGAGTCGGGAGCCTATCCCAGGGAACGCGGGGGACAAAGCAGGGGACACAGTGGACAATATCACACACATTCACACACTATGGACAATTTATAAATGCCAATCAGCCTCCAGCACATGTCTTTTGATTGGAGGAGGTGGGATTCGATCCCCCAACCCCCAACCCTGGAGGTGTGAGGAAATTGTCCTAACCACTAAGTGCACACCACAATTCTTCTTCTTCTTCCTCTTCTTCTTATTATTATTACTACAGTATATGCAATATTATATACAGAACATTTTTATTACATAAAATTATATCATTAATATAATTTTATCATATATTTATATTTGCTTTGCCATTAAAATAAGGAACAGAAAAGAACACTACAATAACCCAACATACATAAACACACTTTACTGCTATGCCTACAAGCAGAAAATGTGCATGATTTGGAAATGAAAATGAACAAATACCTTTTACAACTGCTAAAACTGGGATAGAAATGCCACTGCATATAATCTCTATGCATATTCATTTGTGTAATTGTATTAGCCAATTACTTGCGCCACCAACGTCCTCTATGGAATAGTAGCATAAATTAGAAAAAGAAAAGTGTGACTTCTATTGTACTACCTTTCTATTATTACATCCTTTTCTTAATCCCTGAAAATATCTGCAGTGTTTCACTAAAGGCTAGGCAGACAAGAGGCTTTCACAACATTTTTCTATGTGATAAAAGGAGAAGCTGCTTTATGGTTTCTAAACAGCCTGTTGTAAAGAAGCAGTTGAACTCGTAAACAAAGAGGCGAAATATTGGCTGGTGTTCAGAGGTAGATCAGGGAATGAGAGGGAATGAAGGTATATGGCAGGTGTTGAGAGCCAAGTACAGGTGGGGATGAGAGTGGCAGTGTATTAATTCCAAAAACCAAACAACGGGAGAGAAGCAGTGTGTGTGTGAGTGTGTGTTTGTGTGTGTGTGTGTATGTGTGTGTGTGTGTGGGGGGGGGTTGGGAGTATGCAACAAGACAGGGAAAGAGAGGAGTTGAGGGCAAAAGGAAAAGATAAGGACAACTAAAAGGAACACTGTAAGAGAGAAGAAGAAAGAAAACATTGAGAATGAGAGAATACATGCAGAAAGAGAAATAGTCAGTGTATTGGCGTTGATGAATGAGCTGCAGGAACTTTTATTTAAGTAATTTACAAATGTAGCAGACTGCCTGGAAGTCATGATGTGTGCATAATCATTTAAAGAGGCATTTGTTTCGCAGTGTTTGCTGAACTCTTTGTTTTCTGTTTGTTTCCAATGAGATGATGCAGAGATGCAAGAGCCATGCCATGTAGTGGCTTATACTGTATGGAGGCCACTTTAAGAAAACTTTGAAAATATATATGATCCATCCATCCATCTTCTATACCGCTTATCCTTTTCAGGGTCGCGGGGGAACCTGGAGCCTATCCCAGGAATCATCAAGGTACACCCTGGACAGGGTGCCAGTCCATCACAGGACAAACAATCACATACACATTCACACACCCATTCATACACTACAGACACTTTGGACATGACAATCAGCCTACCATGCATTTCTTTGGACTGGGGGAGGAAACTGGAGTACCCGGAGGAAATCCCCCACAGCACGGGGAAAATATGCAAACTCCACACACATAGGGCCCCGGTGGGAATCAAACCCCCAACCCTGGAGGTGTTGTGAGGCGAATGTGTTAACACAATATATAAGATGATACTGGATAACATTCTGTAGTATGTACAGTATCTTTTATAAACCAATGTTGGAAAAGTTATGAAAGGCTTAGTATACAATATGTTAAAACATGCAAATTGACACTGAATGGTCTTTACATTACAGGAGAGATGAGAGAACACACACCAATTATCATTATACATAAAAAAAGAATATACTGCTTAGGAATGTTATAAAAGCCCTTTGTATTCCATTGCTTTGGAATATGGTTTTTAAAGCTGCAGAATATATACAATATTTGTGTTGTCACTGGACAGTATTGATCTGTTTGTTGGGACAACATGTCTCAATATTAACAGGAATATATGCATTTTGACTTTGTGGGGACATTTAGCTGCTTCTTGGCTCCTTGTTAGATAGCTAACTTTAGGTAGGTGCGATAAAGAGGCTAGGCTATATAACATTAATTTTAGCCAGCTGAGAAACCAACTACCTCAGAATCCTGGTAGGTATCTAAGTGCCCCTTGTAAACTCCATGGTGTAATGGAGTTACATGTAACACATGGAACATGGATTATATCTTGATGACAGCAATAGCAAACTATACAAACTACAGGTCCACCCATGGCCCAATTAGATCTGTTCAGGGTTCAAAGAAATATAATTCCCTCCTAAGAAGTTAGTTCCCTATTTGACACAAGTATGATAGAAAAGAGCCTACTGTCTAAAACAAAAGTCTTTACTCAGCTTAATATTTTTCAAATGGCTTTTGTCCAGACCACATCTTGATCCAGAACACATCCGTACCTTTTGGAAATATTTTAGTTTATATTAATAAAAAACTTTTTTTTTTTAAAAGGGTTTTTTTTTTTTTTTTGTTTTGCTAAAATATTAAATTATGGAGAGTTTTTTTTTAGAATACAAGAAATTATTATGGCAGATGCATAGGCCAGCTCCCTAGAACCAAAACATGTCTCAGTGAGAGGAGCCCAAGTATTGGCTCACTGGTGATGCAGTACATGCCTAACAGAAGCTGTCTGGTTGGGAGCAGTGTTCTATTGGAGAGAAATAATCATGACAGATGTATCCCTTGCAGGCTTTGGAGCAGTGTGGTGCTACATGAGTAGTCTGGGCATGTGCTCCATGGTATAAGGTCAAAACACATCAACCAGCTGAAGCTGAGTGCAGTCCATCTGGCCCTTAATTCTTCTTGCTGGGTCTCAGGCTTTGCTACATGCTCAGACACTGCTGCAAGGGACATTTGTATAAACCATCAGGGTATCAAGAAGCAGTTTTCTTTGCCTTGCACAGAATCTTCTCAAGTAGGAGCAACCATGAATGGCCTCAAAGAGAACCACAGGACCATGGATAGCATCTCTCTAGTGACCCATTTAAACTTATTAAACCTTGCCAAAGGGATCAAGGCGTATTCAACCACCATGCCCCCCTAGTATGGCCTGGGACCTCCCTCCTGTTCTGAAGTCCCTTAAACACTCACTTTGAATCTATGCATGATACTAACTTGAAATGGATGTTTCTGAAAACTGTCTTCTTGCTGGCAGTAGTTTGAGCTAAATGAGTTACTCTGACAATAAGCTGACCTTCACGCGTTGGTGGACAGATAACTCTGCGTTGACCTTGTGGCTGAATCTGGGATTTCTGTTTAAGGTCACATTACCTAATTTTGTAAATCAGTCCACTGGACCTTGCAGTCTTCAATGAGGGTAAACATACTGAGCAGTTCATGCTGTGCCCACTCTGTAGTGTACAGTGTGATATGGACTGGACATTAGCCATGTAAATCCTTAGACCAACTGTTCATTTTCAAGACATTAAGGGGCTCCCTAGTCTAAGCAGAAGCTGACCCACTGCATGGTGAACAAATCACCTTGGCCTATAGTCGGGTGGACACACAGACCCTGTGAGGGTCCTCTCCTTTTCATGAGGCTTTCTCCAGATTATGCACAGTTAACATTGCCCCTACCATTGGTGTGAGTGAGGCCATCATTTCTGAGCACATTTCAGTCCTATGATGAGTACTTTACTTGGCATTTTTATTGTCCATGAACCAGGTGGTTCACACCATCTCTGGTGCTCAAGACAGCTGAAAGAGAACACTAGTTACATATACTCAATATTAATTTTATTAGGAACACCTGCACATCTGCACATTCATACACTTCTAATCAGCCAATCATGTGGCAGCAGCTCAAAAACTCATGCAGATCCAGGTCAAGAACTTCAGTTAATGTTCATATGAAACGTCAGAATGAAGAAAAAGTGTGATCTCTGTGACTTTGATTATGGCATGGTTGTTGGTACCAGATGGTCTGGTTTGAATATTTCTGAACCTGATAATCTCCTGGGAATTTCACACACAACAGTCTCTAGAGTTTACACAGAATAGTGTGGAAAAACAAAAAACACTGAGTGAGTGACACTTCTGTGGGTGGAAATGCTTTGTTGATAAGAAAGGTCAGATGAAAATGGCCAGATTGGTTCCAGCTGCCAGAAAATAAATTGTAACTCATATAATCACCCTTTACAACCATGGTGAGCAGAAAAACATCTCAGCATGCACAAAATACCTTGGAAGAAGGTTCTTGAGAATACGTGTCATATGATGGTGATATTTATTGCATTAAGAGATCATAAGAGATTACACACCGTTGTATGTGGTGTTCATAAAACCATGTAGGTATATTTTTTGGCATTCTGCTGCATGTTAGTCTTCTTCAACTTGTAAGATATACAAGTTATAAACTAAGTATG
Source organism: Ameiurus melas (assembly GCA_012411365.1). Classification (NCBI taxonomy): domain Eukaryota; kingdom Metazoa; phylum Chordata; class Actinopteri; order Siluriformes; family Ictaluridae; genus Ameiurus; species Ameiurus melas. The sequence continues at coordinate 16,728,283 of CM022759.1, read as the reverse complement.
AAGAATTTTGAAAGACATTTTGCTAATAAGTGTTAATTTTCCCTATCTATGGAGACTTTTGGGACATTATGTATAATAGATTAGTATGAGTAACTGCGCAGTGTACACTCAGAGGGAGAGAATGGTGTACTCAATGTATTAACGACCCCCTAGCAGTCCAAAAAACCCAGGGGTTTCTTATATAAATGCTGTAAACAAAAAGTCCCTTAGTAGCAGTCAAACAAGTAATGAAAACACTATTTCACACGGCAAAGCATTATTGCTTATACAAATCTCACAGCAATGATCTCTTTATGGCTCACCAACAGGGGAACCAGGCAAGAATAAATGCAATATTCCATAATCAATAAATAATGGTTCTGTTGTGTTCCTTTAAAGAGGCTTAATTGTGAAAATAAACGTATTCCTGTGTTATTATACTATAAGGAATTAGTAACATAGTAATATTTCTTCTGTTCAGCAGTGACCAAATCTCTCCTTGCTTTTCTGTGCCCAAATCACAGACTTTATCCACGTCACACAAGAGAATAATTTGAATACTTCACTATGATTGGCTGACTGCACAAGCAAATGCATCATGCAAGATGTGCATTTTTACATACAGTATAGTAGTATATGTCACAACTCGTGACAGAGCGGATGAAGGAAGGAGGTAAGCGCACTTAAGAACAAGAGGCAGGCAGACAAATCCAAAACGTAATCCAAAGGCGTAGTCAGAAAACAAGCGAAGGTCAGGCGAACGGCAAACAGGCATAAACTTGGGGCAAGGCAGATATCAACAACGTGGCACGGAAAACAGGGTCGAGAAACAAACATAAGCATAAACATGAACGTGAACGTGAACGTGAGCTATGACAATGATCTGGGAGCGGATAACCCTGCGTGAACTATAACTAACAAGGAACTATGTTTAATTAACCGTGCCGTGTGTAGTACAGCACGCAGTATATAAACCGGCATGAATTAGCTTAAACAGATTTCAGCTGGGAGTAATACAGACACACATGGGGATACAACCAATGACAGACACGGGGCGGGGTCATGAGGAACATAAACAAAACACACGTGCCCTCCCAGCCAATGACAGGAACAAAAACAAAGAGCACATGTTCAAATGTCACAACACGCTTGCGCAACCGCGCGAGAGCATGCTGCTTCAAGGGGGAACCGTGACAGTATACTGGTATGCAATTAAGGATGATACATTTCTTTTTCAATTAGAGGAAACATAAGTAGTTTTTCCATTTTTTTGCAAAGAAAAATCACTGTGTGTAATGTTTATTTTGAACAATAACTTTTGCCCAATCTTTTGAAGGTAATCAATAATACAGTTGACTGTATATTCAATATTGCTTGCGTGTTTTCTATTTGTGTTTTGTAGTGCATGGAGTATTGTTATTGATCACACAAGCACATTTTTGCAAAAACAAATGGAGATGCACAGATGAGAGGGCTTTCACTTATAAAATCAGAAATTTCTCAGAAAATTCCTCTTAACCAGACTAACCCTGACAATCAAGCCAGCATATCCTGCTTATGTACTTTCAGCCTTTTTTCGGTATTACCGAGCATCAACAAATGGTTGTCTGTTATTTTGTTTGTTTGTTTTGAAAATGTTTGGTCATTGTGCCCAATTTATACCCTGACAGTAAACGTACATACATTCCTGTACAATTCTATGCCCAATACCGATAAATGTATTAAAAATACCAAAACACTATCTCATTCAAGAAACTTTAATAATTCGTTTGCCAGCTAAAAAATGCTGTTATTTTATGTCTCAAAATGCCTGTCAACCTGTTAGCCTTTCCTTTATCCAACTGGCATATCTATCTTTACTTTATTTGTTTTGAGCACTCACTTTACTAATATTCCAAATATTCGGTTTCTTTCCTGTTGTTTGAGCAGCTAATAGTGCAAAAGACATAAATTAATACTAACATTTTTTAAAGAGTTTTTCTCATTATAGCTATAATACAAAGGCATGTAAACAACTAACACAAAGAGAAGAATGATTTTTATGCTAATACCCTTAAACACAGCAGTGTACATTTGACACTCACTGAAAAAAAGAAATGCCCATGGGCAGCAGATGCACTCCTCTGCTGTAATGTAGAGTAATAATGTAGAGCTCACTACCCATTCATACGCATAGGCAAAAAACCTGGGACAAATCTTTCAGCATGACGGCTGCAAAGTGAGTAAATGGGATTAGTTATCACTGCTACTAACGGGTGTCTCATTATCACACACTGGAATAAAAAAAAAAACATTTCTGTCTGCTTCATCAAAATAGTGGCGACTGATCATGCAATTATTTAGATGCGATAATAACATAATGAAGACAGAGCTTTTGCAGGGGACAAATCACTTTGCAGTCTTTAGGATGGCTGTCTAAAACACGAAGTTCAAAGGGAATGCAGGAACAGAGGATAGGTATTACTGGAAATGAAGCTTCTTCAAGTCAGACATACAGTAATCACATACTGTGAATCACTGTTGAACTATGGTTCATAGGCAGTGATAAACGGTTGCCCTTTAAAAGTTCATACAAAGCCAAGGAAAAAGTTGTATATTCGGTTATGCCTAGTAAACACCCCAGCAAATAAAAACCAAAACGATTGTCTTACTAAAAATCATTCTATTAGCACCAACGTAACATTCCGTTTACTTTCCATAACCACAGAGAATTTCATATTACAATTTATTTCATAAGAGATTAAATGCATGATCAGCCATTACAAAGCACAGAAAGATTTAATGCCAGTAATAACACGATTAAACACCATAATCAATGTGCTCGGCTTTCGCAAAACAATAGAACGGAACTTAAAAGGAACAGAAAGACTCCCTAAACGAGGTATCTATACCATAAACGGCATCTTTGCCACAGTAGAACTGCACATCATTAATTCAGCAGAAAAGAGCAGCAGGTAAAAGACTCTTACCAGCGAGGTGAAGATGTAGGTGTAGTAGACAGAAAGCATCCCTAACTCTGATGCCTACAAGAAAAAGAGAGAAAAAAAGAGAACAAACTTATTTCATGACATCCACATTATATATTGTCTTATAATGAAAGGCTAATTTCATTTAGAAAAAGTGGAACTTTTATTATCTAGCTTCAAGATTGCCTACAGTATTTTCCTCCTTTTGAGCAAATAAAAACACATGGTGTATTGCTCATAGGCAGATCAAAGACAACAATGAAGCATGGCACTCATGACCCACTAGACTATTCTATTCATTAATTCCCAATTGTTACCTGGGAAACTGCAACAAAAATTAAGCATTTCAATTCAGTGTGACAGTGTTAGAACATTTAAATAATTACTTGTTATGAGACCTCTACAAAGGCAGAGTGGACACTGTTTGTGCATGCAGTTGTGTTGAGTCTGTGTGTTAGATTAGCCAGAGCCAGTCAAAGAAATCTGAGAACTCTTGTTGTTGAATTCATCATCACATAACAATAGCAGATAGATCCATGTTTATTCAAAAGCAGGCAAATAAGAGGCCTAAAAAAACCCAAACAAACTGCAGGCTAAGGCCAAGTGTGTGAAAACATTTAGATCAACTCCAACACTGAGCTTAATTAGAGGCTCTCAACCTTTTGTAACTAAGAACCCCCCCTCCCACCCCCCACCCCACATTGGAGGAGACCAGGGATTATCTATTCTATATAAAATCAATCAATCAATCTATCTATCTATCTATCTATCTATCTATCTATCTATCTATCTATCTATCTATCTATCTATCTATCTATCTATCTATCTACCTATCTATCTATCTATCTATCTATCTATCTATATAACATCATCTGTTTTTGATTGGTAGAACTTTTTTGATGTTGTGTTTTTGTACTTTTTAAATCACTTTGCATAACTTTTGTGATTTAAAAAAACCCAACTCATGACTTTTATAAAACTATAACAGACAGGTATGGAACTGTCATGCCACAGCCGACGGAGGTCACTATGGGGCTTAATTTGAGAGAACTGGACTTGTTTGTTCACTCGCTTCCGGGTTAGCGCAAGCGTGAGAACTGAATGGTCAAAGGTGTACATGTTTTCCACTGATTATACTCCTCAATTAAGTACCTGAGTTAAAAGGCACGGGGCTGTTGATTTTGTTTGTTAGTTGTGTTAGTGTTAGTACGTAGTGTTGTTGATGGAATGTTGACACGTTCATCGCGGTTGTGCCGTCTATGTTACGGACCAGCGAGTTATGTCCCGTTGCCTGTTTATGTTTATGTGAAGTAACGTGTACTATTTTACATGTAAATCATGTTGCATTACATTCGTCTTGCATTCTAAAATCATTCGCATAACAATGATGTAAATTGGTATGAAGGGTGCATCTTGTTATCCATGACGTTGGTAAATCTCTGGCTCTCCGCTTCTCACTGAACAGAGCAGACTCAGAGAGAGGTGTGAGTGCAGCGGGAAAATAAGACTGGTGATATTTGTACTGGTGATAAGTACTGGTGATATTTGGAAAGGTAATATCCATCCATCTTCTACTGCTTACTCCTTTTCAGGGTGGAGGGGGAACCTGAAGCCACAAGGCAGGGTACACCCTAGACAGGATGGAAAGTTTCTAAGGTTTGTACAAAAACTAGCTAGACTTGTCGCCAGACACTTTTTTTTTTTTTTGCAAAAAAAAAGTCTGAAAAGTCTCTAAATTGGCAACACTGGTCTGCACTGACAGCTAGATTAAAGGCAGACTCTGCTCTGCCTCTCCACAGCAAAAAGAAGATGCAGGGAGAGAGAGAATATGGGGTTTTTCATGTATGCACATTCTATTTGAAAAGCAATAAAATACACAGAGTACCAAATGATGCCCTGTCTGTGTTTTTTCTTATAAACAATTTTGCGCCCCCTTCAGATCTCTTCGCGCCCCCCTGGTTGAGAACCAAAATACATTAATGCAATCACCATTCATTCCACAGATATGACACTCCTCCTGAGACTCAACAGATAACAGACAATAAAGTTTGCTCTTTTTGGATACACGTGCAATAACAAAGGTAGAAACAAAAGGGTTTACTCAACATAACATGCTTTTGTGTTCAGAAGAAGTACTGCAACTTCTGTATAATTGTAAATATGAAGGAGCTGAACTGGTTTCTGAAGACCCTTTCTTTTCATATGTTTAGGTCATCAGATGTAATCCATGCCATGCAACTGCAGAACTTGCGTGGACCTGCGTAGCCATCACCAGCTGAAACACAGATGCTTTTAAAGGTTTGCATTCCAAAGACTTTTTTTGGCTCATGCTTGCATCATGGGCAACTTTTGACAAGCTAGATACACTGAGAATGTTTGCCACCCCAGTGTGTGGCAGACATTATAATGCTTGATGATCAGATTCAGTCAGGCTGCTATATGAGGTACTGACTCCTGCTGAGAATGTTAGGATTGACATTGGCTGCAGTGAAATGGCTATGCTTGCTTGACCCCAAATGCCACAAAAAGAGGCATGTTCTTGTCTCGGCAAGTAGGGCATGGGCTGTAATTTGCAAGGCTTTTCTAACAAAATGAGTTCACTTGAGAATGGTACCCAATCAAAGAGAGACAGTAACAGATGCTTCCCTTACAGGTTAGGGAGTCATGTGGTGCTAAAGGGATGTAGGGGGTGGGTGCCCCCCCTATCTAAAATCAGGACACATCAATCAGATAGAGATTAATAGTGATTCATCTGCACATCAAGTTTTTCTTCACTGGTTCTAAAGCCTTGCCATGTGTTTGCTTAGACCAACCTGATGGTCATCTACACCATTAGGACAGCACAAGGCCAGGTTTTACAGGACGCACTGGCCCAAAATTGACCTCACCATCTACTGTAATTTATTTCTCCCTGTCATAGATTGATTTTTTCCCCCACACATTGTGAAGATTTCTGCAACTAAGCCTCAGAGTCCTGCTTGTGCCCTATGAGATGGTCAGCGCAATCTTGGTACTGCTACTATCAACTTATGTTGATTGTGAGAACATGCTGGACACCAGGAATTTTGCTCATCTCTTTGAATAACCAACTGAACAATGCCACTCAGCTTTCCAGGAATCACTCCTGACTACAAGAACCCTTAATACATGGGTCTTGCATTTTCTGAATGCTCTGCAGCTCATAGAATAGATCCAGTGCATTGCCTGATTCCTAAAATTCGAGCTTTTCTCCAGGGACAGCCAGACAGAGGCAAGTCACCATATAGGCTATATATGTTTACACTTGCCATTTTACCACACAGCAGCCTGGAGGACAGCATCTCTCTGGGGTCTTTCTGACATATTGGAAGTATTGGAATCGTAAGACCAATTCTTTTGGTTTTGCTGTACGCTGAAGCAAGAGCTCAAAAGATGAATACAAGAGACCAGAATTCCCTGATATTTATATCTAGATGTGTTAAACAACTTAGAACATGGCACATTTGGTGGAAAACCACCCAATATTTAGGTGAGCAAAAGTGTTGGAACAGATAGTGTTAAAGTAAATGAAAGTAAACAACACTTAACATTTGGTTCCATATGCCTTGCTTGCAATAGCTGCATCAAGCTGGTGACCCACTGACATCACCAAGATGTTGCATTCTTTTATGTGATGCTTTTCCAGGCTTGTACTGCAGTTTCTTTTAGTTGTTGTTTGCGGGGGTTTCTCCCTTCAGTCTCCACTTTAAGAGGTGAAATGCATACTCAAACAAAAGGTGCCATGTTCTAAGATTTTTAACACATCTAGATGTAAATATCAGGAAATGAAAGCTGAGATGCTAACTGGTTAATTAGGTCAGGAGTCCATCAGACCATCAGCCAATTTTGACATGTGTTTTCGATTGACTACTCTGTCTATATAAAATCTATTTCTTTGCATCATGTCAGCTTTCCTTGTTGTTAAAGTTCCAAATTCATCAAATTTCTGACTCAAAAAATTACATTTTCTTATAGAACCATAATTTAGCCTCTGAAATGCCCTGCAACCTTTATCAATTGCTTTACAAATTTTTCAAAAGCAAACAATCACAATGTGCATAAATCATGCACTATTTCACTGAAGAATAGCCTTAACAATCACATGGCAAGCATGGCTATTAAGAAAAACTCTTCTCCATTGTCAGCTCTAATAGACGTTCAACACTAGAAACTCTTTACTCAGTATTCAAAGCTTCATGAACAATAAAGGGTCTGATTCAAAGTCATCATTTCAATTATCAATCCCTTCATGAATCAGTGTTATTGTTGGCATAATCATCAACATTTTTCAAGACAGTGGGCACACACAACTTAAGTATAAAAAGAGCAGAACCCTTTAAAGTTCAAAGCCCTCCTACACCATCTGCCAAACTAAGGGCTTTATGGAATTGAATTTAATCAGTAATTGTCAACCAGACAATTAGAGTAATTAAAAAAACTAATTAATATTTCATTCCATATGCATATGCAAATGGTTAACAGTTTAATTCAGTTTACAAGACCGGTAGTTTTGACTGATGGACCATATTTAGGGCCTGAGCACCGATGGTGCCCTATTGGATCTGCTCCGTTTCTTCTTCTTTTCGGAAATGAATCGGCCTAAATATACCCGAAAACTCAGAAAACTTTGCACTCGTGTCAGAACTGGTGAAAATGTACATCTAATAAGGGTTTCAGAATTAAGCATGGCAAAATAGCACCACTGATGTGCGCCTCATGCCAAATTTCACCTACATGTACGAATTTTGGTACACATGTGCAACATGCCAATACTTACTAAAAAGTCTCTTGAACCCGTGCCCTAAACTCAATAGGAAATCAGCCATTTAGATTTTTTTCTTCAGTTTTTGCTTTGTTTTTGCTATTTCCAGGCCTCGCACTTTAACAAACTCCTCCTAGAGTTTTCATTGGATCGACATTGGATTTGGTCAGTCTATTCTAAAGCCCATAACAATGTTAAATTGTGAAGCTTTAGAATTTTTGCTTCACGGTGTGGGCGTGGTGGCCTAACAAATTTCGATGTTTTGCCATGAAACAGGAAGTTGTTATAACTCATACAGACGATGTTCAATCCACCCCAAACTTGACGTTTCATTACAGTCCTAGCCTGAAGACATCTACATGCCGATATTAAGTTATAGTCATAGCGCCACCTTGCAACAGGAAGTGACATGTTTTAAACTGATGTACTCCTAGCAACATATAAAAATATGCCAACAAATGCTAAACATGCTAGCAACATTCTATAAACATGTTAAAACATGCTAGCAACACTTAGCTAAGTGATAAAGCGTACTATTTATTGCTATTAAACAGCAATTTGTTACAACTCAAGCATACGATGCCTAATATTCTAAAAACTTTTCATTTGATATGAATCCAGGCCTAGGGACATCTACATGCCAATATTCAGTTATAGTAATAGGCAAAGTTTTGGCACACACATCAGTCCTGTTTAAAATTAAAAAGATATGTAGTGTTTAAGCTTGGGTGTAGCCGAGAAACTCTACAGCACCACCAAATGCAGTCAATGTTTGGGATGAAGTTGCTCAGAGGTGCACAAGATTTGGCATGGTTATTGATCTCATCATGTAAGACAAAGTTCACTTTGTTGGATGGAATGTAGGATTTTGACTTTTTTGACAGTGTTTTTAGGGGTTTATTATGGCTGAAAACATATGAAAGTTTAGACATACATTTGCCTTAGGATATGTTTTGATTTGGGGGAATGGTAACCTAACCATTCCCCCAAATCCAAACATATCCTAAGGCAAATCTATGTGTAAACTTTCATATGTTTTCACCTGTGACTTGACATGCAGGACTTGCAGGGAGTAGACACTGAGATACTGAGAAATGGCATTACACTGAATGATCTGCCTCCAAAGTGGCAGTGTTGCTTTGGGGACCAGTAGACCAATTGTAAAACCAGTGGTTAAATGTACGCAGAAGTCATTTATAGAGCTCTAGAAGTATATTTGTGAATCTTTTCAAATGTCATGTCAGGTAAGGTTGCAAAGAGCCATTTTCTCAGCTCTGTACATGTCCCCACATGCCTTGCATTTGCTGTTAGATTGCATATTTGCTCCCCATCGCATCCTATTTATTAAAGCTAATGAGGGGGAATAAAAATAACTACAGCAGCCAAGTGGGTTTTTTCAGCTTATAATAATTTTGTCCATGCATTATTATTCTATAATTTAAGAATTGCCCCTGCAACTGACCATGTAATTGGAACGTGTGCACAGAAGCATCAGTGCGAGAATTGGCAAACAGCTCTGCCATGCTTGGCCATGTCTGTTGAACAGCAGCCAATTCTCCTCTGTTATTCTGCATGCATGCTCCACGCTTATAGAGAGAGGTGTGTGGGAAAAGACGAGAAGGCCAGGGATATGTGGAATGGTGAGAGAAAAGCAAATTCTCTCTGTTGTGAACTGCACAATTCACTGGCAAAGCAGAGTACCACTGTCACCATAGCAACAAGAAAAGCCAAGGAATGGCTTACGATGGCAATCCGAATGCTCGAATAAGGCCAAGAGGATTGAATAGAACAGAATGCATTACTGAAAATGTGACTGACAGACTTTGAAACTTCAACAAGGGAGGCTGATGGAGTCAATGGACCCTGGAAATATTGAATTGCGGATCTGTTCACACAATTTATATAAATCTCGTGTGCTCTGTAATAATGTATATTCAATGCTAGTACACTGCTAAATTGTGGAGTGTACAAGGACTACAAAAGTAATGTCCATGTAGGCAGTAACCTCCACCTTTTCTTTACAGTCCAACAACGTTCTTGAAGATTGAAAACCGGACTCAGAAAACTCTTCATTTAAAAAAATAAAATAATAATAATAATAATTGGACAAATTTTGAATGCTGACTGCAAACTAGGCCTTCTCACCTGTCATTAGTGCCTGAGAGCTCACTAATGCTCTTGTGGCTGAATGGACACAAATCCCCACAGCCATGCTCCAAAAACTAGTGGAAAAACTAGTGGAAAGTGAAGAGGAGGTTATTAGTCCCGCAAAGAGGGACTAAATCTATAATGGAATGTTCAAGTTAGTGCTTGTGTAAGCACCTCTAGTGCTGGGGAGGAGATACTACAGATCCTCTATCTCTTTCACTCTGCTATAGATCCAGCTTTCAGTTATTAAAGCATACATTAATATGAATTTCCCAAAATAACAATGGCCAATCAGTGGATGAAAATATGTTATGGAGGATTTCTAATGAGGATTTACCAGGACCTCAACAGTAGGATTCAACAAAATTTTTAAAGCGTTAAGAGAATCAATATCTCTGCTGCACTTGCAGTCATACATTGAATGCAATCCAACTCTCCTTTGTCCTCTCGTGTCAGTGCTTCATACCAATGGTTCTTTTCAGAGGGCAGAGTTTGTCCAAAAAAGAGGATATTAAAACTGAACTTCCTCTTGTGCAGCATCCGTAGTAAATTTGCCAATTTGTAATATCCTCAGTATTTGACCTTGGAATTTATGTCTTTGCAAAATATAAATTAGACAAAAGTATTGTGGAACACAATTTAAGGATGATATCACCTATATAAATATGGCATTATCATATGAATAATCATACCAATGAATAGTAGACTCATATGCCAATTTAAAAGGAACACCTGTACTTGTACACATTCATGAAATTATACAATTAGCCAATCATGCAGATACAGGTCAAGAGCATCAAGTAATGTTTACAACAGACAGAAGGAGGGGGAAAAAACTGATCTCAATAACTTTTACCATGGTATGGATGTATGGTTTACACAGAATGGTGCAAAAAACAACAACAACAACAACAAAAAAATCCACATCCAGTTAGCAGTAGTTCTGTTGGAGGAAATGCCTTAATGAGAGAGGTCAGACAAAACACCAGACTGATTTGAGCTGAATGGCAGGTTATGGTAACTCAAATAACAACTCTTTACAACCATTTTGTTCAGAATAGCATTTGAGAATGCACAGGCCATCGGACCTTGAGGAACATCAGAGCCTTGAAGGATTGAACTTTGAAAGCTATAACAGGTGCCAAATGGCCACATCGGGTTCCAGTTCTGTCAGACAAGAACAGCCAAGAATGTGCATAGACTTAATGAAATTGGACAGTTGAGGAGGGGATGTTTATATGCATTGTGCTGCTGCCACATCATTGGCAGTTGCATGAATGGGCAGAGCTATAGGTTTTCCTATTAAAGTGATCTAATTGCATTTTTAAAGTATATGTCCAAAATAACAAATAATTTGTCTTTTTTTTAACACATACACATTCCCATAGTATAATACTATTATTAATCTCAAAATTCTGTAGTTTTTGGAATCATTTCTATTTTATAATATCCTGCTTAATGAGCCTGGGTGATATAGTATGTTCAGAATATCTGGTGGCAAACAATTATGTGTGATTATGTGTGATTATTTACACTTATACCATGGTCTGTCCGAATACTCGTTTCTGATTGGCCGGAAGGTGTGCGTTAAAACCGTATATACCATAGGTAGTTCCGGTCAGTTTAAGCACCATTCTAAATTAATGCGCTGCCTATAAACAACCTGTAATCACAGTAACATACAGATAAACTCACAGTTTCATTATTAGTAGAGATGCGGAAAAGACGTAGGTAATTCACACACACACACACACACACACACACACACACACACACAAACACACACACATCTCTCTCCCTGACTCTAATAACTATTTAGTATAATTCATTCAAATAAATGTAATCTTATTGCACTACCTTATCTCTGTGTATGATTTAGAGCAGGCGAAATTCTACCTCCAAAGACACGCATATAAAATAAATAATGAAAATGAACTGCTATTTTTATTTTTTCAGTCACATTTTGTGATGCAAACATCAATGACAGGTTTAATTTGTCAAACCAGTTTTCTTTGCCTCCATCTTGTTCATTAAAATCATTTAAAATCATCCACTCCTAGCCGTGGATTATCCCTTACATACGTGTGGTTGATGGTAGCCTATTGATGTGCACGCTCTTTTTCAGAAGGCAGCCAGATGTCATTGAGAGATGCAGCCCTGCAGAGCAATTATGAACTTAACTAAAAAAGCAGAACTGGTTATGTGTTTGATTTTGTGTGTTCTATTTGGATTAATGATAAGGAGCAGCACTGAAAAGCACGGACATGAAAGGGAAAATTATTATAATAATTTCACATGATTTTCAGGTATATTCACAGGGTTTCACGGAGATCATGTCCTGGGGCCTTCAATCATGCATTGCTGAGGTATAAAGGTGTCTTCATAAAGTTCCATGGAGAAGCAGTGTGGAAAAGTTATGACTCTGACTATTTAAAACAAACATCCTTGATATATTAGGTTTTTGTTAGAGGTTTATTTCAGTCTTGCCTAATTTTTTCTCATTTATTTTTTTACATGTATATTATCTTTCTAACAAACTTTTTGTTTTTAACTGTTTGTAGAACTGTTGCTTCTACACTAGTCTACATTGTATTGCAACTGACAGCAAATTACACCCATGAAATGTGTTCTGATTTATCATTCTTCATTCATCACCCAGTTTCCTTTGGGCTTAAAGGCAAGTGTTTGTTTTAATAATGCGAACGGCATTTCAACACATCCAAATTGGTTTGGATTTTATCACAGCTCTGAAAGCTAATACATTTCCCTAAGCATCTATTGACCTATTGATCTTCTGAATTTAAGTCACCAGGTGCTTACGGCAAGAGGGACATAGAGTAGAGGAGAAGTGTGCGAGGGTTGCTGGAACCAAATGGGGTTGTAGAAAAAGAGCGTAGGAAGAGAATAATGGTAGGTTTCCTAATTCAGTTTATCATGAGCTGTGGCATTCAACAAAGCATAGAAGTGTTGAATGAATCACAAAGACTGATATAGAGTATGCAACGTGGGACAGATGGCTATCTGATTTTGGATAGTGGGTTATAATGGAGACAAATGCTGACATAAATAGGGTTTGACATTCCTAATTGATTGCTTTGAACAACGGTTAATCCAAAACCTATACAATGACTAAATGGCAGTAATGTATTGAGCGGTATCAGTAGCTCAGTGTGCAACGTCCTTGGGTAGCATTCAAATCTCAGGACAGAAATTTTAATTTTAACCCTCAGATAAGATATACAGTCAGGTTCATAAATATTTAGACACCGAAAGAATTATTGTTATTTCAACCATCCATCAGAGTATACAGGCGTTGAAGGGAATACATAATGAATATGAACCCAATGTGCAGGTTTTAAGCCTTATTTGAAGGTGTAAACATGTCAATCTGGTTAACAGTTTAAGAATTATTGCACTTTGTATATATGGAGTATAAACCCCCCATGGTTGCAAATCCTTGGAAGTCAATGACTACCTGAAGTACGGATCCTATAGAATGTTGATGATCTGCCAGGCCTTTACTGCAGCTCTCTTCAGTTCCTGCTTGCTCTTGGGGCATTTTGCCTTCAACAAGAGAAATGTATGCTCAATAGGATTCAGATCAGGTGACTAATCTGGTCATCGAAGAACATTCTGTCTCTTTGCCTTAAAAATTCTTGAGTTGTTTTTTAAAGTATGCTTCAGGTCCATCAGTACTGTGAAAGAGTACAGTATAGCCCTATACACAGCATTCATCTTGCTGCTTTTTTCAGCAGTCACATCATCAATAAATACAAGGGAATCAGTTCTATTGGGAGTCATACACACCCATGTCATAAGATGGAGTGGTGTGCTTCAGATCATGAGCAGTTTCCTCCCTTCTCTTCCCAGAATTCTGGTAAAAGTTGATTTTTGTCTCATCTGTCCAGTGGATGTATTTCTAGAACTGTACAGGCTTATTGTTAAGATGTTTTGGTATCACCAACCTGGCCTTCCTGTTTTCAGGCTTACCAGTAGTTTACATCTTGTGGTAAACCCCGTGTATTTACCCTGGTGAAGTCTTCTCTTGATTATTGATTCTGACAGAGATCTACCTAGATCCTGGAGGGTTTCATTTATCTGTCCAACTGTTGTGAAGGGGTTTTTCTTTTCATCAGTAAAATAATTCTGTCATTCACTACAGTTGTGTTTATTGGTGTTCCTGAACTCCCCAGTGAATTCTTTCTTTTAAGACTGTACCACATAGTTGATTTGGCCACAACTAATGTTTTTGTTATTGCTCCGATGGGTTTTGTTTTTATTTTTCTGTCTAATCATGGATTCCTTCACTGGTAGTGACAGGTCTTTGGACTTCATATTTAGAGTTAACAAAAAAAGATTCCTAATGTGAAAATCCAAAAAAAAAAAAGAAAGAAAGAAAGAAAGAAAGAAAAATAGAAAGAAGAAAAAAAAAAAAAAAAAAAAAAACTCTGCTTACTTGTAAGTGAAATAATGAGGGAATAAAACACATCAGGCCATGGAGATGCACAGCTGAGCAGCCAGTTGTTGAATTTCTTTTTGGTCAGATGTAAATACACTCAAATTAAAGCAGAAAGCTTTCTATTGTCAAATGACAATAACTTTGTCATTGTCTAAATATTTATGGACCTGACTGTGCATATATGCACACATGTACAGTATGTACTGTACAGTATATGTATACGATAGATAGATAGATAGATAGATATAGATAGATAGATAGATAGATAGATAGATAGATAGATAGATAGATAGAGATAGATAGATAAACAATTTGAGTAAATATCAAAATTTTAGTCTTTCCTATGATATATAGGCCTTCCTACCCTCTCCAGGATGCTGTGGGACATGGTGGCATTGGCATCGATGATGATGGTTGCAGTCTTGTCATCTCGAATCTCTTTGAGGAGGGGAGTAGGGTCTTGGCTGTCATCCAGCATGCGAACAGAGAGTGTTTCCTTGGAAATGAGAAACTGTCGCAGTAACACTTCCAGGTTTAATAGGCCTGTTGAACAGGGAAACACAGTTCAAACACAGTTTTTTAGTAACATATAGGGCAATGTTTATGCATACTGTATAAGCTACTATCCAACAATAGTCATTGATATGGTTTTTGTATGTATGTTTTGAATATTTAGATTGGAATATATTTAAATATTTATGTGCTCAATGCTCACTCATTTGAATATGGTAGACTTTCAGCTTGTTAGTTATAGGGCTGGTATAAGCAATCTGAATACATATATTATGATATTAATTAATTGCTCATTTATAGCAAATGAGAGCATCCTGGAGAAAGTCAGACATATGAGACTCCATGAGGCAAAAGGAAAGTGTTGTGCGCAGCTGTTACTATGATTCTCCAGCATCAGCACTGGATCCATCTCTCAGAACCTGACATCTTTTTCACTTGTTGAGCTTCTGTGCATATTTTTTTTTTAAATAAATTTAGGTTCCCTATATATTGTGCCATGCATGACAGCACATCATTTCATTTTGTGCACACATGTGCAAAACACTGCACTACATATTTTCCATTTCATTTTTGCCTGAGGCAATCCTGAAAGCTGTGTCCTAAAGTTGGGCTTATTTTCACATGACCGGCACAATAATGATCTGAATATGGATTACTGGCTGAATTTGTGGAGATCAGACTGTGCTATTTGATTTGGAGTGCACTGAATGTGGTGGCTCAATCAGCCCATCACACTGAGACTCTGATAAAAGCAGCACTGCCATTCATCCACAGCAGTCAGTCATTTGTCCAATTTTGACAGCATGGAGAGTCCCAAAAGGGATGTACTATGGTGATTTGTCAGTACAAAACATATTAACACACCAACAACTCAACAGCAAATCAGAAAACACAACACAAATTCAAAAATACTACAGCAAATTTAGCCAAAACTGAAAGGGTACGTCCTTATTTAAAATAACATGCTCATTGCTAATTGGACACAAAGAGAAGATAACTGAAAATTAACCTTTTCAATAAGTTATCTTGTTAGTCTAGCAAAAGTAATTTAATTTGATGTTACTTATGTTATTATAGTGAGGAGAAATGCTCATCCAGCAAGTCACAATATAGCAAAGGACAACAGTAAAGGAACTACAAGCCACTCCTACATCAGTAAATCTTCTGAATAACCCAGCTTCAATTAGGCAGGTTTTCACTGATGATGTTTACATGCACATCAAATTCCATTTAAGGTCTATATTTGGGTTGCAGACATATTCCAAATGTTTATATGTATACAGGAATTGGAATATCCCTGTATACATTGTTGTTGTAATTATGCCTGGGTTGCCATTCCTAAATACCTAGCCTACAGCTAAGTATCTGTTAGCACCCACAATTCCTTGCGGACTGAGTATGCACATAGGATTTTCTGAATAAGGTGTTTACATACAACATATTTCTGATTTAAATATGCATATAATATTCCACGGGTGGGAATCAGAATTTTGGGAATCAGAATATTGTCTTAATCTGAATCGGGCAATCTGATTGCGGAATTTACATTTACATTCCTCAATATTTACATACTCAGACTTAATTCTAATTAGAATATTGCCAAATTCCAATTAGCATTGGAATATGCTCCAAAATGGAGCTCTTTGGCATCAACTCAATTCGCCATGTTTGGAGGAGGAGGAATGCTGCCTATGACCCCAAGAACACCATCCCCACCGTCAAACATGGAGGTGGAAACATTATGCTTTGGAGGTGTTTTTCGGGGAGTCTGTGATCGGGGCTAATACCATCTCCCACCCTTTCTCCCCTGTTATGGATCTTGTTTATGCCAAGTTGTCTTAGTGTCTTTGTTTTGTTGTACGTTTGTTTAATAAATGTTTTAATCTGCGTTTGCTTCCAAACCAATCCTTGATACATGACAACAATCTAAAAAAAAAAAAAAAAAGCACGAAAACTAGTATGGACTGATCATTGTGTTTTCTGAATTTTTGTTTTGTTTTTATTTCGTTAATGTGATTTGCACTGTATTTTACCAAACTTCTCCATTATTTCCGTTACACATGCTCAAACAGACATTCTTACATTGATTCCAGACTTCATCCATCTTCTACCGCTTACTCCTTCTTCAGGGTCGCGGGGAACCTGGAGCCTATCCCAGGAAGCAGCGGGTCTGGACAGGGTGCCAATCCATCGCAGGGCACAATCACATACATTCACTACACACTACGGACAATTTTAGACACGCCAATCAGCCTACCATGTATGTCTTTGGACTGCAGGCGGAAACCGGAGTACCAGGAGGAAACCCCCGCAGCACGGGGAGAACATGCAAACTCTGCACACACGTAGCCCCCCGGACCCTGAAGGTTTGAGGCGAACGTGCTAACCACTAAGCCACCGTGCGCCCTCCAGACTTCATGGAAGTAAATTAATTTTTTTATATTATTGAGAAAAAACACGGCATAAAATAGAATTTGAGTTCCCTAAATGAGTCCATGGAACAATGTTTAATCTAAAACCTATTCAATTACTAAATAGTCTAAATGTTTGAGAAGCATGTGTAGCTCAATAAGCAACTTTCTGAGCTATTAATCAAATCTCAGCACTGCCACAGAGCAAATGTTTGCCTTTTTTATTAAGATTATATCCTATCTGTTTGGTACATTGCTTTAGACAAAAGCATGTGATGAAAAATACATGCAAAATGTAAATATATCAAAGGGCAAACTACTTTATACACACTCCCTGCGATCTCTCAACATGCTCAGTCATGTTTTATTTTGAACACAAAGCTAATTAGCATCTATTTAGCACAAAATTTGTATACCAACCCACATACATGTCACGTAATCAGAGTTGCGACGGATGCAAGTGCAGTTAAAGCTTTTACTGAAAAAAGGCAGGCAGAAAAATCCAGAATCATAGGGCGATATCAAGGTCACAAAACAGGCACAAGGTCAGGCTATCGGCAAACAGGCAAAACAGGGCTTAGACGAGAATCGTAAATGAGAACAAAAACCATGAAACAAAAACAATGATCAAAGGCTTGGTATGGCTCTGGCGGCAAAAGACAGAAATGCATAATACTTCACCCAGCACAAAGACAGCATATGGGGGTTAAAATATAAAACATAAATCAAAGGGCATTACATAGAACAGCTGAGACATTAGAAAAGAACCAATTACATAACGGGGGTGGAGACAGGACAGAGACCAAAACAAAACACACGTGTCAAAAGTAAACGCAGCCAATGAAAACCCAGAAGCGCAGATCATGTGTGCTGAATGCTCCGGAAATCCAGGACAATGCAACCTTGGCAGTAGTTTCTTCACTTTTTCATACCTCCATAAATAAGTAACTGAATAGATAAATCCATCCATCTTCAACCACTTACTCCTTTTCAGGGTCACGGGGGAACCTGGAGCCTATCCCAGGGAGCACTGGGCACAAGGCGGGGTACACCCTGGACAGTGTGCCAGTCCATCACAGGGCACACGATCACACACCCATTCATACACTACGGACACTTTGGACACGCCAATCAGCTTACCATGCATGTCTTTGGACTGGGGGAGGAAACCGGAGTACCCGGAGGAAACCCCCGCAGCACAGGGAGAACATGCAAACTCTGCACACACAGAATTGAACCCTGACCTTGGCGGTGTGAGGCAAACTTGCAACCACTAAGCCACCATGTGCCCATCCAACAAAAAATCCAAGTAAATTTATCATCTAATTGTTTCTTATGTCCTCCATTTTTCGCAGTCTTTAAGATTGATGTGCTGCAGCCAACCAGCAATGAGCATGTGATGTTCATTAAGGACCCGCCCTTTCCATTTTGAGTTAATGCTGTTGTTTTTTGGTTTTGCTGCTCTGTTTCTAAATTTTCTGTTGTGATTAGGTATGGGCAATATGGACTTACACCTATATCACTATATTTTCTTTTATTTATTGCTATAACAATATCAGTGATGATATAAATATAGTACCATTCACCACTGTTTTTGGCTACTAGTGATAGCTGTGATCTTGAGAGCCTCAGAAACACAATCACTGATCTAAATGTAAAACTGATTTTCTGTAACCAAACCAGTTCCAGATTGTAGAGGTTACTCCTTGTTTAGTGATAAACTCCTTCTCAGCTTCAGGTCCACCTTCCGTCGTACTTGTTTTCGCTCTGCACTTGAGCTGCGAATGGGTCGCAGGCCGTCACACACAGAAATACCCCATCAACTAGGCTTTATTCTTATTATTGTGGGAAGACTCACTCTTATTGTGGGGAGAATTTCTGCCTGTATATCACAAACGATAAGATATCGCCCATCCTTAGTTGTGATTTTGGTTTTATCATTGTGTTTTCTGATTTACTGTGGGTTTTTATTTGTTAAAGTGTTCTGTACTTATGGGCCACCATAATTTTCCAATCTTCTCCCTCATTTACTTTACACATGCCCACAAACAGACACTCCTACATTGATTCTTGACCGCACATAAGTAAAATTCCTGATTTACTGAAGTGGTGTACGGTCAGCACCACATACAATGACCGCCACTGTGCAAGCAATAAAAAAAGAAAACCCAATAACCTGCTTGTGGTTATTACAGCTCTTATTATCCTCAAATAAACTTCACACACAGTAGAGGGTATAATTCGGTTGAATTAAAAAAATAAAAAAAAACACAAAAACTTGAACAATCCTCTGTTGCACAGCTGCTTTTTTTCAGGCAGGTGATCTTCTCATTTGTGTCTGGGCACTAGCATGTTCGCTAGACAGTAACATTTCCATATCACCTCCTACTGAAAGCATCTGCAGTCAGCTCACTGTGTGCAGGAGAAGGAGACAGGCAACAGTCCATCCTTGTTTTCTCTCTTCCCACACACAAAAGGGAACACTGAAGGAGTTGGGGGCAGGGAGATTTTCTCTTCACTCCCTTAATGACAGCATATGTCAAAATCCCATTGTGTTCCTTATCACATCAAATTAATGTGTGCTTTAAAATAGAGACAGCGCTTAAGAAATAAACAGAGCAAGACTAAAAAGCAAAGCCACTGTCACTTCTTTCAGCTCTGCACCTTTCTGTTTGTCATGATTAAAGAGCTGAATCTTTGATCAAAATAAACGGGTAAATGCAGTGCATTCGTAACATAGGTTAGTATGCCCCATCCTAATTCTTCTGTTTATGTGTTTATCTCATACTGAACTGTTTCAGAAATGAAAACAAAATCTAAGATAAAACAAAGGCAACCTGATCAAACACAAAATAAAATTTAAGACGATGTTATTCATTGAAGCAAAACAGTTACTAATTCCCCAAATTTATGAAACTACATAATGCATAATGGGGTTCAGCTGGACTAGACGCAACCAGGCCTGATTACTGCAAACCCTGTTCAATCATATCAACTCTTAAATGGAACTTTTTCAAGAAGTTGGTTAAAAGGTCTAACCCAGTAACTCTCTATGCCAAAGTTGAACAAAAATCCAGAGATAATGAGGAAGAAGGTGATTGAAATGCATCAGTATGGGATGGGTTACAAAGATATTTCAAAGGTACTGGGACACCAAATGACCACAGTGAGAGCTATTATCTCCAAATGGAGAAAGCACAGTAATGAACTGTCCCAGAAGTGGCTGACCTTCCAAAATTCCTACAGAAGCACAGCAACTACTCATCCAGCAAGTCACAATATAGCAAAGGACAACTGTAAAGGAACTACAAGCCACTCCTACATCAGTAAAGATCACTGGCCATGACTCCACTATCAGAAAGACACTGGTCAAAAAAAAAAAAAGGCACCCATGGAAGAGTGACGAAGCAAAAACCACTGCAAAGCTATGAGAACATTAAGGCTAGTCTGAATTTTGCCAAAACACAATGTTCTGTGGCTTGATGAGTCAAAAGTAGAACCTTTTGGAAGAGTGTGGTCCAGTTACATCTGGTATAAAAGAAACACAGAATTCCACAAAAATAACACCATACCTACAGTCAAGCATGGTGGTGGTAGTGTGATGGTGTGGGGATGCTTTGCTGCTTCAGGGCCTGGGCATCTTGCAATAATTGAGGGAAACATGAATTCAGCTCTTTAACAAATAATCCTAAAGGAGAATGTCCAGTCTTCACAGTGAAACTGAAGCGCAACTGGATTATGCAAGACTATGATACAAAGAATAGGATTAGGTCCACCACAGAATGGCACAAAAAAAGCTAAATTTAAGTTTTGGAGTGGCCTAAAAGTCTTGACTTGAACCAGTTGAGGTGGTGTGGCAGGACGTTAAATGGGCAGTTAATGCGCAAAAACCCTCCAATGTGGATGAACTAAAGCTTTTCTGCAAAGAAGAGTCAGACAAAATTCCACCACAGCACTGTGAAAGACTGATCTCTAGTTATTGGAAGTTGGTGATCCTAAAGATGGAACAACCAGACAAGGTTTAAGGGGGCAATTAGCTTTTCATATGGGTGATAAGTGTTGGATAACATTTTTTGCTTCAATAAAATAAACAAATAAACAAACAAACAAACAAACAAACAAATAAATAAAAACTATATTGTGTGTTTACTCAGGTTGCCTTTGTTTTATACTGACATGGAAAATGACATGGAAAAACCAAACAATTTTGGCTGCAACAATCACCAAAAAAAAAAACACATAAACTGGAAAAAAACACATAAATTGTACAGACTGGTCAATATCTGTATGTAGAAAAGATCGTAACAAAGAGGGCTAAAAAGATAAAGCCACCATGCCTTCCCCCACACACACTTATGTTGATATATTTAATTATAAATGTTTAGATCCTTTAGATCCAAACATGAATTTGATTACCAACTGACCGATGGTGGCCAGAGATGAGCATAAAGTTACTGATTGAAGTTGAAATTGAAACTGAAAACCACAGAGTGATTGTATGTTGCTAAGCAATGTCACAGCAGCCACCCACAGGTGAAACTGCACTAGAGAGTCATGTTCTCTATTTATCTTATCATGTTGCGCAGTCATTCTCTAATGTGTAAAAAAAAACCAAAAAAAACCTGTATCCATGTGATATTATGAACTATAAAGCTGAGTGGGTCTTAGCAAACAAGGAGACATAGATGGTGTGTGATAAATAAAGCTTTACATTATAGTGCATTCTTAAGTCATAGTATTTTCAAATTGAATGAACAGATTAAAAACAGCGCTAGGTCTCTTGGTCCCATATAACACACTGTCAGCAAGAAAAGATTAAACATTAAAATAAACATAAAAAACAAATTGACGGAAATATGCAATTCCTTAAAACAATATGTAATAGCTGCTCCTGACTAATATTTGTATAATATACAAGTATGTGTTATATATAATGTGTGTAGCAGTGGAGCTTATAGACATTATATTAAGCAATTAGAATTCAAAACCAATGGTATTGAACAGGGATGCCTCAGATATCTAATCCTTCTTGTTACTCATTTGTTTGCCTAAAATACCAAACAGAAAAAATAAAGTTCAAACAGCGAGGAAGCTATTGAAGGAAAACTATTTCAGGCATTTGACCTTGCGGTGACAGTCACTGTGACCCTGTTTGGATCAATTCCAAAATCAGTTCATCTGCTGGTTACAATGATAAGTACTTATAAATCCAACAAAAAGATGGAAAGACAACCCAAAAACATAATACCCACAACAATAAAATATAGCACAACTGTTCAGTTCTCTGAAATGTTTGAGATAGCATGCCTATACGATCACTGTGGAATGAAAAAAGCTGACACCCCAAATGCTATTGTATCATTTGAACTATTTCCAAATCCATTAAAAATAAACACATTTATTTTCCATGTAGTCAGTAGTATCATTATTGTTAAGATACAAACCTCATTCTCAGTCGAATTCACACCCAGATTCACTTTCTCTCTCATCATCACCCTTTGAAGCTTATGTTCTTTCAAAAGATTATATCAAAATCATCAAACGATCCAATATGTCGACATACTCATACATATATTAAAACTATAGCAGTGTGAAATTGTCTGGGGGAAAAAAAAACATGGCAGAGATTGCATTTTTTCAGAGAAATTCAGTCAACACATTCGACATTTGATGTGTTTGCTGGTAATTGAAACAGACATAATTAGCAGCCTATGTGGTGAACCTGAGTAATCATTCCAATTGATAAAAGCACACACAGAATTTGGCAGCTATCATGGTTTGGAAACAAACAATTAAATAAAGTTCATATGCTGTTTTAATTGCAAATCTACATTGCACAATTTGTCATGAATATTTTGTAGTGTTTATAGCATGAAATACCTAAATGTGGAAGCCACCAATGCAAAGATACCAACAGAATGTAGTAATGATGACTTTTATGATTGACAAAAAGACATTAACCTACACAATTTCTTAGACACATACTACCCGAAGAAATTAAATTACTTTGGCACTGGCTATGTTCCTAAACATATAAACTACCAGTTGTCAAACCACTGATAAAAACAAAAACCCTGACATTAACCCTTAACATTTAGTTGATGAGTTCCTACCTGCATAGCAATCATATACATTAAGTAATTCACTACAGTACTAAAACAACATTGGCGAAAGTAGTAAATGGAACTGACTATGGAACTATGATTAGGGTTGTGTCTCATTGCTTTTATTAAATGATATCAGTGCAGCTTTTGATACCAGAGATACTGTATATTATTCTAAGTAGACTAGAACATTTTGTTGGCGTTAATGTTCAGATATTATCTCACAGAACAATATCAGTATATAAATGTTAATGGTGACATATCAATGCATACAACATCACAGTTTTGGTATTCCACAAGGCTCCATACTAGGACCCCCCAGAGTGGGTGCTGAACAGGTCCCTATTATTCAATGGTAATTACAGATAATGTCTGGCAATTCAAAGCAACAAGCTGTCAACTAGCAGGAGTATACATTTTGAAGTGAATTTTCAGGTTAATTCAATGTGACCCGAGCCGCAGGAAATTTTTTATTTTCCTGGAAACTTCTTTTTCTTTCCCTTGAGTTTCCCCCCAGCTTACTCAGGATTCATGGAAACATCCCAAGCTTTGCCACTTTATGGCAACACTGTAAGCCATATTTTTTCTACAGCTCTTGTGAAGTTGTTCTTCAAAGGAAGCCACCAGAAGGAAGAAAGAAGCGAACCCCTTATTTACATTTCCCAGACTATTTGGAAATATTTTAACTGTCATGTTCATCACTGTCATGCCTAGTCTAACCCAGTCTAGAATAAAGTATGAGTGAGTGTACTGTTACAGCTACTGTGCAGTGTTGGTAGTGTTCGCTGGACCAGATGCACCTTTTTCCTGCAGTGACAGTGGTGGAGGTTATCAGGACAAATAGCTGCGTTCCAGCACTGCCACCACAGGGCAGAAAGAAGAAATATTCATGAGAGGACATGCTCTATTAGGCTGTCACCAGACAGTGTGATTAATGGATCCTGTGCACCTAGTGAGAGAGTGCGAGAGATAGAGAGGGAGGGGGAAGAGTGAAAAAGTCCCGAACATACAGAGGGAGCCATTATCCACCATCAACACTGAAGTGTTGAAGGGCTAAAGGTATGTTTCAATCACTGCATCCTATGTCATTTGCTGGCAGCTTCCGCACCCACGCTCCCATTCTGCTGAAAGTCTATAGTACCCTTCTTCAACCCGGAATGACTACCACTTAGCATGAGCCAAAAATCTAGAAGAACTTGCATCTCTACTGGATAGTACATTCCCACATCATGATGTACTGTAATTCATGTAATGTTTCAGTTGACATAAAATGCACTATATGTTCAAAAGTATGTAGACATCTAACCATCACAATCAGATGTGCTTGTGGAATATCCCATTCCAGAGTTTGTCCACCCTTTGCAGTTATAATAACCTCCACTAATGCGGGGTGGCTTTCCACGAGAATTTGGAGAATGCCGGTTGGGATTTGCCTATTCAGCCACAAGAGCATTAGTGAGGGTTAGGGTGAGCATTTTATGAAAGCAGTTAGTCATGACCGCTTAATATGGTTACAATTTACAAAGTGAACAACACTGCAGAAATTAAACTGAAATAGCAAGTATGTTCCATAATGAAGGCAGCTGCCTTACTGGCATGCATGCTTCAGAAGAGGCTACCAAGAAACATTGGCAGACATCATGTTCATGCTCACCCTTCAGATTCATCATATAGCATGCTGCTTGTGTGACATTTTGTCTGTTCACTAATCTACCTTAGGATGGATCATGAACTTGCAGCAGCTATATTTTTGGGAATTGACTGTGGGCGAAGAAGGATTTTTTCCCCTCCACTTCAAGTAGGAAACAAAGCTGTTATTTATATATGCTTGCACAAACAAACAAAAACCGGTGAACTTTACAATTAGTTTACTACCTGTGATGCTCGCTACTTTTCTTACATTTACCAACGATCTTTGCTGAGCACAAAAACTGCCTTCGGTTAGAAGTTTTGCACTTGTTTAACTGTCATTTTCAATTAAATGTCCCTGATTTTTTCCCAAGTTTAAAGGCAAGTGCTTGTTTTTAAAGGTGGTAGTCCATTTAAAAACCCTCTCTCGGGCACTTACAGGCTACTCAAGAAAAAAATGGAAACCCCAGAGGCATGAACTAGATGCAGATGATTTGAATAACAGGAATGGGGAGAATAAAAAAATCAACTTAAGCAGCTGCTTAGCCAAACTCTGAATACAAATTATTTTCTCCATGTAAATATGGTCTTAATTTGAACTTTTTATCTTATGACGCTTACTCTGAATACAAGCCACAATTAATAAATAAAATGAAAATAAAAACTCTGAGCTGACAGGTACAGGAGGTGACTACATTTTAATAAACCACACAGGTTGCCTGTGTGCTCATTAGGATTGGGAACCACTTCTATTCATGTGCACCATACCATTTTGTTTGTGTCAGCTCTCATATCTTTGACAAATAAAGATGTTTATCAGTCCATTTATATACTTGTTTCTCTGTGAACAGAGGAATTGCTGTCACTATCAGTTCCTGTGGTTTGATAGTAAATGAGTGGGACAGCATACATAATGGAAGACTGAAGGACACTGAGAGTGAGAGAAGAGAAATGCTAAACTGATCACAAGCAAAGAATGGACAAGACACACAATAATTAATGTTGTCATATGAATGTTGAGGTATAATAGCATCATATTACTATGGTGTTGTGCATTACAGAATAGAGGAATATAATGCTAGACTAAATATAATATGTACTCCAATCCTAATAAGTTTTGTGGTCATGAAGCTGCACAGTGGGGAAGCATAAAACTCCACAGTATACATATACATAGATTGGTTTGTGCATTAAAGAGTTATATTCAAGTTTATTTATTTATTTATTTTTATATATAAAGAGTAAGGGTGCAGTCACAAATCTGAAATGTTTTCTGCTTTTTCAGCACTAATGATGGACTACATAATGATTAATGATTAACAATGAGTTACATAATGAGAGAATTAGAGTTGAAGAACAAAATTGCCAGCAAATTAGTAGTTCTTATTACCAAGCCTGAATCTAACCTTTGTATGATCTTTCTTCCAATATATCTTATCATTAAAAAGTCCTTGATAAGCTGAAACTTAAGCAGCTGTGGTAGAGA
Source organism: Ameiurus melas (assembly GCA_012411365.1). NCBI lineage: Eukaryota > Metazoa > Chordata > Actinopteri > Siluriformes > Ictaluridae > Ameiurus > Ameiurus melas. The sequence continues at coordinate 16,701,808 of CM022759.1, read as the reverse complement.
AGGAGGTAACACTTTATAATAACATTCATTAATACATAATTAATAGCTATGAACAAATCATAAATTATTCAGAATTTTACAAGTATGTATAGTAATGTTACGGTTGATAATATGTGTATACACTATTAACTACTGATTTAATAATGAGAAATGCACAAATCATTGGTCATTAGCATTTAAACGTTAACAAATGTTTCTAAATGACACTTATCCATATGCCCTCCACTAATATTAGCATCCTTGGTAAATATGAGCAAAGAAGGCTGTGGAAAATTGTCAGAAAATTACATTTCTTGTTCAAACTAATTCACAAAAATACTCTGCTCTCATAGTTATCAAACAAATGCAAACACAATGCAGTTTATATATATAAAAAAATGGCTTTGTTAAATATAGGTGTGCAACATGTGAGAAAAATATTTTAGAAATATATTCCCATTGATATTTAAAAAAAATTTAATACATCTGGGTGAATAGGAACCGGAAATTGTTCAACCATGACTTCCTGTATCACAGGGGTATAAATATGAGGTAACACACAGGCCAAAATCCCTTAGTCATTCATAAGAATGGGTAAGACCAAGGAATATAGCTGTGATGAGCGGCAAAAGGTTGTTGAGCTTCACAATATTGGAAGTGGCTATAAGAAAATAGCACGAAAAGGGCTGCACGATTATGACCATAAAGATCATCATGATTATTTTGATCAATATTAAGATCACGATTATTTATCATCATTATTCATTGATATTAGGGACAACATATTTTAATTGCGCTTTCACATTTAAATAAACAGACCACTGCTTTCATGTTGTGCTACATTCCTGCTAACGTACAAATGTTCGCATCAAATGAGACTGGTACCAAAAATATAGGATAAGTAAAAAAAAATATATACCATCAACCAAATTTGCAATCAAATATAACAATAAGCACCCAAATGAAAACTATTCAGGCGTAGGCAGAAAAGGCTATAACAGTGTTTACAGGAGCAGAGACGTAGCCAAATCACCCAATAGAGTGGTGCAGGGATGACGTCATTTTGTACCAGAACCCAGGAAGTCACACCGGGTCCCTCGACAAAAACCCAATAAGATTTTCCCATGAGTCTGTAGTCCCATTTAGCAATTTGTTAGTGTCATGATTTCCCCTCGAGCAAGCGCTGGAGCTAACCCGTTTCCGGGTTTTGGCATACAAAATGACGTCATCCCTGCGCCACTCTATGATGACTGGCTGTAAGTTAAGGAAGCGGAGTTTTCTAATAGCGCAATCAATCATGTTCATGTCATCGATATTCAATTAATTGTGCAGCCCTAAGCACAAGCATTGAAAATGCTCATTTCCACCATCAGGGCAATAATTAAGATGTTCCTTTCAATTGGAAATGTTATGAATCAACCTGGAATTGGATGCGTGTCTATATTGTCTCAATGCATTGTGAAGAGGATGGTTCGAGTGGCCAAAAAATCTCCAAAGATCACAGCTGGAGAATTGCAGAAGTTAGTTGCATCTTGGGGTCAGAAAGTCTCCAAAACTACAATCTGAATTCACCTACATCACCACAAGTTGTTTGGAAGGGTTTCAAGAAAAAAGCCTCATCCAAAAACATTCACATTTATTCATTTAGCAGACGCTTTCATCCTAAGAGACTTACAAATTAGAAAATACAAGCAAAGTGATATATAAAACAGAAAACAATACAAATTGTGCTACCATACAAGATTTATAATTGAATTTTAAAAAGAAACAAAGTGTGCAGAGTGTAAGAGCCAGAGTAAGAGTCTTCAGTTTGCCAGACACCACTGGAATTTCAAATGGGATTGGGTTCTATAATGGTTTCAGATCCCTTGCCATGTATTCTCCAACCTCATCAGACATTACAGGAGAAGACTTAGAGCTGTTATCTTGGCAAAGGGAGGTAGCACAAAGTATTGATTAAAAGGGTGCCAATAATTGTTGCACACCCATATTCAACAAAGCTTTTTTATTAAAAATAAATAAATAAATAAATAAATATATATATATATATATATATATATATATATATATATATATATATATATATATATATATATATATATATATATATATATATATATATATATATGTGTGTGTAAACCTGTGTTTGCAATGGTTTGATATCCATGAGGGCAGAGTATTTTTGTGTAAATTTATTTAACTAAGGATCAAAAGATTAAACAATATAGACAATTTTTCACAGCCTTCTTTGCTCATATTTACCAACGGTGCCAATATTAGTGGAGGGTGCTGTATACTCATGATTAAAATAATCAGTTCAGTTACAAAGAATCAGTGAGAGTTTTAACCATATAATGCAGACTTTATTCATAAAGGATCATACATCTTCATACCCTTGTTAATTGTGAGTGCATGTACTGAATATACATCCACTGGGTCTGTCCCAAATGGTTCCCTAAGCCTGTTCCAAGGGTACTGTTCCAATTCAGCACTTTGGCGGCATCGCCATAGTGGTTGTAAAAGTGAGCATTTATTACATTACTGGATATTGGCTACTGTGTTCTCTGTGACGATTTTTAAATGACCTGCTGTTCAGTTATATTGCGTGTTACATACTCAGAGTGATTACTCACTAAAACACATGTTACTTTTGTAAGAAATAGTGTGAAATAATTTTGGTTTTAATGATAAAGGAACTTTTTCCATTGGAAGATGAATGAAGTGCATAACAATTTCATTAATCATTTCAGCAAAAATGCATTCACACTGAACACACAGACACATTTTAGAAGCCTAAAATAAGAAATGGGCCACACTACAGCCTTGCGTACCTTAGTGGCTAATGGAAATACAGGTGCTGGTGTTGTATAGTTCAATACGTGTTACATCATGATGCTACCTGTGTCTATCGACCTAGTGTTTCTTTGTGGAGGAGAGACTTCATGTCTAAACTACGGTGGGAAGAACAGGTATTTACACAGATAATGGGTTGTATAGTTGACAACTGACGTACTGCTTGAGCCAACGGCTCCACTGATAAGGTAAAGAGCAAAGCCGATAGTGGACAGCCTTGACGGCTACCCTGACCAAAAGATAGAGACTCTTAAGGGCCAGGAAGAACATGAGCTGAGCAGCTATTATAGAGTGTTTTAACCATTTTTTCAATCCTTGTCTGACCCCTACATATTCAAGAACTGTCCAGAAAAAGCTCCATTAAATTCTATCAAAGGCCTTCTCCGCGTCCAGCGAAATGACTTCGGAGGAGGCAGAATAAGAATTGGACCTATGAATGATATGTAATAGTCGCCTGATGTTACTGGATGCAAATCGGTCTTTGAGGAAACCAGACTGATCATAGTTAAAAACCTTATCTATGCATTCATTCAGTCTATGAGCTAGAGTTTTCACGATAAAGTTTAGTATCAGTGGTGAATAAACTAATAGGTTGTGTAGCAATGTGCAAAATAGTGCCCTTATTTAAGTTGACTCATTCAAAGAAAATGTTATTAAATAAATTTAAAGGGTTAAAGATGTTATGTGTGATGTTATACTACCTGTGTGTTTGGGAGTGGATGTGAAAAAAGGTCAGTTTGGTTTGTTGTGTTAATGGACCAATCAGGAAGGAGTTACAGGTCACCGGGAGGTCGAGGAAGAAAAACAATGTGAGTGAGAGAGAGAGAGAGAGAGAGAGAGAGAGAGAGAGAGAGAGAGAGAGAGAGAGAGAGAGATGGGGAGAAGCGCGTGCATGTGAATTCGCTAGCTTCGGGTTTTTCTTCCTCTCAATTACCATCACTGCGAGTTAAGTGGTTGACCAGAGCACTATATGTAACTGTAGTGGTGTAATAATCTATCTGTGGAGAGTATAACCTCTGAGAGACGTTGTAGGATATAATAACTAAGGGCTAGCTGTTAAGACTTCGACACTAATGCACATGTGGACTTTGCTAAGAAGTTAGCAAACAGCGGACTGGAGGAGCAGAGACTTTGTTTGTCACGGAGAAAGGAGCTGTGGACTCCGCGGATGACTACCTGTGTGTGAATTTTCTCTTCTTATCTTGTAACGACCCTGCCTGACTGTGACCCCATTCGTCTCAAGGTACCATTTTTTTGTTCTTGCCCTCGTGGTGAAGCAGCCATTTTGTTTGAGGCTTCTACACATGCCAGGTACATTCAGGCCTGCAACGGGGTACTGGTATTTTTGTTTGTTATATGGGGGGTTTTGTTGCTTAATCTAGGACTGATAGCTTGTCTTTTGAGTGTTGTGCAGACATTTTCTGATGCATAATCTGGATGTTTAAAACTTCTTAAGGAATTTGGGGAACTGTATGTAATGTAAAGTTGAATGGTTGATGACTGAATTTTATGTTAAATATTTTGGTCTGATCATAAATAGAAAAGAACTCAGGGTAGCTCCTCAAGTAAAGGTACTACACCAAATGGGCGCTACAGTTGGTAGCTAGCACATTCTGAGGGATCCTTGCCTTTCTTAAGTAAAAGGGTTATGAGAGCTTTTAGTCCCTATGTAGGGCTCCATCGCAAAGTTAAACGAGGTTAGAATAATACCTATATCCCAAATGGCAGACAACATGGGGCAATTTAGCATCTCCTGATGATGTTCATCAATTTTAGGAAGATGAAACTGTTGAAGGAAAGATAAATGTTGCTGGTAAGAATTAGAAGTGTATAGCTGTTCATAATAAGTTTTGAAGGTATGATTTATATCTTCGGGTCCGATGCATAAAATGCCTTAATTCTTTATAGCATGTATGTTTGCTAAAGATTCCATTTGTTTGAACTCCAGTGCTAATAATTTACTTTGCTTCTCACCGTTGAAATAATAAGACTGCCCTTGTTCGATGCATAATTAATTCAGCTCTGGGGAAAAAGTAATCCTTTTAACTCAGATTTAAGTGCATGTAGTTCTTCCACCTTATGTTGACAGTAGGTGTATTTAAGGTCCTGTTCCAATGCCTGAACTTGTCTCTCCAGCTCATTTCTGGGGCTATTGTTAGATTTCTGATGTAAAGAGAAAGCAATGCATTTCCCACTAATAAAGCATTTTGTTACCTCCAATAAGAATTGAGGATTATTTGTAGAACCACTATTCAATATAACAAACTCTACTATGGGGGTATGCAGTTGTGATACAAATTCTTGATCGTGGAGTAAGGATGTGTTAAATCGCCGATGTTTCTGTCCTGAAAGCGTAGCAGTTTGAAGATCAATGTTCGCGGACCCATTCTGTTGCTGTTACCGGCATAGATACAATGTGTCCTTTCCGTCTCTACTGATCTATTTTTAAGGGATAGGATCCACAGAGATAATTGAGTTTGCATGAAGCCCAAAGGATCGCTGCCCTTTTCCCTTTCTTTAAGACCAATGCAATGACGACTAGTGTCTTTGAGTCTCGCCAACTTGTCTTGAAGCATGTCTACGGCCTGCTTAACTTTAGCTGAATCTTGCTTTCTGTACTGCCGTCTGAATATTATTCAAAGTTGTTGCTAATCACTCTCATCTCTTTCTCCAGGGAACCAATTCTTTCTGCAATTGGTTGAAATTACTCCTTAAAGATTTCAGGGACGACAGCACATGTGCAAACGATTCATCAGCAGTAAGACTTAGAAGGCCAGATTAGAATTCAAAGAAATACAGAGATGAGTCTCAAAAGTTCTGGAAAGAGATTAACCTCTACCAAAGTGATGGAAAGGCCAAAGTGTGGAGAAAGAAAGGATCTGCTCATGATCCCAAACATACAAGCTCATGTGTGAAACATGGTGGATGTAGTGTCATGGCTTGGGCTTTCATGGCTGATCCTGGAATGGGCTCACTAATCTTAATTGATGATGTAACTCATGATAGTTTAGAGAGAAATGCATCCAATCTAATTAGGAGGAATTTTATCATGCAGTAAGACAATGACCCAAAACACACCACCAACACAACAAAGGACCTCATAAGGGGAAAAAGTACAAGATTTTAGACTGACCATGTCAATCACCAGACCTTAAGTCAATTTAGCATGAATTTCACTTCCTTAAAAAAAAAACTAAAGGGACCCCTAATAGACGCCCCAACCCCAAAATCTTGAGTACCTGCCGTATACTATGCAATACACATAGGCTATGGAATATGTCATAACTGAAATAGAGTGATAAGGCTACATTTAATTGGAACATCTCCAATCTAGAGCCACCCAAAGACCAGTATTATAACTTTTATAAATATAATGGGCATAACATAGCAGAAGAGACCCAGACTGTAATCCAGCCACTGATAGATAATCCATAAACTATTCCATAATTCCATAAACTATGGCTATATTATAGACATAAATAAATAATTTTGGATGGCTATAAAATGTAGTACACAGGTTTGAACACAGTGAAAATGATGTAGTAGATCTGTCTATAACTGTCTTCACATGTCCTATTTTGGAAAAATTGTATATATTATATACCATATTATATGATGGATTTACATTGAAAACAGGCGGACATGTGAAAGCTCAGGATTATATTAAAAGAAGTTAAGAACTGACATATTTGCTAACAAGATTTTTACATACTGTATACATCAATATATTGCAAAACTTTGTTTGTGGGTGTTAAATGTTACAAATACATTATTTAAATATTTAACAGTTACAAATATTTTGTCAATATATAAAGACAATGAATAAACACTAATTATTAAATATTAATATGTATACCTTTCTCTTTTAGAAAGGTATACATCTCACTGATTTTTTTGTACTTTTAAACATAATCTGATTTACAAAAAGTATATATTGGAAAAGTACAGAAAAGGGTGTATTGCACTCATGAGTACACACATGAGAAGCTGCATGAAATCCATCCATCCATTTTCTATACCGCTTATCCTAGCTACATAAAATGTTATATAAATATTGTTTTATGCTTAAATTCTGAATGACTAATAATTTATTCATCAGTATTAAATCATTAGCTTATATGAATGTATTCACACATTAATAATTGACACAAACTCTTATTTATAAACATTTGTTAATTGCCAAATTATGTATAACTAATAATTTGCAAATAGTTAATGATGTATTAATGAAAGTTATTATAATGTTACTGAATGTATAATGTAAAAGAATGTGTAAAGCCATAAAACATTGATCGCTGCTCTGTTTGTTACTCACAGTTGGCCTGGGCACAGATGAGGCAAGATGTGGTGCTGTTGAAGAAGGTGAGGAGGCCAGTAACAGCCAGGCTGATGTCTGTGTTTGTGGGTCTGAGGTCTAGCGTGGTAAAACGCGGGAATTGCACCTTCAGTATGTCCTCCGGAGCCACCTTCACATATGGTACCTTGTGCAGAGACACAAAGTTACATTTGTAATTTAATATACTCAAGATGTCTAGATTTGGTAAGTATTTGCTGGTAAAAGATGAAATGCAAATGCACTGTGGTCAAAGTAAAGAACAAAACATTACTTTACAACTAAAATGAGTAAGAACTATTAACAAAACCCTCAAAGAAAAGATCTAGATCAAAGATAGAAGGGAAATATTAGGTAGATTAAATAAATAGGTTTTTACGATTACTTGTTTTTTATGCTACAAAGAAATGTGAACCAAACCCGTATTTAAACTGCCTGGATATTTAACGTAGTTATCAAAAAAACATGCTGTTGAATTCTCAAATCTGATCAGTCAGAAGACATTGACTAATTTACTACCACAGCATGGCTCTGACAATAGTTCATGCTGTAATTCAAACCTGCTATTTATATTACACAGGGACTTGTACGGATGATGTTCCACATAAAGCTGATAGTAAACTAATTAAAAAATTTTGTTATTTAATAAAAAACATACAGTATCTCACAAAAGTGAGTACACCCCTCACATTTTTGTAAATATTTGATCATAACTTTTAATGTGACAACACTGAACATTGACACTTTGTTACAATGTAAAGTAGTGAGTGTAGAGCTTGTGTAATATTGTAAATGTGCTATCCCTCTCAAAATAACTCAACACACAGCTGTTAATGTCTAAACCGCTGGCAACAAAAGTGAGTACACCCCTGTGAAGCTCTGGTGAACTCCATGCCTAAGAGGGTTAAGGCAGTGCTCGAAAAATAATGGTGGCCACACAAAATATTGACACTTTTTAGCCCAATTTGGACATTTTCACTTAGGGGTGTACTCACTTTTGTTGCCAGTGGTTTAGACATTAATGGCTGTGTGTTGAGTTATTTTGAAGGGACAGCAAATTTACACTGTTACACAAGCTGTACACTCACTACTTTACATTGTAGCAAAGTGTCATTTCTTCAGTGAGGTCACATGAAAAGATATAATCAAATATTTACAAAAATGTGAGGGGTGTACTCACGTTTGTGAGATACTGTATAGTCATAAATGTTCAGTATGGAGAACTGTGGGTGTCAGCATCAGAAATGTCAAAACATTTTTTTCACCTTGGGAAAGTCTTCAAGATAGAAGACTATGCTTTGTGGTTTCTCGGTTATAAAAAGAGAGGCTGGTGAGGGAATAGATGTTTATAGTTGCTATAACAAGAAATACCTTGTTTTATAGTAATTCCACAACATTGAATGTAACCATAGAACATGGCTTTAAAATACATAATATTGCAAAAAGTATATGGAAACCTGACTATCAAACCCATATGTGGTTCTTCCCCAAACTGTTGCCACAAAGTTTGAAGCACACAATTGTCTAGGATGTCTTTCTATGCTGTAGCATTAAGATTCACTGGAACTAAGGGGCCCAAATGTGTTCCAGTATGACAATGCAACTCTGAACAATGTGAGGTCCATGAATACAGTTTCCCAAGATTGGCTTGGAAGGATTCGATTGGCCTGAAAAACAACCCTTCTGATAATTTTGTGAATGTATTGAAACAATTACAATTGTACCAGGCCTCCTCGCCCAACATCAGTGCCTAATGCTCTTGTGGCTGAATGAGCAAATTCCCATAACCATGTTCCAAAATTTTATGGATAGTCTTCCTTGCACAGCAAAAAGCGAGACTAAATCTATAACGGGATCTTCAACAAGCACATACAGTATGGGTGTGATGGTCAGGTGCCTACAAATGTTTGGCCATATAGTGTAGGTGTTGTTAATTAATAAAATAAAGAAATGTAATTGTTTGTTATTGTTTGTCCTCTTATGCAAACTATCATGGTATAACAGGAATAAAACACCCACCCCAGGACATGCTGTTATTCCTATTAAACTCTAAAATATACTAAAAAGCTAACATTCAGAATTGCAAAATATCCCATGAATCACAAAAACATTTTAAAACACTAAGATTGCTTTAGAAATACATTCTATCTTATGTCCCTCAGAGGTCATGTTTTTTTGTTGAGTTTTAGTTTGATATGTGCTGATGTGTGGGTGATTCAGGACTCAGTGATGCCTGAAGGAGGTCAGGGAGGACACAATGCATCTGGGGAGCAGGCCTCTTCATCACTCCAGATTGCCTGTCTACGTGATGTTGTGTGACCATGTACCGCAGTTGTACACCCTTGTGTCCCCAATTGGTTTCCCATCACTTTCCATCAGGAAGTAATGGAGTTGCCGGTAGCAAGGATGGATTGAACTGACATGATGGGCACGAGAAGGATTTTTTGGATTGGAGCAATGACGAGTGGGTAATGGCCATGCAACCACTGGGAACATCTGATCCTGGTGTGAGCTTGCTCTCTTTTCATCTTTCCCCTTGCATGTCTTCATGTGTTTTCCTTGTGGTTTCTCTATTGCCCTCTGGATATAAAGTTATGGATAAAGTATTTAAGATGGTGCTTTTGCATTTGACTACAACCTATCACCTCCTACATGTTGTTGATCTACTGTTGAGCAGCAAGAATGAATACTTGTTCAAAATAACTTCTCATTTCTAGCCTATATAGGTAGCTTGTCCTTAACAAAAGGTATCTGTTCACACCTTTCACTTTTCAGTCCTTGTTTTCTAGGCCACATTTTTTTTTATCATGACTTAGCTTGGAAAGTATTTTTTTTTACCAACTATATTTGTTATGTAGTGTGCTGTAACAGTAAAAAAAAACTGTTTGTTGCTCAGGGTGTCTAGCTATAACTAATAACTGCAATGAATTTTGCCTTAGATAGCTCCTCATGAACTCTAACCTGTTTCTTCATACATCTTCGGCACTAGGTGTGTACTAAAATGCGGTCTGCTTGGAATTTCATTTAATAACATTTAATATCGATCAACCTTTGTTATTGTTTGAAGAAGTTTGAGAAGTTTGGTAAAAGTTTTTCTTTTAGCACCCAGTTCAAATGTTCATTGTGCAGCGTTAGATCTTTATACATTCACAACTTTTGCATACCACTTTCAACAAATGGGTTGTTGTGTGTGAAGTGTTTTTACCAATTTCCATCTTTATATCTAATAATAAACCCAAAAGGCCTGCCACAGAATGGTTATATCACTAAAGGAAGGTAGGAGGCATCTTGGTTACATAGGACATACAGACCCTTATGTCTCAAAACAGATGATGGTCATCATTTATTGTTGCCCTCTGGGACACAGTGCATATAGTTGGTCATTCCTAGCACGATGAGCTACAGTCTTTGTAAACTGAATGCTAATTTCTGACATCTGCAAATTTTGCAGGTTTTAATTTCATCTTAAGGCTGCAATTGACCCTTTTGTACATTTATTTAATTTTCCATGTTTACATTTCCATGGGTTTTATAATAAGCTACATTAATAATAATAATAATAGTTTTTATGGACTAATGTGCTTTTTTTTTTTTTTTTTTAAGCTTGATCACACTGCAGCACATCTAGTAAAATCTGATTTACAAAGAAGCAACATTTCTCTCACCTTTCTCCTGTTGTCCTCACTGTCTCCTTCCCATTTTCACTTCTACTGTTAATGAATCCACACGAGCATAATGAAACATCTCACCCCTTGACTCTCACACATAATTAGATAAATAGCAACTTCAGTCAGAAGTTGTCATGCACCCCTTAATCTACTGTAGGTGTCATCTTTATTTGGAAAGTAATTTGTTCTCTGCATGATGCCACCCAGAGTGTGAAAAGAACAGAAAAAAAACCCACTATTAATAAAAGAAGGAATTGCCTTCTGGTTTAACAAGATCAGAGCAAATGTGATTGAATTCTTTGAACTAATTAATAGTTCAAATGTGGTATTCAATGTGCTGCAGGAGAAGGATTGCACTTAGTAATGAATGCAAGACCAGTGTAATAAGTTGCTGCTTTACGGAGAGCACATGAAGACAGATTCCACGGGACCTAAAGAGGTTAAATGATTTTTATGCTGGAAAAGAGAAAAAAATCTAGCTTTGAAGAGCTAATACGATGAATACACCTAGTATAAAATTATTTTGTGAGATAAAAAGCTTTCACAATATAAATGAATCTTGCATACACTATTTATAAACCATAGAAAACGAGAATGTTTTTGATGCTTTATTTCAACAGATGGCGTGTGCTTCAGAACTACTTCCTGGGATTTGCTGTGGCCCCAACACAAATTTATGTATATTGCTCTCTGCCCTATGGAGTAACAGAGTAGCCTCCAGTGGCCGCAGATGCACTAATTACAGTCGTTTACGGGAAGACTCAGTGAAGACCAGTGAGAACTAAATAATGCCAGACAAGCAAGCATCCGGGAAAATGGGAATCCACCAGGCTCTGCTTAACCTCTGCCTTGGATCCTGGCAAAACCAGAGCATCTGGATAGCGCGCGGCTATGGGTAGTCAAGCTGTCTACTCAGCTAGACAAATTTGACAGCATACAGTGAAAAGTCAGTTTATTATAATATGATTGCAAAACAAGTTCCAAATTAATTTCTTAACTCATTCATTCATCTTCATTAAAAACTTGATCAGGGATTCAAAACATAAAGCATTTAAAGCTCATGTGTGCTCACTCGGTGTTCAATCAGCCAAAGTTGAGTTTTCTCAAGCTCTCAAGTTACATTGTGGAAAAAACTCCTCCTTAGCAAGTGGAAACACCTTGAATATAGACAAATTTAGGATTATCTGTTGTTAATCAACCAAATATCCATCCATTTTCTGTACCGCTTATCCTATACAGGGGTGCAGGGAGCCTGGAGTCTATCCCAGGGAACTCTGGACTTGGTGTGAAGCCATCACAGGGCACAATTATACACATGCTATTACACACACTCATTCACACACTATGGACAATTTAGAGATGCCAAACAGCCTATAAGACATCTCCTTTGACTGGGGGACGAGTTCAGAGTACCTGGAGGAAACCCCCAAAGAACAGGGAGAACATGAAAACTCCACACACACTGCAGAGGCGGGAATCGAACCCCTACCGAACCCCAGAGGTGTGAGGCAAATGTATTAACCGCTAAGCCACCATGCCCCCAGAAACCAAATATAAGGTTATTAAACCTGTTTCTAGCCATTTCATTAATCCATTTCAAGCTTGAAGTCGTCTTCTACTGACAGAATAATTTTCCAAATTGTTAGCATTTATCTCTAGAAGAAAGGAAAACTATCTGTCAATAGGAAAATATTTTTTTTTATCTTGAAATTAGCAATAAAAATGTCTAGAAATTGGTTTAGTAATCTTATATTTGGTTTATTGAAGGCATGTGTAAAAGGAAATACTTGATAAATTTGACTAGATTCAACATATTTTCACTTGGTAAGATTACTTTTTTGCAGTAGTTTTGTGCCAGTTTAAGTTTCACATGTTGGGCATTGTTTTGTTGGACATACTTTTAACCTTAAGAGCACTAAAACCATGCCCATCTGCCCTGTCTAGTTCTGTGGGTCTTTGTAACTCCCCAGTGAGAGCCCTCCAAGAAGTTTCATTAACCCTAAAACTCAGTGCATTTACTTATTCAGCTTAAAATATATTATGTGGTGGCTTTTATGAATTATTCAGTAACCTGAAAACATTACCTGTTTATTCGCAGGGCCTTTTGCCACCAGGTCTGTAGGTTAAACCTGCCTCCCGAGTGAGCATCTTGCAAGTGTCCAATTCAGTTTTGCTTGTGGTATGTGAACAAACACGCCATTTGTAAGATTTCGAATTCCAAGGGGAACTATGCAAATTTCATGCCATATGGCAAAGTAGGATATAATGAGATCTTACACCTGCTTCTTGCACCTTGTGTGCCAGAGAAACAAAACCCCTGTTTAATAAAAGATCACACCATCTTTACTGACTGCAAATAAATGCAAGATTATTCTGACTGACTGCTGCAGAGCACTGTACTAGTAATGCAGGTAACGATTCAATATGTAAACGTAAAATAAAAAGAAAAAAAGGAGAAAAAACACTGACTCTTTCTTTCTGACTCCTTACTGAGCCACTTTGTGCTTTTTATTCTGCTTCCAGTGCATTTTTTTCTTCTTTTCTTTTCATTGAAGCTACATGTAAACACTCAAGAAAACCTCATGGGACCATGCAATATAAGTAAGGCATTATCTTGCACAGCATAAGGCAACTAGTTCAATGTATGTGAAAGTGGGGTGTAGCTGGTCACAAAAGCTGCTGGCAGTGAAGTGCACGAGTACTGAGAGAATTGCCAAAGGAAAATGTTAGTCCAGCAGGCTGGGTTAAAGGTTAAAAAAACAATCCAGGAAAATAAATAACAGATGGTTTGAAAAAGTGAAGATCTAATAAGCAGATTCACAGCAATGAAAAAAAATTAGAAAACTCAAAAGATTAGCACGAGCCATGTGCATACAGCATTGTCACTAATGCAGTGAAATGACTAATTCATCGGATAGTTTTGCATTGATCTTATGTGAGTGCACACTAGCTCAGTCAATCAAACACTGAGAAGACTGGTCACAGATAAATAAGAAGCTATAAGCTTTTTAATTTTTTTTATTGAATTAATGTGGGGTAATAAGCCCTAGGATTTCAGCTGCTACTGGGAAAACATGCATGCACATACAGGTGCAGTCTCATTTGAACTTCTGAACAGACTAATAACTGTTAGTCCTCCAGAGAGGTTCTCACAAAACGGAAGACAAAATTGTGAATCCCACTGGGACTTTGAGGTGAGTTGAACATCTTTAATTGATTACTCCACACTGTCTTGTTCTGCATACATATCTGATGATGATTCAGAACAAATCTTAAAAAGGAAGAGAGTCCCAGGTCTTTCATTGGTTTATCTGAGAAGGTAATGTACAGAGTTAGTCAAGCAATTCTCAAGTTATGGATAAGATCCTCTGCAACATCGATTCTCTGAGTGCCAAGCTGGATAAATAGAAAAATCAACGAGCTGCCAATGAAAGGGAATTCAGAGGAGATCTACATGGACATGGGGAGAACATATGCAGATGTTATTAGGGGACAAGCCCAGAATCTGCGATGGTCTCTACTGTTTTCGTTAGTTTTCCATTTATTATTCTTCTTCTGCCATGGAAGTCTATGGCAGTCCATAGAACCGTATGGTAAAAAAAAATTTTGCACACCAATAGAGGACACACTGAACTGCTATCACAGCCAGTTTGGTGTCTCTATCTCAAATGCTCTAGTGCCAACAACAGGTCAACTTTTCTCTCACATTTATGCTAAAAACCTTTTAACTGTAAGGTTACCTTAATGCTTTAGCGTATTCATACTAAACCTATTTGTCATAGCCATCATGAATTGAGAGTGGCTACTCAGTTTTTAAACAGCATCACCTAGTGGTCACGAGATAATTTTTGCTTTTAACTTCTGAACAATTTGTCAAAATCATTAAATTGGTCTCATTACATTCAGTGGGACATACCAAATCCAAATATATGAAAAATTCCTACGTTGGCCATTTTGAATTTTGAAATAAAATGCTGTATTTAATGAATGACTTGGCATATTGTTACAAAACATCATATAGATGCACTCATGATAAAAACTTATTCACAGAATTATGATAAACCATAGCATTTTTGAATGGCGCTTCAATGAATTTGAAGAAAAAAAAAAAACGTGCAAAATTTAATTTGAGGTTGTATCTCTGCAACACTATGGGGGATTGTGACAAATCTTGGTATGTGTCATCAACATTAGGCCCTGAGTTTAGCTTCAGAGTTTTAGCACACTGCCTCTGCTGGTCAGGAGATAGCAAAAACAGTCTTTTTGGCTAAATAACTCTTCAATTCGGGCGCACAGTGGCTTAGTGGTTAACACGTTTGCCTCACACCTCCGGGGTTCAATTCCCGCCGGGGCCATGTGTGTGCAGAGTTTGCATGTTCTTCCCATGCGTTAGGGTTTCCTCTGGGTATTCCTGTTTCCTCCCCCAGTCCAAAGACATGCTTTGTAGGCTGATTGACATTTTTAACTTGTCCATAGTGTGTAAGTGTGTGCACAATTGTGCTCTGTGATGGGTTGGCACCCCGTTCAGTGTGTCCCTGCCTGGATAAGCGGGGCAGAAGATGGATTGATTATTATTATATTTCAACTTGGTATTTACTTCTGGTACTTAAATATGTTCTTGTCACCTGTATTTTACATACACTGTGTGCTTTCATGCATCAGATTTCATTTCCCTCATGCAATATAGAAGTATGTTAGAGAGCTAGATAGAGTGTGGGAAGTCAGCCAGCTGTCGCCATGATAACCATTAGAATGGCAGATATTATTTCTGTACCTGTCACTCTTTTTTTTCTCTCTCGAATAATTTAATGACAGTGTTGCTCTTTCCAATATGAAAATATTCTCTTTGTAATGTGTGCTGAGTACATTTACACTTTTTTTTTTCATTGTCAGATGCTACGGATCATATATTACAAGATAATTCAAGGTGGAAATAGACTATGCTTGTGAAAGTTGATGTGTGTTTGACAGCACAACCACAATATGCACACATAGCTGCAAAATGAACTCACAATGTGTTTGAAATTAAAGTGAAATTGAGTAAGGTTATAGCTCATAACGCCAATTGTGCCTGCGACTGCATGAGGTGATAATTGTAGTTCAAAAAGCCACTGCCAAGCGAGGGAAATGGTCAACCACAGAGGCGTCAAAAAGCCTATTGTGTAATGAAGGGTCACCGGAGTGAGGATCCATTTGTAGCTTTATAACAAACAATGCTAATTTACACTTGGTTTGGAGGTTGACAAAATCACAAATGGGAGGTGGACATAATGCAAAATTTCCACCACTAATTAGTCAAATTTTAGCACATTGAATAGAATATGTAATCAGCCATACCTCTCAAATTCTCCACTTTATTTCACACCAACTTCCCACATTTTCTCCCAATCCTCCCTCAAATGCATATTGTATGTACACTACTATATATTTCCAAATGTTTGTGGGAATGTGACCATCACACCCATGTGCATTTTGAAAATCCCAATCCACATTTAGTCCCACTTTTGCTGTTATAATCACTTCCCCTCTTCTGGGAAGGCTTTCCACTAGATATTGGAGTGTAAGATCTGTCCATTCAACCACAAGAGTTTAATAGAGATTTGGTGAGGAGTTCTGGGGTGCGGTCAGTGTTCCAGTTCCCAAAGGTGTTTAACTGGGTTGAGGTCAGGGCTCTGTGCAGGCCACTTGAGTTCTTCAACACCAACGTTGACAAACCATGTCTTCATGGACCTCACTTTGTGCACACTGACATTGTCATGCTGGAACATGTTTGGGCCCCTTAGGTCCAGTGAAGGGAAACTCTAACGCTACAGCATACAAAGGCATCCTGTACAATTGTGCTCTTCCAATGTTGTGGCAACAGATTGTGTAAGGCCCACATATGGCTGTGATGGGTGAAAGGCCCACATATGGATCAGGTGTCCACAAAAAAAGGTTAACACCACTTGGTATGATGCATGGTATGATATTCTAACTATAGATAGTGACTTTAGATTCTTCTTCTTCTCTTTTTTTGGCTGATAGTGGTGAATTAATATTTGTCTTTTGCACAGATTTATTTTCACAAATTCTAACAAAACTGTCTCTTTGAAAAGCCACACTGATTGTTTGCTCGTCTTGCTAAAACATACTGTGATAATAATTCTGCACTACAGAGCTATGAGGCTTAGCTGGAAAGCTGAGCACTAATCTGCTTTGAACACACCTCACTTCTCACACGGATGTTTATGCCTCACTTTTATATATTAAAAAATGGCTCAATTGCATACGGAAGAGATTGTTCACTATTCTTTGTCATGAAGGTTGAACTACCACACCCTTATCCATTTGCATGGAAGAGAGCAGCAAACATGTGATGTGAACATCCCAGAGGTCTGCAACAGAGCTCTTGTGCATAGAAAAGGGGAGGTCAGGAAAGCCACTGGCAACAGCTGTTCGCCTCTAATTATGAGTATACAGATGAGGAGGATGCACCTGTCTATTGTTCATGTGCAGGCAGCTGAGCAACAGAGGGCATGGCATGAGAGTGCCATCAACATCCACACCAAACCCCTTTACCTGCTGTGCTGCTAAGCCTAAGGGAGGCAGCTTCACCTCTCAAAAAACAGTCCCATTGTTGCAAAGCAACAGCAAGGCACATCTAACAACAGGAGTTGAATGTAAAAGTAATGTCACATTCTAAGAGTTCTTGGTAACTTAGTCGCAATCAAACTGCTGCTTACGCTGTGTCACAGGGAAGCATAACACACTGTGATGAAAGCTCTATATACCCTCTTTTGCATACATGAGCTCACAGTTGCCCAAAATTTTCTATTGTCTCTGAGCATGGCCAGATTTGTTGTCTTGGCTCACGGGCACAGATGGCTGTAGCATCAATGGGATTCTAACTTGTGATCTCCTAATGATAGGGTGATAACTTTTCTGTTGTGCCTTGTTTATTTATCTATCCCTTCTCACAAAGAACACTAAGTTTCTCCACTTTCAGAGAAGGAAAAAAATCATATACTCTCAAGAATGAAGCATTAATAATTCAAGATAAGTGCCTTATAAAAATCCAAGCACTATGGAATATATTCAAGCTGGTGAAATAACCTCTATATTGCACTGTACCTGGAATATTCTCTGTGTTTTTACACTTTCATAATGCTCCTGATCCCATACTGTACCTCTGCTTTAACATAATACAGCACACTAGTGTCTGTATGTTACTGTGCTAGAGTTGTTTGCACACAAATGTATTCCAATAAACTATAAAGCCTTCAATTACCAGTCCATTTCTTCTTGCACAGGCATAGTATTTCAGAGCGACATTTGTTATCCATCAATAAGGCCTGTGAAAACCCTTTCATCTTTGTCTGAGTTTTCATAACTAGCATCACCTTCATAGGCCTCTGTGTCATCAGGGGCTGTTGCAAATCCATGCAGACTAAGTAGTAATCACCGGTTCAGACCTTTTTCTCATGCAACTCAAACATTTTTATTGGAGTGGATACTTTCTCAGGAAGAAGTAATGAGAAAAATGAGAGCTTGCTTGGGAAATAGAAGTGAATGAAGGCTCCCGCTGGTCTAGTGCTGTCCATTACAATCTGATCTCACTGGCTCCATTCCAGTGCACCCTCATGCCAGACAAGCAGCTTCAAACTGTTCTTAAAAAGTAACGTGTATGAAAGGCATTAGCATCCCAGCAGTGCTAATGCGTGCCTCCCTGTCAACAGCTATTGGCCGTATTTAATAATTCAATTTGTCCAGGTGGAAGTGGACAAATCCAAAATCAATATTTAATCATAGACTACCTTGGCCACTGAACTAAACCAGAATGGCGATAATCCCAAATGTATTGGTATTCATTTGCCAATGAAAGAACCTGAAACAAAATACTGTTTGTCCCATTGTTTCGTTTCCATGCATTACCAAATGACACAAGTGGCAAGAAAACTCCAGCACTATAGAGTGTGAAGAGTTTATTTATTTATTTTTGAATCTGCAGCAAATGGCATTTGGAATACAGGCAATTTTTTTTATATTAATGTGTTCTGAAGAGTCTGCAGGAGTTTGGGGTTTTGAGGCCCTTCAGGTCTCGAGATGGTTTTTTGCTCTCATGAGGTTCCCTCATTCTCCAACCCTATCCCTCTTTACCCCACTTCTCATCGCTAAAGGTCAAACTTAAATAGAGTCCTGTTTTTTCACTTTTCTGACTGGTTCCCCATGGTACCCTCTGCCCATCAGTACTACAAACACAATTAATATTTAGAATATTTATGAGGAAAAAAGAAAACTAAATAATTGTCAAAACGTAAAAAAAAGAAAAGAAAAAAAAGAAGAAAAGCAATGTATAGTGGTGCTTGAAAGTTTCTGAACCCTTTAGAATTTTCTACATATCTGAATAAATATGACCTAAACCATCATCAGATTTTCATACAAGTCCTAAAAGTAGACAAAGCGAACCCAATTAAACAAATGAGACAACTACATTATAGTTGGTCATTTATTTATTGAGTAAAATGATCCAATATTACATATCTGTGAGTGGCAAACTTATGTGAAGTTTATAGTATTAGGTTAATTTGAAGGTGTAATAAGAGTCAGGTGTTTTCAGTCAATGGAGTGACAGTAAGTTGTGATTGAGTACCGTGTTTTATTTAAACAAATGGATCTAACAAAGTCTGATCTTCATCATAAGTCTGTGGATGTGCATCATGGCATGAACAAAAGAGATTTCTGAGGATCTCTGAGCTGTCGATGCTCATCAGGCTACAAAAGCATCGCTAAAGAGTTTGGACTTCACCAATCTACACTCCGACAAGTTGTGTACAAATGGAGGAAATTCAAGTCCATTAGTACCCTCCCCAGGAGTGAAGACCAACAGAGATCACTCAAAGAGCAAAATAGTCCATGAGGTCACAAAGGAACCCACAAGCCTAAACACACAAGTTGTTCTAACGAAGAATGGTTAAAGAAGAATAAAGTTAAAGTTAATGTTTTGGAATGGCCAAGTCAAAGTTCTGATCTTACTCCAATAGAAATGTTGTGGAAGATCCTGAAGCAAGCAGTACATGTGAGCAAGCCCACCAACATCTCAGAGTTGAAGCTATTCTGTACTGAGGAACAGGCTAAAATTCCTTCACGCTGATGCGCAGGACTGATCAACAGTTACCGGAAGTGTAAGTTGCAGTATTGCGGCACAAGGGGGTCATACCAGATACTGAAAGTAATGATTCACATACTTCTGACACTCACAGACATGTAATATTTGATCATTTTCCTCAATACACAAATGACCAAATATAATATTTTTGTCTCATTTGTTTAATTGTCATTTGTCTACTTTTTAAAAAACTCTAAAGGGTTCACAAACTTTCAAGCACCACTGTAATAATGTATGGCTGACTGAATTGGTGACATCCAAAGAAACCTTAATAATTATTCATATTCAGAGCTTAGCTTACGTGGGTGTTGTAAGGTGATTTTCTGTGCAGCCCATTCAAATTATTAAAATTATCTCCATGTAATTTACATAAATTTAATTTGGTTGCCAGATATTTATATAGCAGTTATTTACTAGGTCCATAGGGCAGGACAACAATATAACATATATCATTCAACTTATGTTAATCACGATTAATTCCTCATTCAGTTTAAAAAATTTTTTAATTCTATTAAAATATTATTTACATCTGACCAACATTGCTTTGTTTGCCTTTCTATATGTTGTGCAATCATGCGGCAGCATGCTCAGCATTCAATTTAGCTCCATAGAGTTAAAACACACAGTGGTCGAAAATGGGAACTACAACAAGTGCTAAAACGGTTCACTCAATGACTCATGTTTTGTTGAGTGGAGGACGGATAACAGACAGGACAGTTAATTATATTGTCTTCTCTGTTTTCATCTCACACATTATGAAAATGGCGATGGGAACCACACTTGCTGCATCACACATAGCTGAATTTCTTTTTTGTTTTTATATCCATTTGATAACAAGTTATCAAAATGAACCATCTTTGTAGTTCATATTTTCAGAACGTTCATTGATTAAAAAGAATGAGATTAGCTAGTTTACTTTACACTATCAAGCTAGATACTTAATTAGCTAGATTGTTAATGTGTCTTTGAAGTGTAATTATCAGCAACAAGAAATCATCATAATTGCCCAATAGCTTATAAAATTATAACATTTCAATAAACCCAGTAAGAATAAACCCTGTAAGACTTTCAGAATAAATCTGAAAAACTGGGGAGCTAAATTTCTTTAGAAATGAAGCAAATTAATCAGTGAAGTGGCAGTGTAATGCCAGAGATGTTCATCTTTGTTAAGGCTATTAGTGTGTGCTGGGGCATTGGCTTTTAGCATTTAGACAAGCCTTTTCATACAAGCTTTCTGTTCTCTCAATGAAAATTGGTGTACATAGTTTTTTCAAGTCTTGTTAACTCTGAACTAGGGGGTTACTCAAAAAATTCACTATATAGTAGCCTACAGCCTCTTGACATAATTTTGTTTGAGGCTAAATCATTATATGATGTTTTGCCTTTCCAAAATGTATGGCCATGAGCTGCTCCTCGACCACCACCTTTAATGAAAAAAAAAGTAGGAGGATAGAAAATTCTGATTTAAGAAGCAGATCTAGGTGAAATTTTTTTAACAACAAACTCTCACACCATGGAGCTGGAGTTAATATTATTCCTTTCTCGAGCCGATATTGTGCAAGAAAAATGACCTCAAGTACAAGGTCAGAATATGCATAAGTACAGTGCCCTCCACTAATATTGGCGTCCTTGGTAAATATGAGCAAAGAAGGCTGTGAAAAACTTTATTGTTTAACTGTTTAACATGGACTTCAAAATTTGAAGGATCTGGAAATTTGAATGATCTGGAGAGATTCTGTATGTAGGAATGGTCTCAGATCCCTTGTCATGTATTCTCCAACCTCATCAGACATTATAGGAGAAGACTCGGAGCTGTTATCTTGGAATTTTTTTTTAGCATTTTCCAATAGTAGTGCGATCGTGGTGTAGTTTGTTTCTAGACGAACTTTAGCTTTTTACTTTCGGCAAATGTATTTAGGCTGTGAAGATTATCTTGATGAACATAACGTGTAAGAATCATAATCTTTTGTTGGAATCAGAGCTTATTTTCTGCACTAATCCAAAAGCCAATGGAAAAATCCTACTACGTCAATACAATCTTTCTGACATGACCATAAGACACACCTCTGTTTTAGGCAAAAGCCTGTAGTCATGCCTGATGACTGAATACAGCTTTTAGTTTTAAATATTCACTATGGATTCTGAATAAAACTGTAAATGCACTTTACAACTTGCACCTTAACAGCAGGATGTAAAGAAATTACAAGACCATGCATTTATCACAGGAAAAGGTCAGACATATTGAATTTTATTAAAACCCCACATGAGTAACGCAAATAGATTAATGTGAGATAATACTCACATAAAACATTGCTGGAAGTTACTGAAGAGCTGAAATATTGTTGCTTTGGTGCAATACATTAGACACTATCAAAACTCATTCACACCAGAGAATCACATACATCATCAAAACTCATTGTGGACAATCTGGAATCAGCTTTTGTTTTACTTAAAACAATAAGAATGCATACACTGTAGAGAATGGCTCCTGAATCACAGAGAAGCACACAGACAAATGTGATTTCATTTTCTGTGCCCAGAGCACTTAGCCCCGATAGACACATAGCAAATGTTCTGTCCTAATAAGGACACACATGCTGGTCAATAATGAGAACATTCAAATACATGTGAACAACTAAATGTGTTTTTTTTTTTTTCCAGGGCCAGATGGGACTGAATAGCGCTTATTATGTGGATTATGTGGAAAGGATCTGATGGCTCTCTGATGAAATCCAGGTAATGAGCTGATGATTTCTACAGTCACTGTAAGCCATATTTTCATATTATCCCCATCTACAAACATGTCTGTCAATGGGGAAGTATGTACCATATGCTTCTTAAACATGCTGCGTACTAACCTATGCTTCATATTAAATAATTATTAAATAGTTATAGTTGCAAAATAAAATTTCCATTCAATACTTTAGAAATGTCTTTCCATAGTCACCAGCTAACACACACCCTCAGTCCTTCCTCTTTCACACATCCAATTACATCCCCTCACATCACTGCCTCTTTGAGGGCTAAGAGAAATTCTGCCAGAACACTAAAAACAAAATGCATCTCGATAAATATTCATGATAGCCCGTTATAGCTGATGTAAACATTGTAAACTTGTATCAGCCCTTTGATGCGTGACCTGAGCAGTTATTTGTAGGATGCGGCAATGAATATTTATTCCCAATGTCCAATTTCTGAGGTAAGCTGAAGCTGATCATGAATAATGAGAACATTAAGGAATGATGCTTAGTCAGTGGACCAGATAAACGTGCCTGATTATTTATCAACTGGGTAATGTATTCTAGTGAAGCTTGAACATCTCAGCTTTTGAAAGCAAGACCAGGCAAAACATCAGCACAAGTCAGGAAATGAATACATAATTCAATAGAATTCAGTGTGTACGCAGTGTATGCTGACATTTCACAAATGTACAGTAATGCCGAAACATGTTCTGTACAGAAATGGAATTCAGCACATCATACATATAAATCCATTTTAGCTGAAGATAAGCATTAAACAAATGGGAACATTTTCAAGAGAGACAGAACAGATAGGATGGATACTCAATACGAGTAATCTGGTAATGATGACAGCTAAGAGTTTATACATATTCAGTATAACTGTAAGTGTCAGCTAAGAGATTATGATGTTTGTCCAATATCCTCAGGATCCGCAGCACAGCATATGCTTACAATATTGGCAATGATATGAGTGATTGTTCAGTAATACATAATGGGCTACAGCACAATTCAATATATAGAGGAGAACAAGCCAGTACTCACCTCTTTCTCTCCACAGATATTGCTGATGATGGAGTTGGAAGCTGGGCTGGCGGAGGGGCCCAGGACTGCCACCACCCCTTTAGACATGATCTGGCACACTGTCAGGAAGCAGGAGAAAGACCAGATTTACTCACTTCAGCATTACAACATTTCTGTCACAGGGAGAGAAATGTAATTGACCAGTTCAGGCAAAACTCATCCACTGGAACGTGTTCGAAATAGTACCTAATAATATCACCCAATTTTAATAAGTCTGGCTTATTCTCGGAGTTGCTCACACTGTCTCTTACATGTGTACTACATATAGAGACACCTTGTACATTTCAGTTGTAGAATTAACTTAGTGTTTTTGTGTTGGTGGGGGGTGGGGGTGGGGGTTAAATCTAAAGATTTAATTGTGAGAAAATAGAATACAACAGTTGGATGTTATCTAATCTTCCTTAGCAATGAAACAAAAATATATAATTCCTCTATTTTAATTAGTTATGTATGGAAAGTGTTGGGATGTGTGTGTACTTGTAGTGGAGGCAGTGAGCGAGTGAGAGTGCGAGAGAGAGAGAAGGGGGGACTAAAAGAATGCATGAGCAGAGAATTTACACAGCCTGAGATAGGAAATTAGAGAAGCAATGAATCAAGTGATTAATAAATAATCCCTTACTGACCAACGAAAGAGCCTTCCTGCCTGCCTGCCCTTCTTCTACTGGTGTAACAGAATTTCACGCTAAGTTACACGGCAAAACCAGCCAAATCAGAGAGGTGACATTCTTATCTTGGCCTACATGACTGCTGGGTTGCTGAAACAGCCTCTATAGCAGCTCTACAGTGTCAACCCAACCCATCATAATGATCTGTAATTTGACTTAAATGGACTGCAGTCCACTGTGTTTCATATTTGCTAAATTATTACTGGCATCTAAGTGGATAAAACCAGTAAAGTGCGAGTTTCCATGTGTGTATTCTGGCAGCTGTACAGTTCAGTTCAGTAAAGCAGTAAATGCTATCTCAAAAATTTACAATGAGCAGATTTATCCAATATCCATATTATATCCATATTATAGCCTGTCACACGGGGGAGACAGTAGAACAAGGGGTTGGTTTGGTAGTGATACAGTGTTAGTGGGTTTGGGTTTTGTGTGACTTTGTACTTCTCACATAACTATACATACCTGTACTTCCACATGTTCATTCCACCCATATTATTATCAAGTTCTGTACCTTTTCTCTAAAACCCGTACAGTCCTATGATCCAGTTATACTAGCAAAGAAGTGCAGGTGTAAATTTAAGTGGTTCAATTATAACAACATTGAAACTACCCTGAAAAATCAAGAAAAATTGAAAGAAACCATTACAGTGTACATTCATTAGACTATGTGATATATCTTTGATGGTAGTCTGAAAAATATCCGGTAATTACAAATACATATTGGTTGTCTAGTATGCACATGGAGAGAGGTGCATATAGAAGAGTTTAAACCCATTTAAACATTTTGAAATTGATTGACGATACAGAGCTTATAAATGCCTTTTTGATTTATTTGTTTTTTTTTCTATCTCTTGTTTTTGTTCGTTTTGCTATGGTTACTATGGTTACTGTGCTTTAGCCATATTTCTAAGACTTAAAAAAAGATAACATCATTATGATCTCTACAATAATTATACAGTATCTCACAAAAGTGTGTACACCCCTCACATTTTTGTAAATATTTGATTATATCTTTTAATGTGACGACACTGAAGAAATGACACTTTGCTACAATGTAAACTAGTGAGTGTACAGCTTGTGTAACAGTGTAAATTTGCTGTCCCCTCAAAATAACTCAACACACAGCCATTAATGTCTAAACCACTGGCAACAAAAGTGAGTACACCCCTAAGTGAAAATGTCCAAATTGTGCCCAAAGTGTCAATATCTTGTGTGGCCACCATTATTTTCCAGCACTGCCTTAACCCTCTTGGGCATGGAGTTCACCAGAGCTTCACAGGTTGCCACTGGAGTCCTCTTCCACTCCTCCATGACATCACAGAGCTGGTGGATGTTAGAGACCTTGTGATCCTCCACCTTCCATTTGAGGATGCCCCACAGATGCTCAATAGGGTTTAGGTCTAGAGACATGCTTGGCCAGTCCATCACGTTCACCCTCAGCTTCTTTAGCAAGGTAATCATGCTGAAATACTGCCTTGAGGCCCAGTCTCTGAAGGGTGGGGACCATGCTTTGCTTCAGTATGTCACAGTACATGTTGGCATTCATGGTACCCTCAATGAACTGTAGCTCCCCAGTGCCGGCAGCACTCATGCAGCCCCAGACCATGACACTCCCACCACCGTGCTTGACTGTAGGCAAGACACACTTGTCTTTGTACTCCTCACCTAGTTGCTGCCACACACGCTTGACACCATCTGAGTACTAAGTCAGGAATAAGATGTTCAACAAGCACATATGGGTGTCCAGAATTAATTTCTCTCTTTTCTTTTTTTTTTTGCTTTACAATCTTGCAGTTCAGTATGTTATACTACAGAGAACCATGATACCTCTATAAATAACTTTTAATGGATGCTTTTTTTGGGAGGAACAGCCTTTGTGGACCATTATTTGCAGTCAGACAACAGCACCTGGGCTCCCAAATTATCATTAGTCAGTGCTATATGGTGAATGGCTCTTGCATAAAGCTGAATCTAGCTCAGCTGTTTCAGTTGCCGTTCATATTATTATTTTTTTTTATATTCAAATGAATAGGCACCAAATATTGGATGGTGAATCTGCCTTCAATGTGCACCTACTGTACAATAATGTACATGCTGAGGTATGAGCAAGAGAAAGAGAGAGTTACAGTGTAGGAGAGTAGGAGTGAAATTGCTTACAAGGCAATGGTATGAAAATTTAATGGAATGACACTCATACAATCCAATTTCATGGTTTTCAGTGTATCTCAGGACATCACAGCATTAGACACAAACTTGTCTTAACTTACTCACTTTACTCACTCCTTTATTTACTAGGCTGTCTTACTTGAATCCTACATGTGACCTCTCCACAACCTCTACCTCATTTTTCTGCTCAATTTTATGTGCTATAAAGCTTTTTAAGCAGTCACACACACACACACACACACAAAAAAATATATATATTTTCAGTGTGGCATACGGTACAATATTTTTTTTTTCTACATACTGCATTTGAATATTCTGAAGGTCAAATGCATCACTTTCTCTCTCTCTCTCTCTCTCTCTCTCTCTCTCTCACTCTCTCTCTCTCTCTCTCTCTCTCACACACACACACACACACACACACACACAGACCACATTATTTGTTGCACATGTTCATTCATACATTACCACTATGTAAAAATTTTTTTGTTCCCGGGTAGTAAATGTTATTTTCTAATTGCTGATGCCTCAAAAGTATATCAAATGGCTTTTGTGACTAGGACATTGGTATTTTTATATACCTGTTTTTATTGAGAAAATGGGTGAATTTGCATCTTTTGATTCACATAAAGTCAGGAATGGAAAATGAATGGAAAATGGAAAATGAGCTTGTATTTATACAAAAGCTATACAAAAAATACCAAAAAAAGATTTTTAAGTACTAGAAGTAAATAGTTATTTTGAGCGTTATGACTATATTGTAAATCACTTTCACAAAGCAGCCCCCAAATGTAGTCTCACATTATGTTCTTGTTATACTGTCCTTGGTAGTGGCATACATGTCCATTAAATCCTGGTGGAAGTGCTTGCCTGGCTCCTCTGAGTATGCTCCCATGTTCTCCTTGAATTAATCAAGATGAGCATCAAGGATATTGACTTTAAGAGACATCCTGCAGCCCATAGTGCCATAGATTTTCACCAGGGTCTCAAACAGCTCCGCATTGTTTTCGGCTTTGTGATTGCTCAGGAGGCCCTGGACCACCAAAACAAAGCCGTTCCAAACCACTTTCTCCTTCCCAGTGAGCTTCTTGGGGAATTCCTTGCACTCCAGTTCATCTTTATCTTAGGTCCGATGAAGACAATGGCTTTGACTTTTGCATCTGACAGCTTAGAAAAGAAGTCTTGAAGGTACTTGAAGGCTACCGACTTCTTATCTAGAGCTGTGACAAATTATTTTATAAGGCCCAATTTGATGGGCAGTGGTGGCATTTGAGGGGAATCATATAACCATTTTCTATACTTTTGGCATATAAGCAATTAGGAAACATCACATTCTACCTAGGAACAACAACAAAAAAATTGTTACATAGTGTTATCGGCCCACATGGCACCAGCATAATGCAAATAATAATGTGTATACTGGTCAAGTTTTTCGGTTAATGTTCACCTTAGATCAGAATGGGGAATATGTGACCTTATGGTCACTATGGCAATTTGTGAACCCTTTGACTGCGACACCAGACTGGCTGGTACTTTATGAATATTTCAGTAACTGCTGATCTCCTAAGATTTTCACACAGAAGTTTCTAGAGACAACAAATATCTTTTTTAACAGAGAAGTCAGAGGACAAAGTCAGAGTCTCCATGGTGACAAGAACAATACGTACGTTTACTCAGAAAAACCACTCTTTACAACTCTGATGCACAGAAACGCACCTCAGAAGGCAAGACATGTTGAACCTTGAGGTTTTTTCCAATCTGTCCCATTTCAATGAGCTTGTGCCCACTGTAGACTCTGATTCCTGTTCTTGGATGACAGACGTGTGCTCTTCTGCTGTTATAGTTACTGTGTTGAGTGCATGTGAGGTATTTGAAGTCAATTTTTAAAAAACAAACATATTGAAGCCTATAATGGTTTGTTACTTTTTGAAAGATTCTGATTAAGACAGATAGTGATGATTATATTCAAATATGTATATCTTCTATTAATGTAATGTAATTTAATGATTTTTAAGAAGCTGATTTTAAGCAAGTCAATTAATATACAGGCCTGTGATGCATAATCAAACATGTTAAAGTGACCTTATTGTGTTTAAGGTCATTGTGCATGTGTAGTGCAAAACCAGCTAGGTATTCAAATACAGTTTAATACAAACTGGAGCACTGTTTAAGCACTAGCATTTAGGTTATATGCATATTGAACCAGTTCAAATAGTGCATTGCTTGTACATTTTTGTGTATACTGTAGAATCACAGGAAAAAAAAATTGAGACACAACTACTTGAACAGATGGAATACAGTGAGGGGAAAAAAGTATTTGATCCCCTGCTGATTTTGTATGTTTGCCCACTAACAAAGAAATGATCAGTCTATAATTTTAATGGTAGATTTATTTGAACAGTGAGAGACAGAATAACAAAAAAAAAATGTCAAAAATGTTATAAATTGATTTGCATTTTAATGAGGAAAATATGT
Organism: Ameiurus melas; assembly: GCA_012411365.1. Lineage (NCBI taxonomy): Eukaryota > Metazoa > Chordata > Actinopteri > Siluriformes > Ictaluridae > Ameiurus > Ameiurus melas. The sequence goes on along the minus strand of CM022759.1, from coordinate 16,672,706 downwards.
ATTTGACCAAAAAAAGTATAAATCAACTGCATAGTTTGAAGGTGAACATTTATTTTGGAATTGATGCATGCAACACATTCCAAAAAAGTTGGGACATGGACGATTTAGAACCAATAGCGATGTGTTAATGTGGTTAATCGATAAATAAACAAGCATCAAATATTTATTTTTAAATATCTGAAACAATAAAGAGTCCTAATTAAAAGTAGACTAACACAAGCATGATACATATTAGGAAAAAGCTTAATAGCTGTCAGAGCTCAGCCCAGCCGGGACGCAAATTCCCAACAGCCCACATGAGCGCGCATGCGCACTGCCTGGGCCGTCCCGGACTCCAACTCCCAAGAACCCCCACGAGAGGGCATGCGCGAGAGATCACCAGAATACTGATGAATAACACCTGGGGTCAGCTTTCCTGGAGCCACAAGTATTTAAGAAGCCACACTCCGAATTCATGGCGCGAAGTATACGCTTCTTAACATTGGTTAGCCGCGATACCAAGCTCTCTACGATTCCCATGACTTCCTGGTTTACCTCGACTCTCTGCCTGCCTTTGACTACGCTTTCGGATCACCCGCCTTGCTAACGCTTCTGCCAGTTTACCTCGACTCTCTGTCTGCCTTTGACTACGCTTTCGGATCACCCGCCTCGCTAACGCTTCTGCTGGTTTACCTCGACTCTCTGCCTGCCTTTGACTACGCTTTCGGATCACCCGCCGCGCTAACGCTTCTGCTGGTTCACCTCGACTCTCTGACTGTTTCTGACTACGTCTCTGGAATATCCCGCATCACACTCGCGCCGCGTTCTCTGTCCGCATCCACCTGCTCCCACACCTGTGTCCTCCCCACCGCCTGACAGAATACTTCGCCGCACTGATGGACACAGCGGGAGACTCATGTGGCACGCGCCCTTGAGGGACATGGACAAATGATCTCCAAACAAGGTCAGGCCATTGCCGGCTTACACGCACAGATCGCGAGCCTCACGCCCCCTCCCGCTCCAGCCGCGCCTTCTCAACCTCACTCCCCCCCCATTCCGCAACCGGAGAAATACAATGGGGATCCCGCACGCTGCCACGGGTTTCTCCTCCAATGCTCCTTGTACTTCGCTGCTTACCCGGAAATGTTAGACGCTCACAAGGTGATCATCTTCATAGAACTGCTCACGGGAAGAGCTCAACTATGGGCAACCGCCGAATGGGAGGGCAATCACAACACCACCTATGAACAACTCATTCCATATTTGATTACTGCCCTGATAAGCGAGAGACTGGGGAGGAACTGCTGACCATACAGCAAGGGTCACGCAGTGTGGGGGAGTATGCTCTCGATTTTCGCACAGTGGCTGCCTGCAGCGGATGGAATGATGCAGCTCTAAAGGTGATGTTCAGGAGAGGCCTGAATGCTGATGTTACGCGAGAGCTCGCATGTCGCGATGACAGCGCCTCCTTGGACGACCTGATCACCTTGGCCAATCGCCTGGACTGTTTACTACGCCAACGTGAACCTGGACCAGGGGGGGAAAACCGGCCCCTCCGGGAGACTACGGAGGAACCCATGCACCTGGGGCAAACTCTGCTCCCTCCCCAGGAACGGGAACGCCGTCACCAGGAACGGCTCTGCTTCTACTGTGGTGAGAAAGGACACTTTGTTCCGGATTGTCCCCGGAAGCCCAGACGGAAGCACTCTATCCCCGAAACAGCCCAGAGAAAGGTGAGTCCAGCACCCACCCCTTCCACACGAATTTCGGGTGGATCATTTGTGATTCGAGTAGAGCTTGAATATGCCTCTGGTTTTTATGTCTTAGAAGCGCTAATCGATTCAGGAGCAGCAGGAAATTTTCTGGATCAAGAGGAGGCGCGTCGTCACAACATCGACATACGGAGTCTCGTGCCTCCCCGTCACGTTCAAGCCATCGACGGAGCACCCATTGGAGATGGTCTCATCACCCAAGTCACGGAAAATCTCCTCCTGCATGCCAGCACTTTGCATCATGAATACATTTCATTCTTCATCATTCAAAGAGCCCAATATCCCCTGGTCCTCTGATACCTCTGGTTAGCTGAGCACAATCCTCACATAGCATGGGACAACGGGGACATCATCCGCTGGTCCTCCTACTGTTTTCAGCACTGCCTGTCCTGCTCCACGATCAGTCTCTCCTCCACTTCCGTCGAAAGTCCGAATAGCCCCGTTCCTCCAACCATTCCCCACGAGTACACGGATTTGAAGGAGGTATTCAGTAAGGGAAGGGCAAGTGGATTACCCCCACATCGGAGCTACGACTGCGCCATTGAGTTCCTGCCGGGTGCTGTTCCGCCTAAAGGGGGGGTGTACTCTCTCTCCATCCTGGAACAACAGGCGATGAAGGACTATATTCGCGAAGCTCTTCAGCAAGGGTACATTCGGCCCTCAACCTCCCCCGTATCCGCCGGGTTCTTTTTCGTGGAAAAATGGGGAGGAGACCTGCGCCCCTGTATTGACTACTGGGCTCTGAACCGCTGTTGTGTGCGCTACCGATATCCCCTCCCTCTGGTGCCATCCGCCCTGGAACAATTACGGACGGCCAAGGTATTCACAAAGCTGGACCTACGCAGTGCATACAACCTGATTCGTATTCGAGAGGGAGACGAGTGGAAAACTGCATTCAGTACGCTCGACGGACAATATGAGTACTTGGTAATGCCCTACGGGCTTTCCAACGCTCCATCAGTATTTCAGTGCCTCAACGATGTGCTTCACGACATGCTGGGAAGATATGTCATTGCATATATTGACGATATCCTCATTTACTCTAAGTCACCGGAGGAACACCGGTCACACATGCGCCAAGTTTTACACAGACTACTACGGAATCAGCTGTATGTAAAGGCAGAAAAGTGTGAGTTCCACCGGACCACCATAGCACTTTTGGGATACGTCATTGGTCCAGAAGGGGTGTCCATGGACCAAGAAAAGGTAACCGCTGTGCTGGAGTGGCCGGTACCAACAAGTGTCAAGGAATTGCAACGATTTTTGTGGTTTGCGAATTTCTATCGAAGGTTCATCCGAAACTTCAGTGCGATTGCCGGCCCTCTTACGTCCCTGTTACGGGGACAGCCGAAGCGACTAAACTGGACCCTCAAAACCCAAGTAGCCTTCAATGAGCTCAAGACAGCCTTTACCACGGCGCCCATCCTCCGACATCCTGACCCGGATCGCCCCTTTGTGGTAGAAGTAGACGCCTCAAACACAGGGGCCGGGGCGGTCCTCTGCCAGAGATTCGGTGACAAACCAAAGCTGCATCCTGTTGCGTTCTTCTCGCGGAAATTTAGCCCCGCCGAGCGGAATTATGGGGTGGGTGATCGAGAACTTTTGGCCATGAAGCTGGCCTTCGAAGAGTGGAGGCACTGGCTGGAGGGGTCAACCCACCCATTCATGGTTTTTACTGATCACAAAAATCTAGAATACCTCCGAACTACCAAAAGAATGAACGCATGTCAAGCCAGATGGAGTCTGTTCTTCACCCGCTTCAATTTCCTGGTTTCCTACCGTCCCGGCTCCAAAAAACTCAAAGCTGACGCCCTCTCACAGCAAGAGGCCCCGGACCAGGCTCGCGACATAGAGGACCCGAACCTCCCTCCCACTTGCATTCTCAGTGCCATCGAGTGGGATCTGGACCAGGAATTAGAGCAAGCACCCACAGACAGCATCCCCGCTGATTGCCCGTCTGGGAAACTGTTCGTTCCCGAGAGGCATCGAGCTAACCTGATCTCCTGGGCCCATTTGGTCCGGGGAACCGAGCACCCTGGGGCAAAACGAACTTATCAGCTCCTCCAGGAGAAGTATTGGTGGCCGGGCATGGACCAGGAGGTTCGAAAAACGGCATAGTAGTGGCAGCATCATGCTATAAGGTTGTTTCGCTTTAGTTAGGACTGTGTGTCAAGTCAAGATAGATTTAATAATTTGACCAGTGAGTTTCATATGTGATTGCCCACTCTGTCCACATGAGACTTTTTTTTAGTCCTGATGCATATCTCATACTTACTATGGCAGTGCTATCATATGCTCAGCAAAATATTGCCAGATGTGGCTTGTCTTTAAAAAAAAATATCAAAATTATCATTGAGGACATAGAATATAATGAATACTCAAGCAGTAATTTCAGTATTCCATTACTGGGGCCTCAAATGGTTAATAGCATATTTGAATATCCATGCACACCTCTAATTACTTTCTGTCACCAGCTTATATGAGCACATTATTTACTACACATTCATTTGCCATTACATAGAAGTTATTTTATTAGATTGATCGTGTCAACCACTAATCCTTTTCAAACAGAAAGAGAAGTGCAGGGGAATGAGGCAGAACTGACAAGGCAAACTAATTTGCCATCAAGGGAGTGGATTTAATCATGCATCTATAGGCCAAGCCCTCCCCCCACTACTTACTGGTCTCTCCAGTCTCATATTCACTGTCTCTGAGCAACTCGAAGATGTCCACCTCCAGCTTGCCTGTGGTAGAGCGGTTGCTGGAACGGTTGATGCTTTCTTTTGCTAGTGTAATGGCCAAGCGCTCCCCCCGGCTGCACTCCATTGGATCATCGAGGATTGCAGCTGAGAGGGAGAAAGACAGACAGAAACACAGACAAAGTATGAAAAATATCCCAAGAGCTTTCTATCATTTCAGAGGTTATAGCAACATTCAACATGTCAGGTATACTGGTCAATATATTTACCGTTCTTATACGATATAAGGTAATGTATATCTGGGCAAGTTGATGAGACTTAAATGTTGAAATGATGCAATCAAGGCAACTGTTTTGTACATCTGAGTGAAAAAAGGGCCTTGGCAAAAAACGCCTGACAGACTCCTTCGGTCACACTGTCAGTCACATTACACACAGCCCCAAGGGCCTTTCAATCTACCTCCATCTTCACTACTCAGACATGCAAGCATGGCAGAAGCCAGTGCTGGCATTGCTATCTGTTGTTAAAAAAAGTGTGATGCCACCAAAAATAATAAAATGAGCTGTTTTTCAAAGCTGTTTTTATATTCCTTCTGAACAGTTAATTATCTTTGTTAATATTATAAACTGTCAATGACAATTCATCAGTGAGTTTTTACATTTATAGCTTTGTCATAACAATGTTAACTGATTAGCTAGACTGTCTAAGGAAAGATAATCACAAATCCCCCCTCTCATAATGCATTCAAGTTCCCATCATGGCTTGTGCTGCTTTCATGTCATGTGTTTTGTTATTTGTTTGTGCTTTTGTTTATTAGAACATGTGCCTTTGTTTCTGTTTCTGTTTCAGTCTTGTCTTTGCCCTTTTCCTGTCATTTGTTTGTTACATGATAGTCTTCAACAATTCTGTGTTAGTCCTTGATTAATTTGCCTATGTACACCCTGTTGTGTTACTGTTGAGAAGTCTTATTTTGCAGTATATAACAGCTAGTTCCAGTCCAAAAATTGGTTGCACAAGTGGTGTCTGATATGTAATATAACAGCGCTGGTACATTTCACATGATTATATCACTTTTCTAATTTGTGTTTGCAAAATAAAAATCCAATTCTTTCAGTGGTTGAAACCATAACTATACTTACTACAGGCTGTCAGTCAGTCTGTTTTCCCCCAGGACTAGGAATATAAATTTTACAGCTCACAGAAGGCACCACTGGATTGCTGATTAACTGTAAACCCCACACTTGCATTCTAAGCATCAACAAATCGGTAAGTTATTTGGGGTGTAAATATTTCATGTGCTTATAGTTAACTGTCATAACTGGCCAAGTAGAATGAGATTAGCTATCCGGCTACCGAATAAATGTAGATTAACTCTACAGCTAGAACACCACCAATGTAGAGGAGGTGAGGCTTTTGTACATGGATATGGATAGGAGGTGGGGTTCCAGTGTTTTTGTAGTTCATTTCATTGCCCCTTTGAAGATCATGATGTAGTGCTATAGCTGTAAGAAGTTACATGAGGCAGATCCAGCAACTGTAGAAGTCAAGACTTTGCGATGATACAATTATAAATGTATATCTGCTGTGATATATATATATATATATATATATATATATATATATATATATATATATATGACCTATTGCTATAAATATTCTGTGTAGGTGCAACTGAATACAAGACCAAATTATTGCTTAAAGGTCTGAAGCTGAATGTTATATTTGCTTTGACCTTGGTGAAGTTTGAAACTTGGCAATCTATGTCAATCTATAGCAGTCTAAAAGCTTTTATATACCTGTAGACACCATAATATAAAAAATAAGCAGACAAGGACAAGCATGGTGTAATTTTTAGTTCTGTGTTTGAATTCCTGCAGCTATTTTTAAAAACCAGCAAAACTAAACCCATAATACCATTGTAGGACATTTATTTCATTCATGTTCCCACTCGATACTCTTCATGTCAGAATGATCCATTCAGCTAGCATGATGACATGTGCTAATGACTTGCTCTGCTGTTGTTTTTCTGAAGACAGATGTTGGGTTTCCACTACAGATTAGAACCAGACAGGGTGAAAGAACCAGATAGTAGCAGGGTGAATGCTCATTTCCAGGTTAATATAAACAATATTATTGTGATCTTCTGTATTGTAATCTTTTTTTTATTAGTGTGATCTAATTTAATGTTGTAATGCACAACCAAGATCATCAGCCACGGCAAGAATGTATCACAATATATTCATGAGTAATCTGTCAGTAATTTAGTGTGTACCGAGGCAGCATGACAATGACAAACATTTTCAGCACTCAGACAGCTTCCAGGCTGGCTATCATTTGGAAAGTGCTCTGGCTGAGCATTTCTTACTCATATCATCAAATGGCACATTTGCTCCACTATAGAATGACGACATTGAACGATCATTGCATCAAAGTTCAAACACAGTTTTTGTTTTTCTGGATTCTGAAGGGGCAAGCTTTAACAGACCATTGCCTGATTTTGTTGTGAGTTTAAAGGTGTCATGCGCAATTAAAAAAATGTCTAGTGCAAACAAAATGTAACATATGTAATAATGATAATGATAATGAGTCTTTATTAGTCACATATACATTACAGCACAGTGAAATTATTTTCTTTGCATACCCCAGCATATACGGAATCTGGGGTCAGAGCGCAGGGTCAGCCATGATACAGTGCCCCTGGAGCAGAGAGGGCTAAGGGCCTTGCTCTTGGGCCCAACAGTGACAGCTTGGCACCCCTAACCATCCGATCAGTAACCCAGAGCCTTAACTGCCAAACCCACCACTGCCCCTTCAAGCCCACCACTGCCCCACAAGTAGAGCATGATCAAAATAATTGTATAATTAATTGTATTAGCACAAATGTATTATATGGCTGAGAAAACTCATTTGGAAAACTACGGCCTTGAAATAAATGCTTGTTATCTTGGTATTTTATAAATAATATTTTATATATTATATTAGTATTTTTATAGACACTGTCCAATGCCCCTTCAGTCCAGTCCATCACAGTCTGTTCATGAAGATGAACATGTTGAATATAGTAACTGCCATGCAATTTCTGCACCGCTTTTCCTTTACAGAGTCGCAGTGAGCCTGGAGCCTATCCCAGGGGACTCGGGGCACAAGGAGGGGGACAATCCGGACAGGGTGCCAACCCATCATGGGGCACAATCACACACACTCACATACTACAGACAATTTATGGATGGCAATCAGCCTACAACACATGTCTCTGGCCTGTGGGAGGAAACCCTCGAAGCACGGGGAGAACATGCAAACTGCATGCACACAGTGTGGAGGCAGGACTCCAACCGTGGAGGTGCAAGGCCAATGTGCTAACCCCTAAGCAACAATTTTTTCCATCGCTTTTGTCTAACTTCTTTCATACCTGAGCAGATAATGAACATTCAACATATCTTAGTTACCTGGTCCAACGTTTATTTCAGAAATAATTGTCTGTAAAAGTCAGCATTACATTGGAAATCCATACAGAAATGCAGAGGTTTTTAGTGCAGATTATCTCAACAATCAAAAGAGTGTGATTTGAATACAAGAATCATGAGTAAAAATTACAATATATACAAAAATAAGAATCTAATTATTAGGTGAATGTACCAGCTAGGCATTAAAGTATACTTAGTGAATCAAATCAAACAGCATAGAAACAGCTTCAATATAGGTGCTGAATAAGAAAGGAGACCGACTTACAGCAGCCATTAGTTTCCTGAGGTTTATTTACAGATAATAAATGACAGTTTGCTCCAATGCTTTAAGTCAGACTGCTTGTTCCTAATTCTTGCAGAGAGATTAGTGTTGCAAGAAAATCTAGATATGTTTTATGGTGTAAGTAAGTGAATTACAATGTATAAAACTTAAATTAGAGCTAATGCACTTAGGAGGAAAGCAGATTTGCTGTCACCTAAGAACATAATTCATAGATGTATAATTAAAACAATATTTTAAATCTGGCACAGCACTCCATTCATTAAAGAGTTCACCATTTCTAAATACTTTCCTAGCACAGTTGTAAAGCTATTGCATTATTACCATGCAGTACTGAATTTGCATTAAGGAAATGTAGACAAGGAAAGAAATAGCACTGAACACCAAAGGAATTTGTGAAATGGTATGGTTGTTCACTGTGCTGTAACCCAGGTTATATTCTGCTCTGTTTCTACAACAGAAAGGGAGAGAAATCTGAACCCGGGCAATTTTCCAAGCGTATAACCCCCAGTGCTCGTTACAAAGAGCACCAAATGGAAACACTGGCCCTCTGCTGGGTTTTTGGGACAGTCTGCTAGACAACAAACCAACAGCATGAAATCAGACATCAAAGTAATGCACAGGGATCATCAAGAGTTGAGCAAAATCCCAGTACTGGAAAGAATTATAGAAGGGATTTGTGGGAATCTCCCATGACACAACAGCATGGTTTAAAGGTGTTGCCCCTGGCTGTACAGTGTGCAAAGTGTGAAATTGCATTAAATCTTGTATTCAACACAGATGAATGGTATGTGTCCTTAGGCTCAGACACTCCCCTCAATGGCCATAGAGCATCTGAAATCTTTTGTACACTTTTCTGACCACAGCCTTTAATCATGCAGTTTTATGTGTATATGCACATCCATGCCCCAACAGGAAAACAAACCTAACATCATGATACAGTGTGCTCTGCAGAGCAAGATAGTCATTGGGTTGAAAAACAGTTTTAATGCATAACATCTTTAAAAGATATTAAAGAGTATTGTTTGAAACAGTCATGAATATCATGGAGATTATCAAGTGTGTCTACTAAAGTGCTATGGGAAAAGCACTATGGTTGGACAGCTGACCTCTTCCTGTGAAAGTGGGTTGTTCCTGGACACATTTTCAAACTTGGTCTGGATACTGGAGTCTGTACCCAAGACTGATTCTGGGCTTGTTTGGGAAATGGGAATCATAATCATTTCCTTTGCAATAACTGAGGAAGCATGGATCAATTATGCAGTTCCATACAAGTTTGCAAAATGGTAGGCACTAGATTAATCTCTTCATTTTTTTTTTGTAGGAACAGCAGCACTCAAGCATCAAAGAACAGCAAATTTTGGATGCATACAAGAACAGAAACTTCTGGGCATAAAAAATAAATTATATATATATATATATATATATATATATATATATATATATATATATATATATATATATATATATATATATATATATATATATATATATATATATATATATAAAAAGGGCAAAGCCTAAAACAGCAAATTATGTATCTGTACTCCTGAGACCACCTGTGCCACCATTTGCTTGTTTGCTTTTGCTGCAGTGAACTGTTTGGGGAAAAGCTAAAAACAGGGAAATTCACTTATATAGTCTTCTTATCTGCAAAAGGTAAAACATGTGTCACGTTCCATCACAACGGAGATGCAGAGACAGAGGCAAATGCAGTTAAAGCAGTTTGTATATGAAAAGTCAAGCAAACATATCCAATATGTAAGGCAGATTCAAAGTCAATGTAGGCAAAAGGGTCAGGCAATCAGCAAACAGTATATCATAAAGTAACCAAAGTACAAAAATCAGAGCACAAACAAACAAAAAAGCTTGGTAATGACAGAACGCAACAGTAACTGAGCAGTTACATCACAGGGATGCAATGACAGAATGAGGCTTATATAGGTACACAGTAATGAATGTGAAATTGAGAACAGGTGCAGACAGTCATGTGCCGTGGTCAGGTAAGGTGCAATGGTTGATGGGAAACACAGTTTCTAGTCTCTTTTCCTGTATAACAATGACATCATGATAATGATCTAAATGCTTGATGTAAAATTCAAACTAACACATGTCTGGGTGTACAAAATTACAAGCAAAAAATAATAATAAAATAAAAATTAAAAAATGCTGTATGCAAGTATACCCACATGGCTTAAACATTTAAAGAAATCAATGGGAAAAGCTATCCAAAAATATGTTATTTTATCTTTAATTCTTGTTAATTCTTGACTAATGATTTGTTGTTAAAATCATTAAAAGCTTAATATTTTGCCATTTTCTGCTTGGCCCATTTAAAAAGAAAATTTGCCCAGAAGTGTAAGAAGAATTTTAGCTGTACAGGCTGACACAAAACATGTGGGTTTTGCAATCTTGTTAGTGTAAGTACTCGTGCCGCACCAATAGGTCGTTTTCATTTGAATGCCTTCTTCACTTCTTGTATTGATAATGCATTATGAAACATGATTGAGCATGAAGTAGCACGACAAGTTAAATCACTCTCATTACTCAGTGCCTCATTACAGTATTTGGATAGTGTCCTGACAACATGACAACATGAAAGAAGTTTGTTCGAAATCTTTGCAAATTTATTAAAAAAAAAATAAAAAAATCACATGTACATAAGTATTCACAGCCCTTGCCATGACACTCAAAATTGAGCTCAGGTGCATCCTGTTTCCACTGATGCTTCATGAGATGTTTCTACAACTCGATTGGAGTCCACTTGTGGTAAATTCAGTTGATTGGACATAATTTGAAAAGGCATACACCTGTCTATATAAGATCCCACAGTTAACAATGCATGTCAGAGCACAAACCAAGCCATGAAGACCAAGGAATTGACTGTAGACCTCCGAGACAGGATTGTATCGAGGCACAGATCTGGGGAAGGGTACAGAACCATTTCTGCAGCATTGAAGATCCCAATGAGCACAGTTACAGTATTAAATGTCTGGTTGAACCCTGAACCCTCAACCACCATTCTCAAAAACAGCTTTCACACTTATCCCAATGCAACATCCTTAATGACATGGTTCAATACAAGTCTCTCCTGCAAAGTCTAGAAGTTTGGTTTGTGAGACCAAATGGAAAGTGTGAATAGCCATAAAATGCATGAGAAATCTTGAAACAGCTTTATGCCAGAGTAAATGGAATGGATCACAGTGCATGGTGTAGCTCATCCCATATATCCTCATTCTTGTGCAAAACATGCTGAACAGACAAAGGCTATCACGTCTCTGCAATTGAATCCACAACAGAGGAATGGTGCTCAGATAATTTCACAATGAGAAGTGTAAAATGTATTTATAACATTACATGGTAATTCAATTTGCTGTATTGGCTCTATTATTATAGTTATAATTATAATACATTATACTTTCTATAGGGGAACAAACGCCTTATCCATCATAGGACCGACATTGGCTGCTAGCCTGTCTCTTAACCGTACGTCATCTCCATTTAATCAAGTTGAGTGCCTGACCATACAGCTAATGGATTATTGTGCCACCTATAACTTCATTAAATACAACACAATATGTTTTCCAATTTAAGCCATTTGATGTAAATGAACCATGAAGCACGGCCAAACAGCACTGATTGACTGGGTGGTCACATGACACAGTCGTAGCCTTTTTGTTTGATAATTGCACAATAAAACAAACTTACAGTCCTCTGGCTACCGAGGACACGCTTTTGAAGAGGCTCCATAGCCCATGGCTGTGTTTATTTATGTCCTGGTTTCACAAGTCTGAAACACCTCTGCTGCAATATAAGGTGCAGATGTGTGTTATATTTTTTCTTTGAATGAACTTAAATCTTTCAAGGTCGACACACAGCTGTTAACGTTAAGGCTCTAGTAGACATTACTGAGACATATTAATGTAATATTTTATCTGCTTATATTCCCAGCTATGATTCACTGAATATACTATAATTCAGTGATGCCTACTGTATATATATATATATACAGCACAAACCATATGAATTATTTACAAATAATATTTAGAACAAACGTACTAATACTAATAATAATGCTAATTATATTTCTACATTCTATTCTCTGTGCACGTTCCCTCTATGTCTGCATGGGTTTCCTTCAGGTTCTCCAGTTTCCTCCCACGTCCCAAAAACATGTCAGTAGGTGGATAGGATACAATAAATTGACCCTAGTACCCTGCAATAGACTGGCATCACAAACAGTGTTTATTCATGCTTTGTGGCCAATGTTCCCGGGATAAGCTCCGGGTCTACCACCACCTTGACCAGGATAAAGCACCTACTGAAGCTAGATGAGTGAATGAATTAATAAATTAATATAATTCTCCTGCAATAACATTATGCATCATAGTGTAGGGAAAATTAGCTGTTTAGTTTGAGCCTTGTTCATGTTACCTCCGTGGACACAACAGCCAATAATATCCTAAAAACAATGAAACATTAATGTAAGAGCAGTGTAGCAAAATTGGCAGTTGAAGGCAGTAGAAGTGTAAACAATAAGACACTTTATTAAATTATTCTAATACACAGAAACTAATCTAAAACATAAACACACACACACACACACACACACACACACACACACACACACACGCACACAGATAACCCGGGGTGAAAATAGCTTTCAACAGCATGAATGAATTTCTGAGTTTCTACTACTGTATATTATTTCACAGACCATGACCTGAACGAAGCATCAAATTATTAACTTACCTTCGCTTCTTTTAGAAGGGCTTTAAACTTAATGGTATATACACTAGTTTAGCTAGATTCTGGAGATAACACTTGCCTTTTTGAGGAATTTTCCTTGTTACATTGTGGTACTGCAATGGTTATTCGTCAGTGGTCGCTTTTGAGTGGCGCGTTTGACCAATCGGAATGATGAATGGAATGGAGTCTGGTAGGTGGGAGGTTTCAAGAGTTGGTGGTGGCTCCAGGATGGGGCTCCGAGCAGATGTGGTCTCCCCAGAAATGTTGATTGGGTTGAACTCTCTAAGCTTTGGAGGCTCTCTGCCCATTCTGTCCCTCATTTGATGTCCTGTTCTTCTGTGGATCTGAGCTAAGCTGAATCTTTTTTGGTGTCCTAGTATTTTAACTCTTTTTGGATAGTCCAACCCCGGAATGTTTTCTCCAATCAAACATTGTTTTAGGACATGGTGTAAGCCATATTCTTTGCCTATGATGTTAATCAGTACATTGTCTCTGCAGACGGGTGGTTTCACACTGTTCATGTATGGATAAAATTTGTTCCAAAATATTAACATATACATAATGACATTCTACCCAAATTTCCTTACTATTATCTTTCAGGAAATCACTGAACGAACATATACATACCACACACGACATATATTGGCGGTTGTTAACACACTTCTAATAGTCAAACACAATTATTATACTACTAGTACTATACTAAACATGCTAAATAAATGAAACAATCACTGGCAACTTAATGGTTATAAGCATAATAGTTCCATAAGTAAACATGGCAGAAAATAGGTGATTGCAGTTGCTTTAAAGATGCATTCATTTTCATAGTCATTGCCTTTGTAGGCTATATGTCACAGCTCTGTCAGATCAGAACTCCAGATCCCAGAATGCAACGCGCACCTCGCACACACGCATGCGCTCTAAGTCCCCGGAGTTCTGATCTAAGACACCTGCTGCCAATCACACACACTCACACACGCACCCCCTCCACTAGTATTTAGGGAATCACTTGCCACAGACTCATTGCGAAGTATACGCTTAGCAACCTTGCTTCTCTGCGATACCAAGCCCTTTTACTTTGATTGACTTCCTAGTTTACCTTGACACTTACTTACGGTTTTCGACTACGTCTCTGTCTCGCCCAGTTTATCTTGTCCGCTCGATCGCCTGAACCTTGCACGTCTCACGTTTCATGCTGCCTATTGTTTCATAGCTCTGCGTTGCTTTTCTGCTTTCCGCTCCCGCGATTGTGCCGTTTCCACACCCGGTGACAATATGGAGTGCTCTTTGTGAACACATGGGCTTTGTGTTGACCCTCTCCTGAGGTCCCCCTTTCCTGATGCTTAGGTCATCAGATTTACTGGTGAGGGACCTTGGATTTTAACTGTTGGTTAAGCTATCTGGTGCTTTGTTTAAATTATCATTAAGAAGGTGTGTAGATAATCTAGGTTGTGGTGATGGTACTCCAGTAGGTGAGATAAAGAAAAAAGGTCAGGAAAAGTGTTTGCAGAGTCTGTGGTTTTAGGAGGTGGCATGAACTTAGAATCCAGTGATTCTATGCTGGGGTTTGTTCCTCAAATACTTGTGACATTCTGGGGGGGTGATTTATGACTTTGTTGTAACTTCCTGGCCAGATGGCCACTCTGACAAAGACCATTAGGTTACTTAACAGAATCGTTTGTTTATCCACAATTCAGACTAGCTGGTAATAATCCTGACACAATCTTGGATTTATAGCTTGGATTGTCCAAGGATGTAGGTTCAGGCCCCCAAGATGGACTGTGGCTCACTATCCTTAGTTCTCCTAATTCCTTCCTCACTGCCTGGTTCGCTCTGAGACCCTACAACGGAGAGGTATTTCCTTTAGTGTAGTAAAGATTTGTGGAGGTTTCTACCAAGAACAATCCCCATCTTCTCCAATGCCACACAGAACTTTACAATATAAATTATAGCACCAACTGCAGAAATGGCACAGGATTTAGGGATAATGAATTTTAAATAACCTGTAGTGCATTTGGAGCTTGCTTGACTGTGACAGTGCTAAATCATTTACCTCAATAGCAGCCATGAAAAAGCTGATTTATATTCGACTCCTCACCTGCCTCCTCTCAGCTTGGAGAAAGGCCAGCAGGATACTTTTAATTACAATTCTTTTTACTAGCTGAGTAAAATGCAAGCTGAGATGACAAGTGTTTTCAAGGTTAGCAGTAATGTGTAACATTGTGTGCTGTATTACACCTGAAAGACCTGCTGATTCTCCTCTTTATGACCAGGTTTGGAGAACAGGCTTGTTCACAAGTAAACAAATATTACGTAACTCGCACAGTAGCCATCAAATAGCTCTAAACTCTTCTAGATAACATCTAGCGCTGTTGGTACGTTTCAAATGTTAATTTGTACTTTTAAAAGGCACATTCAATTTTTTGAATGAAATGATCAGTGTTCTAAATAAACAGTTTGATTAAAACCTTGACATAATTAAAACCTTAATTACCTATGTTTCGCAGGTCTCACTGGTTTCACTCACAAGTGCTAACTAGTTCTGTAATTTTTACTCATTCAGAAAAAAATTTACGTTGTGGCTCAGTACTATTTTATTTTTTCCCCATATTGGAGACAGAGGCTCTGACACAAAAGGGCTGGCATGAACCGTGACACAGTGAATAGGGTAGTCACCACTTATGGTTCTCATCAGAAAGTCAACAAACTGTAGAGAGCATTCATCTTGAGTGTCATTTACTTATCGTTACAAAAGCAACTCAGTGAAGCTTCAAAGCTCAGTTATTTTCATTATATCCCCTGTATTATGAGGATACAGAAGAGATCCAGAAATGAGCTGTGGAGCGTAAAGTGCTTGTACAAAGGATCAACATCTGTGGCCAAGGTTGTAAGAAACTTCTACAAAGCATCATCTTTGAGAACTCCAGAAATGAGGTAGATGTGACTGATCTTCATACTGTCCCTTATGAGTTGGAAGCAAGCAGAGTTGCTGAGAAAGATCGTACATTAAGGATGTCATGAATACAAAGACATTATTCATAAGGCATCTGGATCAGACTAGCGGTTTGCATTGGGACTGAGATCCCACAGCAAACTAAAAAGTCATAGAGGCTTTTATTTTTGTGTGAACAGATTTTTACTTACAAGCTATTGGGACAAAGAAAGCCCACGCTCAATGTGAACATGCAGTAGTTCTTAACTTCTTCGTCCATGCCACAGTGGTTTAAATTAGGCTAGTTTGTTTATATTTTGGTAAATAGACCCAAATACATTTGTTAGAAAAAATGGTGGGCTACCTCTCGATTTGTTCTGTTTTTTTTCAATATGCACAGGGCATAGTGATAGTGTACATTTAAAAAATTAAAAAATTTAAACTCAGGTCTTCAGGTTTAACGTGCATTTCAACCAGTTCACACGCTCACATGCCACGCCTTGTACTTCTCACGCTGAGAAGTAGGGGATAACTTGTCCCCCTATATATAATTAATATAATATACAATTCATAGCTGTCTCAAGTTATACAGTTACATGCCACCTATCAGCCAATAAGAAATTAGAAGTTGTTGTTTCCAGTTAAATTACGTGATCCTGCTGCAAGCACGTTCATTACTAGGCAACATGGATGCGCACACATGAGGTGGAAGTTGGAAGATCAAGATCTAATGACTGCGGTAGGTAACCCCTTCATTTTTTTTAGCAATTTGATTCCTGGATGAAATTGCTTACTTTGCAACCAGAAGCTTTAGCTTCGCTTTGGCTACCTGAAACTAAGTAAAGGACTAGAGATGTATTTCTTTATTTTATTACAAATTGTACTGTAGTATTTTCAGCTATGTTAAAACTACATCTCTTTAATTAAAGTGCTCTGGCTATCATTTCAGTAATATCAGCTCAGCGAAGAGTTCCTCGAATGACAATGGATGGACATCCACAAGAATCAGCCACTTTCGACATTGATTTTGGGAGACATGTCATCAATGAAGAATAGGTTAAGATATATTCTACACCCTTTGACAGTTTACTTAATGAACTTAATGAATGCAAATAAAATTTTTAAAAGAGAAATTAGGGCTTCTTGGTTCATTTTTTTAAGGTGACCAATATGAGCAGATTTGGAAGGTTGTGTAAGATTGTCAAACTGGTTTTAGTTCTTCCCCACTCGGATGCAGAGAGAGAGAGTGTTCTCCATGGTGGGTTTGAACGAAAACGAAAACTAGGAACAATTTGGCTCTGGATGGAATGCTATCATCCATCATGAAGGTGAAAATGTATGGCCTTGAGCCACAGTGCTTTAAGCAGGAGCCCCCTACCCCTGTCGTCAAGGCATTCTATTTGTCTTGGTCAATTATGAACAATAGGTAAAACAGAACTGCTAGAAAAAAAACTTGAGAAAATTAGGTGGGGCAGAGGGGCCGCTGCTGCAAATATTTGAGTAGCTCCTCCCCTAACAGATAAAATCTCACTCCAAACTCTTTATAAAACTTGAGAGCCCTGCTTACAATAATATCTCCTCGAATATCTCTTGAAGTAATACACATACATACACACACACACACACACACACACACATATACATATATATATATATATATATATATATATATATATATATATATATATATATATATATATATATATATGATGCAGTGTTGTAAATGTATGTCACAGGAACATTGAATTGGGTCTAATGACTAAGCACAACAGCACAGATCATCAAAAAAATTTAATCAATGAGCTTTTGCTTCCTTCCATAAGGGCGTCAATTCAACATCCTTCAAATCTACTGAGAACTGCTGTTGATACCTATTAGGCATTTGGATAAGATCATACACTCTCAGCTGTCACTACTCAATCAGGATGTGGCATTGCACAGGGAATACAGAATCAGAGATAAACAGGTGCTTATTCTATTCTCTCCCACACTTGGCATATTCAGCAGCAATCACAGCAGCTGAAACATATAAAATAATGGCCATACATTGAAACCAAGGTCTATGGAAATAATAAACTCTTCTTATCTTGCCTCCAGTAAACATTAAGCTAAGCTTACAAATCCCTGTTACAGCAATAGAGAGATCATACCATATTAAGCTTCAACAAAGCTAAGCACTAAACCTTTTTTGTCTCACATTTCTTTTTCTTTTCTTTTCCTTCAGGTAAAGAGCGTGATAAGGACTGCACCGGAATAAATTAAATTTGTTTCAATTTCACCCAAGTACTGATTGTGTAATGGCTTCTCAGGAGGTTTGTTTGGACCCTGGGGATTTGTTACTCCATCCGTCACCTCACACAGAGTCACTACAGCATAATGACAACAGGCCCATGCTATCCATCGTTATGAGGAGAACAGCTCCATTTATCAGGAATATTCCCACTGTCCACACAAACACAAACACCTGCTGCACACAAATGGCACCTTGCTAAATATGGGATGTTTCTGAAGTGAACACATGAAGCATAGTTCCGTTTCAAAAGGAACTCAACATTGCATAAGCTTCACACTGTGGGAAGCCCCCTCGCATGTGACCGGTATCTGAAGCTTGAGGAAAATCACACCTATTTATAGGCCTGCCGTGGTCAGGTGACATGGCATAACATGTGTGACTATAAAACGGTTCCTGTAAACCACGTCATCAGCTGTTTTGTCTTCAGCACAGCCGTACGTCGGTTTTCTGTGTGAACATGCCTGTGTATAACATATATGTTTTCTTCTCTTCAGTTACTATCCTGTGCAAGCAGAATGCGCTTTAGAGAGTTCAGAAAGTGTGTTACTCCCTGCTCTCACGTTATTACAAAGGGGAAGAGAAGCATTTTTTGTGGGAAGGGTAACGGGAGTGGAAAAAAGCGCCATGGTTTTGTTCCCGGCTCTCACGCTTCTCAGCCGTAGCCAGATGGGTTTCAGAACCTCAGGACTCTGGGTTGGCCGTTGTCGAGGCAGCCAGCTGGTTCACATACTGGGGGTTCCATATGGGTCTGGAGGGGGAATCAGAGACTCGCTTTTTCCTCTGGATTCGGCTCTCCACTTCCGGGGACTGGAGCTCGTGAAGCAACACCTTCTTGTGGTATGGAGGGTCAACCCGCCCTCTCTGACTCCGAAGAGCCAGAGGGGGGAGGCAGTGAGAAGGAGAGCACCACCTCACTATGCAGAAAACTCCCGTTGCCCGGAAATGTCTATGCACCATTAAGTGTCACGCTTCTAGGTAGAGCCATGTTTATAACCCTGCGATGTCAGATTATTCCGCCGTCTTGCTTGTGCATCTCAGCATACAATAGCAGTTTTGCAGACCTGCTAAATTGTGAGGGAGGCCCAGAAGGTGAGTGTGGTGGCCTGCCTCCCCCAAAAGAAGGCCAGGGTGGACCGGACGTCCGCAGTCACAGCTTTCTAGTAGGCCTGATTTTAAAGATAATCACTGCCAAAAAGGCAAAAAGAAGCAGTCCTCACGGGCTGTGGAGAGAGGTATCAGGGGACGAGAGGTTGTTAGGGCAGTTAGCCCCCAGGACTACTGTAGAGCTCCCCTAATCAATGTCGTCCCAAGTTTTCAGTTTTCTCTGGTCAGCATGCTGTCACAAGGCAACAAAAATATTGTGCTTTCCCTCCAACAAAATGTTGTTAACCTCATGTAAAGACCATCTGGCAGTGTGCAAACTACTGCCACATGTGTCTCCATGTCCTAAACTACCTGGATGACTGGTTAATTCTAGCGTGGTCCAGGAAGTTGACGATTCAACATTGAGAAGTTCTTCTCGCACATGTGAGGAACTTTGGGGCTCAGGTTGAACCTCAGGGAAAGTTGCTCCTCCAATCATGAGCGACTTTTCTAGGGGTTATATGGGTTTCAAATAACACTTGTAGGACAATCCTATGAACATTGAGCAAGATAAAGTTGGATCTGGGCATCCCCCCAATCTCTACGGAGAGTATTGGGACTTATGGCATCAGCAGAAGGCAACGTCATACCATTTGGCCCAAATTCCGGGGTTTCGTCCGAGGACGAAACACCTAAGAATAAGCAGTAGACGATGCCTACATGCTCTGAGAACTCAACCGAGGTTGTAGAGACTGTGTTAAATGTCATTGAGTCCCAGCAAATGGCACAATGGCTACAGTCCTGGAGTCCTTACAGGAATGTATCTGAGCAAGGTTGGCTCCTTCTACAATTAGGGCCTTCTACCATTTCAGCCAGCCACATGGAGCCTCTGTGTACCCATATCCTCATTATGATGCCGTGGGTATACTCGTTCTCACAGTGTGAAGCTCATGCAATGCTGAGTTCCCTTTGAAAGGGAACAAGACATTGTGTAGCCCTGTCATACTGGGGTATGCCTGTAAATTGTGTCTGTGCTTCAGACCAAGAGAAGCTGATGAAGTGGTTTACAGGTGCCATTTTATAGTCATGTGACTATTCCCACATCGTGAAACTCATGTAACGTCTCACTCCCTTCTCAGGGAACAGGATTAAATGCATAACCTAGATGATTTCACATTAAGCAAAGATAGAGAAGAAAGAGAAAGTGGGGAAAAAACACAGAAATGAACCTCAGACTAGTACAGTATTGTAGCAGTAGGAGGAGTAATTGCAGAGAATGGGCAGGTAATGACTGAGTGTTTACACCTGAGTGTAAATAATGTAGTATTTTTATGCTGTGCTTCTTGCAGTGAGCGGATGAAAGCCTGAAAGAGAGAGCCAGAGTACAGCTGAAGTTTGCGAATTAAATTTTTTTGACACTTTTTAACTCAGCATGATAAGTTCTATATGGTTTCCATTCATTTTTTATTTTGATGAGAGTCAGCATGGACAGCATTCAGAATTAATAACTTTAAAACTGTGCTGCACTCTCACTCTACCTACAGTCTCTTCAACTCCCCTCACCCCCAACAGGATATATTGGCTATTGACTATAATTTCACTTGTCTTTTTATGACTTTATCAGAATGCTGTGAATAGAATGTGCCTTAAGATTATGTATACTATGTCTATAGTAGCTCTGTTTTTTTTCTTTTTTTTTATGACCAACTAGCAAGTGTGCAGCAATTATACTGAGTCACCTCTAAATTACATCTGGTTAAAAAAATGACAGTTCTACATAAACTATATAATTACAAGCATTTTATGGACCCAATAGGTAGGCTTGGCATGCCATTATTCATTGACCACATGTTTGTTATTATGCCACTGAATGTCAATAAGATATATGAATGTCATAGATTTTAACATCAGTTTTAATTTGCTTAGAGAAGATAAAAATGATGAGGAATGGACAACTAACACAGTTAACTGACACAGTTACTCCTAACTCCTCTTTGTCCTGAAGCAAATTACAAATGTTAAATGTAAAAACTAATGTAAATAATGAATATGTTCTGTCCCATTTTACTATCAAGTTTCAATTAAAAAAAATTAAGGCTGACATATACTGTTCATCAGCTGGCAATGAGCTGACTGTAGTAGCAATGGGAAGAAAAAAAAAGAAACAAATCAAGACCACAGTTTATGACAATTGTTTTTCATGTTATGAATTGAAAAAATATGACAACGTAGATCTGCTCTTGCTGTCACAGCTCAGCCAGATCAGAACTCCAAGTCCCAAGATGCAACACTTGCTTCTCATGCACGCATGCGCTCTCCATCCCCGGAGTTCTGATCTAAGACACCTGCCGCTAATCACAGACTCACACACTCAGGCACCGCTACTTAGGTTTGCCAGTCACAGAGTTGCACTGCGAAGTATATGCTCAGTTAACTCCTTCTCTGCGTTACCAAGCTTTACTACTGTCTTTTGATTACCTCGTTACCTCGACCTTAGTTTACGTCTTCGACCACGCTCTTTGTCTTGCCCTCGATTATCTGTTCGTCCGATCGCCTGACCCCCGCCTGTTACTCGTTTACGTATCTGGATTATCCCTCTACTCTACGCTTTCGTCCGCCGCCTGCGCCTGCTTCCGTGCCCCTTCCCCACGACTCGTGATACTTGCCAGCAAAACTCACAACCCTAAGTGGTCAATAACTACCACTACAAGATAATAGACACTTAAATGAGAGGACAGTAAAGTTCATTTTAATCATTTTCAATTAAACAAAAGCGATATGGGTGCTGCAGTACTATGCTCTATTTGTCTGTGTAGCTTTTCAGACAAACTGCAATCTTGTCTTCGGTTTTCTGCTTTCAGAAAGCACTATGCTGCTAGAAATACATACAAACCTAAAACAAAAGTGTAAATACTAACATGATTTGGAAGCATACTCCATCATTCCTACACACTTTTCTAGGACAAGCATAAAGAGCTTTTATTGGCTCACTGCCTTACAAAACCATATAAAAAGTTATGTTACTATTTTGGGACTTTTACTTTTTTCAAAATTCATACATCTCATTTTTCATATACACTATTAAAAACCATACAGTAAAATACATGTAGATGATAACCTTATGTGGACTGTTTTAAATTCAAATTTTATTTTGTAATGGACTAGCTATCAACCCACATGCTTGACCACCAGATTTTAAAAACATTCACAGGAAGCTTAGTGAGTTTGAGTGGAAGTTAACCTTATACATTTATACATATGGAGGTTTTCAAATATCAAGCTATTTCAATTTAAACAGCATGGAGCATGGTAAATGGTGAAATACTTTAATTATCAAGGACATACCAAAGCACAAGACGTTACACGATTGTTATTACGATCAAAAGGGTCTCATATTTGATTAAAACTTTTGCTTAATAAGACTTATTATAACATCTAGCATCTATAGCATCTATAACATATATAACATCTAACATCTATAGCACATAACCTAAGTTTATATTCATTCTGTTAATTCAATCAGGAGAAGAGGAATAGGGAGAGAATTATATAGAGAAAGCGACGATATGATAGGGAGAAAAACAGAAGAGAAGGTGAGATATATAGTGAGATTATCTTATTTAATCTCAGTAGCTCAAATGGTTAAGTACAGATTTCTGTTATATGAGTTACATTTACAGTCACTAGTTTGATAGTATGATAAAATCCACTTATTTCTATTTATGTTTTCTTTCTTTTCTTTACTTAAAATGTGAACTAATGCATGTAAACCTTTTTTGATTGTGTAAGGTATCATGTGATATCTAGTGGCTAAGGGATATCTGCAGGTATGTATTTGCATTTTGCTTGAAAACTTCTTATGCCTTCAATTAATTCCTGTCCAGCACCTGCGATTTAATAATATTTTAAATTTGTGCTCTAGTGCTTTTGTACTGTTTATAAAGATCCAAGGAGGATCCAATACAGTTCTCTTCAATTGAAAAAAATATTTCCAAATATTGGGCATTTATCAATCTTTTAGCAAAGTTGCACGTAAATGTTTGTATAAGCCAATCAATCAATCTGCATTAATATTTCCACCATATTTACAAATGATTCGGAAATGCTGGTTTTCTTCATAATGTGTCTGTATGTTGATCACCCATAAAGTACAAAGCATCTTCCTGACATGGCTCATGTGCATTTAGTGATGCCCACAAAACTCCATAAAAGTTCAAGCATGCCATGATTTCATGAAAGAAAGGCATAATTCTATTCTGACTCAGTTCTATGTCAATAAAAGTATTTAGAAGTGTAACAGCACCTGAAAAGGTCAGAGGTCATTTAGAAACAAATGACAGAAACTGTGAATTAAATGTGAATTAATTGAGGTGAGAAGGAAAATGGTATGACATGAAACTGAGAAGAAAAAAAAGCAACCCAGGTATTCTTGCACACCAAAGCACATCACATGGAAAGAGCTGTTTTAAGTGTCTCGGCCAAAGTGCTATGAATAGTGCACAGAGTTTAAAAGAAGATGGGGTGACAAACAGAACCAATTTATAAGCCAGCTTTCATCTACTGAAAAAAACGTACCAGTCTTAAAACATTCTTTCTTTCATAAGCGTGACCTGTGCTAAATCGTCCCTCGGCTGAGGAAGTTGTTTACACCTTGCAGCTATGCGCAGGCAGAGCAGCACACCCACCATTTACACAGTGGCATTTATTTTGTTATAATAGGATGAGAACAGTCATGGGAAAAAGAAAGTAAACCCTTCTTCAATTCCATGTTTTTATTTATCAGGGCCTGAATAACAAGTGTGTGATCCTCACCAAGATTCAGATTTCACTATGTAGTCATTTTTCCCAAAATATAAACCAACATTCAGAAACCAGGTGGGAAAAAATAAGTAAACCCTATAATTCAGTAACATGTAGAACCACCATTTTCAACAATAACATGAAGTACATGTTTCTGTATCAGTTTTTTAGTCTCTCATGTCATTTTGGAGAAAATGTTCTATGCTTCAGTTCATTGATTTATGCACAGCATTGATTTACAGCCATTTGTTTATGCACAGCTCTCTTAAGATCCCACCACAGAATATCAATGGGGATGAGGTCTGGACTTTGACTTGTTCATTCCAACACCTTGATTTATTTATTCGGATGTCAATTTGCTGGTGTTCTTGGGATTGTTGTCCTGTTGCATGATCATATTTCAGACTAGCTTAAGCTGCTGGACAGATGGCCTCACATTTGTTTCAAGAATATTCTGGCATAAATTTTGTCTCAATGACTGAAAGTTTCCAAGGTCATATGGCTGCAAAACACAGGACGCAGTGCATGATGACCAAACATCAACACTTTTGTCTCATCAGTGTAAAGGAAATTGTTCCACAACTTTTGTGGTTTGTTCAAATTCAATTTTGCAAAACTACTGTAAGTCATGCTCCATTCTCCATTCTGTTCTTTTTAGAGTGAAGGGGCTTTTTCCTAGACACCCTATCATGAAAGCCATATTTGTTCTGTATTTTTCTGATTGTTGTCATGAACATAAACATTTATTGTGCTTACAGAGGCCTGTAGGTCACATGATGTAGCTCTTGGATTTTTTTTTTAATATCTCTGTGCATTAACGGTCTGACTTTTGACTGAATTTGCTGAAACCCACTCCTGGGAAGAATGTAAATTCTCTTGAAGACTCTCTATTTGTAGACATTCCTTCTTGCTGTAGACTTGTGAATTTAAATTTTTTTGGAGATTATTAGATTAAATTGTGATGGATTATTGGGGATAAATTTGTTTGGCCTTATAACTCTTCCCAGTTTGAGGAGCAGCAGCAATTGCTTCTCTGAGCTCATGGCAGATGTCTTATTATCTTGGTATGATGTAGACAAACACCTCAGTGCTAAAGAACATCAAACTGCCAAAGAGGTTTATTTGTCTTAATTTATGGGTTTGTGTTGGCTCGTGTTCTTTATAGTTAATATTATTTTATTGATGCCAATAATATAAATGATTGGGTTTCACAAGATGGTCTTGATGGTTTTCTCAGTCCCTACAAATTAAATAAATTGAAGTTGATCAAGTCGTGGTTTATATTAGTTAGTCATGAGCACAAGTAGGATACGAATTTTTTTTTCTTAATTACCGGATTTTCATGAGTACTAAATTTCTTGTGTAAATGCTCCTACGGACGGATTTATTTGTAAATCCAGCTTGATAATTGAGGCCCACTGTCTGCCTTTATGCTCAAAGGAATATATGGAGCTTACTGTAGAGCAATATAACTGAATAGTATGCTGGAATGATTAAGCACTAGTGGAGCCTATGCAACAACCACAATACACACTCCATCCACTCAGTCAAATAAGGACAGTGCTTAATCCATAAGAATTCTCATACTAATACACTTAACACACAGAACTCTATTTCACCCTCAGCCATGCAAAGCACTCTCATACTGCACCTCCCACCTTACTGTCTCCCAGTGACGGCATGTAACACATCAGCAGTAGACAGCTGTTTATGCTAATTATACTTTTGAAGCAAAAACATTTTAATTGATCAGTGTATCGAGGTTTGTGGTTTTGCAGTTGTACACTGATGTGGGCAGAGGACAGACCTAACACTGTGAGCCTAACACTGTTAGTGGCTTGGACACACTGGGGCATTATGAAGATGTGTGTACAGAATGCATCTGTTTGCTGGCTAATGTCTCAGCCTGAACTTTTATGGCATTGTTACCATATCATATACTGTACACTGTCATTCTATTGTAGATTTGTACAGTGCTCTTGTCATACATTTGATGCATAACCCTGTGTACATAATTCTCGTATTGTTGTGTGCATTGCCCAGTGATCCTATGTACATATACAGTGAAAACAAACCCCAATGAAAACCTAGGTTTTTTTACTCCCTTTAAAATTTTAAAACACAGTTCAATATCATGAATATTGAAGATTCTACACTATCTCTAGGGCACTAATTAAATTTTCTATATTGACCATGTTAACTCCTTTGTACAAAAGGTCAGTCTAATCCTTTCCGTTCATATTGTTCAGATGACACGCTGATGGATTCGTTCTAACATGGATCATCAAGTTTTAAACAAACATGTGGAGTCCGAGACAGTTCACGTGCAAAGTGTCATTAAAGCAAAAGGGGGAAAATCCTAAATACTAAGCAATTCTGAAATTCATGTACTGAAAATATTTCGATTTTTAACTCAAGATATTTCTTATCGTATTATTTGAAGAGAGTAAAATATAAGCATTTTCAGTAGTGGAGTCAGACTTTAGGACCCCACTGTATCCATCCATCCGTCCATCCAGTATCCGTCCAGATACTGCTTATCTTACACAGGTTTGAGGGGAACCTAGATCCTATCCCAGGGGACTCTGGATATGAGGTGGGGGACCCTCTGGATGGAACCCACCCTATCCACTGTATATAAAGAAAAAAATGACTTTCAACGAACAAAACAAGTCACCTTCCATTTGGTATTAATAGTGTCAATGCAGCGCCAATTTTTAGGATGAACAAAGTACCAGTTGTTGAGCACCTATGTGGTGCAACAGAAAAATGTTCACCCAATCATCAGGGCATCACATGTTCAGCTCCCAAGAACACCACAACCACCTGTGGCCAGGAGTCGAAGAGAGCAAAACTAGTTATGGGATTACTCTGTAGTCAGTTACACATCAGTTACGCATCTACGCATAAGAATTCAACTAAAAACTTTCCTCCAGATACTTTGACATGATGGCTGGTTTCACGTGTCTCAGAGGAAGCATATGCTGGGCCTCACTCTCCCCATTTGGTAGCTGTCATATAGGAGGTTAGCTAGTGGGGTGAATTTGTAAATGAACCAATTGGGTTAAAATGGAGAAAAAAGTGTAGCGATTGTCAGTGTGTGTGGGGGTTTTATTCAGGGTTGGGACAATGTGCAATTGTCACACAGAAAAAGGCATACAATTTAGAATTTATGCAGGCACAACCACAGCTCCACCGGGCCACCAATGGACATCCTTTCATCTTGACAAGGGAGAAAATGGCTTTGCCACTCTGTGGAAGCATATTGCTTCTCTAATCAACAAAACAAAACATTTTACACAGGCAGGAAGCTGGCAGGTGAAGGACATTTTTAAACAACGGTGTCAGCCCTTGAAATTTAAAATTCATTTCTTTGTGCACAGCATGCCTCAACTGACAGGCGATGGACAGCTCTGACAGTGAGAGGAATCTGCAAAGCTTCTCAACATGCTCCATCAGATGCAGGCGGGGCACAAGAAGTGCAGTGGAAACCATGAAACAAGGTGAAAATGCTTTTTTTCCCCCTTTCCTGCCCAATTACTCTTCCTTAAATGACCCTTTAGAATAACCATGCACGGGGGCGCACGGTGGCTTAGTGGCTATGCAACAGGACAAAAATTCTGGTTAAAACAGAATCGTATTTGTTTTGTGAGTCATGTAACTGAAATTGCGTTGGAAATGCTTGTGGTTTAAACTGGCCTTTACCTTCTGTCTCCGTTTACATTTATGGCATTTGGCAGATGCCCTTATCCGGAGCGACTTACATTTATCTCATTTATACAACTGAGCAGTTGAGGGTTAAGGGCCTTGCTCAAGGGCCCAGCAGTGGAAGCTTGGCAGTGCTGAGATTTGAACCTTCTGATCAGTAGGCCAACGTCTTAACCACTGAGCTATCACTGCCCATTTATTATTGACCTTTTGCTATTTTTTTTCTTTCATGCCTTTAGTTCTCTTTATGAGACTGCTTTTGGGATCTTTGTCAACTTTTCTAAGTTTTATTTATTTATTATTATTATTATTATTTTTGACTTACTGTGGATTGTGAACTGTTGGTTTTTGAAAAACACAGCATTTATATCGATGTACACACTATAAATGAAATCTAGTTGTACTGTATGCCATATGCCTGCTGTACTGCACACACGTATTTCCTAAAGAGAATAAGAGCAGTAGATTTGATTGGATATTGCAGCAGTGCATCTAACACACCTGATTTACTTATTCTACACCCATCATCATCTTAAATCATATTCTTGTGCTGAACGGTACATGAGATCATAAGTTCATAAGACCTGTGAATATGGACAAGACTCGACTGTGAAGTCAATTACTCATAAGGGGATGAGTCTTCACAGATGCCAAATATCAGGGCTATTTTCAGATGCTTTGTAAGGGTAATTTGGAAGATCGTTTGTTAAAAAAGGTCTAGGTAACAGATTTCTCTCTCCACCATGCTTGGTTAGAAAGCTCTCTATTATGCAGGGTACACCTCATCCTAGAGCTGTGATGTATTGTTTTCTGCCTGTTCCTGCAAAACTCTGACCACATTCGCTTGCTCTTTATGATACTTTTGGTGCTGCAAAATTCTTATATCATTTTGTTTATACCCCACTGGAATATTTTCTAATAGAATCTAGTGCTCCAATACCCATAATATAAATAAATAACAAACCCAAGAAATAGACCATCTAATCTTGTACAATAAACCTTAATTCTAACTATTCGCTCCTGCCCACTTGAGAGTAAATACCTTATGCCTGTTAATTTTTGGTTGATTCTCATAGGAGCACACTTCACAGATTTTTGTCTTTAGAGAATTTGGGCTAGCAAATTAAGGAAATACAAACCTAAAATGATTTCTGGTCCTTGGTTGGCTGTGGATAAATCCTATGAAGAAACTAAAATGGTAGAAAGGAAACATATTGGCCGTCTTTACACCTTGAGCTATATGTGATCTACTATTTCTTTAATATGCAAAACATGCAAATGTATGTATTTATGCATTTACTCACTTTTTCCCCCCACATCCCTGACTTTTTAAAATGTTATAATGCCCTAGGTACTAAATTTGCCCAGGAGCACCTTTATTTTCAAGGATGGCAGAACCTATAAATATGCATGAATATGCAAATGAGAAAAGGCATCGGTGTCATCTCACCACCTCAACCTCATTCTTTCCCCCCAGTGCCCCCTATTACACATGGCATGTCTACAAAAAGACAAGAAGCAACACAGGGGAAATGCAATCCAATACAATTGAACAATTGAATCTCAGGGCATAGATGCCAACTTGTGAAATTTATTGGAGGTGCTAAGAACACCATGACACCATACAATTTCATAACAACCATATCAGAGCTCTTGTATGAAAATTATACTGCTAAAGGCTTACCCTGCTACTCTGACAGCACTCCTCTCCATGGTTTCTCTGGTAGCGCCTAGAGCAATATATCAACACAAACTGCTAACAACAGAACAAATGCAAAACTGCCCATTAGTTGTCTCTCCACTGAAATTAGCTGAAATGAATTGCCATGTTTGAATACAAATCTTATATATTCCCACAAAAAGCAATAAAATATTATTGCTGGTTCTGTCAGCCACCAGAGGCAAAATCAGTGCTAGAAACTACAGTGGATAATACCAGTGATATGAGGAAGTAGTAGCTCAGTGGTTAAGATGGATTACTGATTGGAAGGTCGTTAATTTGAATCCCAGCACTGCCAAGACACATGTTACTTTCAACAAACTTAGCATTGGTTGACTATATAGTATATAGTTATGGAAGATAAATTATTTATAATAGTACTATCTGGCATCGTCCAGATGAGGATTGGTTGCCTTTTGAGTCTAGTTCCTACCAAGTCTTCTTCCTCATGTAGTCTCAGCGAGTTTTTCCTTGCCACCATCACCTCTACCTTGCTCATAAGGCATCAATTTCCATCCACCTACGACAAATGGTTGCAACAGTCTTGATTCTCCAGCGATCCTACAGCAATATAAACATTCAGTCTTCAGCCTTTTCGATTTGAGTGTAACATAAGCCAGTGGCCAATATAGAAGACATTACTCAATGTACATCAAAATGAAGATGATCAGAGAGAAGAGGAGGTGAGAGTGCGGCAATATCGATGGTGTCTGGGTAGCAACTGCACATCTATGAAGAACAGAGAGCGTTTATTGTTCAAGGTAAACATATTTAATAAACTACCGTTTTATGATGAAACATATTCCAATATCAATGATTTTAGTGATTATCAGCCATCTCGCCGTCATATACTTTATCCTGTTAAAATTTGACGGATTGCCAGCATGCTGTTATGAGCAAATGTATGCTATCTACACAGCTTATGTGTGTATGAAGGTACTCACATCTTTGGAAAACTAAGATTCTTGTGATTCGAGTGATATGAACCATTTTGAGATACAATCACAACAGCAGCTACAATCAATGTCACTGTCAGACCTCCGATATACAAACAAACATGAAACAGAGGCAACTCACCTCATATGAAGCCTCATAGTAATCCATTGATCCATAACATTTTGAAAAAAACGTTCTTGTTACACTGGCAAAAGTCCAAACAATCCAATTATGTACAAATATTTAGTCCAGCTTTCAGAAGAGACCAAAACCATGTAGGTACTCCAAATGGTTCAAAAACGGCTTTAATTTTACTTTGGGTCTTCCTTGGCTAGGCGTTTTAGGCTCCTTTTACAGGAGCTTTATGTTATGAGATTATACAGAATAAACGCACTAACAAGATGCTTACGGGTTTGATTATATTTGCAGATATTCCCTGTATCACAGCAAACAAGAACTAGAAAATTACAGCCAAAAGCAGCACAGTGTGGCATTTTTTTTCTGCTGTGGGGTCTAGTAGCTAATTATATTGAGTGCTCAGGTGCAACCATTTTACGTCATCGACTCAGAGTGCACTGTGCATGCCACATAATGGCATCCTCTGTAGGTTCAAATATGTATTAAATGCTAAGGATTTTTAAAGTAATGAACATATTTCATGTGTTTCTAACTACGTACTTTAGTAGGAGAGGGCAATTATTACGTCTTAAGGCCTACACGTCTTCACAGTCGGGGTTCCTTTTAAGAAGTTCAGCCACTACTAGCTTTTAACTCACCAATAGCATAGACCATTTGGGAAGCCTTCTGCCAGACATCGTTTTTTTTTTTTTTTTTTTTCCATTTCATTTTCACCTTTACAAACATACATCGAGGGGTGAAAAATTACAGAGAAATGTGATACTGCTATAAATAAATTTTCATGCATGATTTTTTGTGAGGAACATATGGCAGATACAGTCACTTTAATCTATAGTCACTTTTATAAGCAGTTTGACAACAGTGCCTTGGCTCCTAAGTTGGTGGTCAGTGCTATGTGGTTGCTGCTTCAAATTTGCATCATATGGAATCCAGCACGATCCAGTCACTGTGCTGTGACTCTGAACGTGAACAGTTGGTCAAATTATATTCAGTGTGCACGTATTGATACATCTGAGGCAGTTTATGCAATGTCCAAGAAACTAAGTGGTGTGACTTCCAATACGCCCCATGTTAATGCAGCCATTTACACCATATTCATATGTAATGTGCATGGTTGATACAACCCCAAGTCCGAAAAAGTTGGGACAGTATTGAAAATGCAAAAAAAAAAACAATACGAGCCATTTGAAAATTCAGTTCACCCTGTACTATATTGAAAACACATTATTAACACATTATTTGATGTTTTCCTTTGCCAATTTAATTTCTTTTTTGAAACATACACTCATTTCAAAACTGATGACTGTAACACACTCCTAAAAAGATGGGACAATTAACAGTGAATTGGGTGAAAATGTGAATTGTGGTAGTACACTGTGAAAAGGTGAATGAGGATTGTTCATGCACAGTCCATATTACTCTATTTTTGTTGCTTTTGAAAAAATAAATAATCAAATAATCTAAACAACACGAGTTACTATACATTTCTGCCTTTAGCCCTATTGTAGAAGGATGTCAGTAACATTTTTAACTTTGTGGAAGTACTTTGTAGCAGGGAAACTATATGGGCACATGCAGTGAAAATGTATTTGTAGGCAAAACACATTTCATATATGTATAAATATTAGAGTTCATGAGCTTAAGGTATTTCAGTTTTAGGATATTCTTCATGGTGAGAATTCTCTCTCTCACACACACACACACACACACACACACACACACACACACACACACACACACACACACACACACACACACACACACAGACACACTATTATTTGCTATATTTCAGATTTTGGATAAAATTCTCATGTCACTGGTTTAGCTTTTAAAAAAGTATTACCGTAATTTCTGGACTATAAGCTGCTACTTTTTTCACACGCTTTGAACAATGATGCGGCTAATTTATGGATTTTTACGGGCTAATGAGTTTCTTGCTGCCAAAACATTTAGCCTCGTCACATCGGACAAATGAAATTACCCAACAGGTCACAGTGGACCAATGAAACTGTTCGAATTAAATCTAAAGCGCTCACACTACATTCTTCAGATCAGTCGTTTTGCGCTTCGTGCATACCCCCTCATCAGGGAAAACACACTAAGAAATGCATATTCGTGATGTCATGCCTCCGCCCCGTCTTGTCATGTGTTGTCGAGTCACGTGTGTTTTGGTATTGCCCGCAGCTGTTAGCAGTTTGGCTGGTGTGTATATATACTGGGAGCCATGACACACACAACGCGGGTAATTAGATATAGAGTTAGAATTATATAGCGAATATAGTTAGAGTCTTTGTTCGTGCCATGTGTCTTAGTTCTTGTTCATGTTTCCTAGCCATAGTCCATCTCTGAGTTCATGTCAAGGCTAGTTAGCTTATAGCATAGCTTATAGCTTAGCCTGTAGCCTAGTAGCTTATAGCATTGCTTATAGCCTAGTTGCTTATAGCATTGCTTATAGCCTAGTTGCTTGTAGCATAGCTTATAGCCTAGTAGCGGATAGTATAGCTTAGAGTTGTATAGACTTAGTTTAGAATATAGATGTAGAAGTGGTTCATAGAGTATAGATATAGAGTCTTTGTTTCATGTCCATGGTCATGTTCATAGTCATAGTCACTTTTCATGTCATAGTTAATGTTTAGGTTAGTTGGTTTAGTTAGCTTAGTTCATTGAGTTGGTCATGTTTTGTGTTTCTTGTTTCTCTTGAGTCTGCTCTTCTCTGTTTAAATAAAAGCTCTCGTCCTAACTGCACTTGCATCTGTCCTGCTTCGTTTACGTCACGAATAATGACAGTTACAATGTGGACACCTGCGGCTTATAGAGAAGTGTGGCCTATGTATGTACAAAATTGTTTTTCTTTTTAAAGTTAGTGGGTGCGGCTTATATTCAGGTGCCTTCAATAGTCTGAAAATTACTGTGTGTGTATAAATATATATATATATATATATATATATATATATATATATATATATATATATATATATATATATATAGATAAAAAAACTGATTAAAAACTGATCTTCCATAAATGTACTTATTGTTGTTTATGTATGGGGCATGGTGGCTTAGTGGTTAGCATGTTTGCATCACAGCTCCGGGCCTGGGTGTGTGATTCTCACCTCCACCCTGTGTGCAGAGTTTGAATATTCTTCCCATGCTTCTGGGGTTTCCACCCCCAGTTCAAAGACTGGCTGACTGGCTGACTGGCATCTTTAAATTATTCATGGTGTGTGTGTGCAATTGTGCCCTGCATTGGGTAGGCTCCCTGTGAACCTGGGTAGAAAGTGATGGGCAAAATCCTTTAGTAAGGAAGAATTGTCCTGTTTTCATGAAGGTAATCAGATTTCTATCTGAATACATGAGATATGTATCTCTAAATATCTTTGGGGACCAACGTTAAACCCATGGAAGCACAAGGACATGAGGTAAAATTCCTTTTGATATCCATTACATTTGTCTACATAGACAGAAGGACAAAAATGAAAGATATCACAGTGAATATTCATAAACCAGCACTATGCAACATTATTTAAATAAATTTATATTAATTTTATTTTAATCAAATTAGCTTTCAGTCACAATTTTGTTGAACTATATCATAATAAAAAATCCTTCTGAATATGCTGCTAGTTTGCTCGCACATCACAGCTGCAGCAGTTGATCTGGATGTTAAATATTTCTTGCTGTGATTA
Source organism: Ameiurus melas (assembly GCA_012411365.1). Taxonomy (NCBI): domain Eukaryota; kingdom Metazoa; phylum Chordata; class Actinopteri; order Siluriformes; family Ictaluridae; genus Ameiurus; species Ameiurus melas. The sequence goes on along the minus strand of CM022759.1, from coordinate 16,638,467 downwards.
TTGCATTGTTGTTTTCCTGTTGCTGTTTGGCACGCTTAGTTAAACTGTAACCCCTAGTAAGTGCCTGGTTTCTTTGCTGACAACAAGAGCATTAACCAGCATGCATGCCTCCAACAGGTGCTAAACCACAGCAGGTGCTTAAAAAAAAGAAATGTTGCAGTGAGAATTTGTTTCCAGCTTAGACACAGGTCTCTATATAAACTTGTGCTAAGATGGATAAATCTCAACCACACCAGGTTGTTCAAACACACCAGTCGAGATCACTGTCAGTGCCTCGCAGCTTTTTCAACTGCCTGCACATTGTGACATTGTCAGCCAAAGAATATTTAACATACGTGTTTCTTCCTTTTTTCCCCCCCACATTGTGCTATTAAACTTGGTATGGTAGTTAATGACCATGAGGTAGGAACAAAGTACTTTACTTATCATACCTGCACAGCTAAAACTAGCCCTTCCAATTACAGAAAAATGACATTGCACCTTTCACAACCTTCATAATATTATAGACCATCTTTTTCACTTGCACATTTATACAAAGAGGAACATATTCCAAGAAGCCCAGGGAAATTAGCTGAACTGCCAGAGGTATCAGATTTCTTACACCCGAGTGCATGGAGTAAGATAATAAACATTAAGGTGAGTCACAAAGCTCAGTGCACTATGATAACTTGACCTGGCAGTGTGCATGAGAGTCAGCAACTCCTCACATGCATGCTACCACCTGCAAGGAGCATAATTCTGTCCAATTATACTTTCAAAACTTTGTCTTTCATCCATAACTGACCTGAAATGGGCTCTTTAAACAACTAAGATGCACGGTCAAAATGGATGCCATCAAACCCTACCGAGATCAATTCAGTTCCCATAACTCTCCTGCTCCATTATAGTGCCATCATTATCCACTGTCAGAATGGTTAGATGTGTGGGTTCATTTAGAAACAGGTGGAGAGAAAAAGACTATGCCAAGTTGATAGGTGTCTGGCTCATTTAGAAGCAGGTGGACAGAACTGCCTGGATAAGCTCCACGCTCTCAATGCCATTCAGTAATGAGGGCACAGCAGGCCAGACCCCATTCAGAGGAATGGGTCCTGGTGATGGCTGACTACCTGCTGTTTCTGCAATACCCTTCTTTTTTGTCCCAGGAGCTTCATTAGCTCCTGCAGAAGAGGCTCTACAGCTGATAGGCAATGAGGGTACTATAAACAGCATCTTCTCTCTAACACAAAAACAGAGACATGTGTTTGTAGCAAGCTCCTAGTATGTTTGTCTGGAGATCCTCTCTGGCCTTCTTGTTTCCAAATTTATTTATTTATTTTTTACAATCTAATTTCCAGTTGAGAAAATGTTAGCCTACATGAGTTGTCTCATGTTCTCTCATGAATGGACAATCACACATCTCACTAATAGGGACTTTTAGCCTTTGAGACTCTTAAAATAAACCAAATCAGAAATTCAAACATAAATAAACAGGAATATACAGGCTGCCAGAAAAAAAAATAATAGCCTGAATACGGAATATTTTTATACTTGAACTGTAACCCTCCAATATAAAAACAGCTTTATGTGATTTATTTGCTTATTGTATTTGAGAACTGGTTTTCCCTCCTTTTAATGAATCTAAAACAAAATAATAGACAAACATCAGACATTATTATGTCTCAAAACTTTGTTCAGCCAAAACACTATCTCTCTCTCTCTTTAATTCCCGCCTCCATCCGAGTTTGCATGTTGTCCCCATACTTCAGGGGTTTCCTCCACATACTCTTGTTTCCTCAGTCACCATGGCTGATCCAAACTGTATGTCAATGGGTGTGTGCAGTTGTGTCCTGTGATGGATTGGCACCCTGTCTAAGGTGTCCCGCACCTTGTGCCACAATTCACCTGGAATAGGCTCCAGGCTTCCCGTGACCACTTTAAGATAAGTGGTACAGAAAATGAATGGATGACAGCTACAGTAATACCAATCAGGGTGTGTAAACGCCGTGAAAGCCTCTGAAACCTGAGGCTTCTGACGCCAGCCACCAGATTTTTTTCCAAAAATGCTGCTTATGCTTCAACACAGAGCAGCGTAACCCACTCAGAGGAAAGTGCTCTCTGCCCTCCTCAGTATACATGAGCTCACATATACCTATAATTGGCAAGTGAACCTATGATTGACAGGGGAAAGAGTAATGACATACTTAAATATATGACTTCCAGTTCCGGTCGACAGAGAACGCTGGCACATTTTGCTGCTGCTCCTGTCACGGTTTTGTTTGTTTTTGTTTGTTTAATAAAGTTACATTGTTTTCAGTGCCTCTATGGTTGCGATAAGATGGTGCCATTTTATCTATTTTGGACTGTTGTTTTTACCTCTGTGTTCCACCTGGAATAACCTGCAGTGTGCAATGGGGAATCAACGCGTCGTTCAGGCTGTTCACATGGATTGTACGATTTTGAGCTCACAGTGCGCTTCTGAGAATCAACGCCTTGGATCAGCTGTGTATGTGCACTTATTGACCATCGCCCTAAGGTACACTGTACGCCAGCTTCTGAATTTAAATCAGAACTCTTATTGTCTAACTAAAGACTCTTATGAACTCTGTCGAGATGCTGGATTGCTACGTCCTAAACGATATATCCATCGGGGTTTGATGCGCAGTTTTGCTGTCTCGTCCTCCCTTTACATCTTTGTCCCTACCTGTCGACGTAAGACCAACAAACTGTTTTATAGTGGTGCTGATCACAGTAACTTAATATTGGTTCCCTGCGTGGAGATTAAACCACTGCTGTCTCTGCTTCAGAGCCAGTCTTATGCCACATTATTTAATACCCGCTCTGCGAATAAGAAGGCGCTGCTCTTAACGGATTTTCTTACAGATAAAAAGGTGGACTTGTTGTTTTTAACTGAAACCAGGCATAAAGAAAATGATGGGCTCCTGTTTAACTAGATCACTCCAGCAGGCTTTGGAGTGTTACATCTCCCGAGGTTATCTGGCAGAGGCGGAGGCATTAATGTGGTTTACACCCTGAAGTACAACATAAGCTTTATGTCCGTTCCCCAATTTCCATAATTTGAATGCCTAGTCTTGAGTATTTCCGATCCTATATCTACCATCATCGCTACAGTCTATAAACCACCTAAGACTAAGACACATGCAGCTTTTATGTCAGAGTTTGCTGACTTCCTGTTAATGTTGAGTATGAAGATCCACAGTATTCTAATTGTGTGAGACGTTAACATTCATGAGGACTGGAGTGATGGCTAAGGAATTTCTGTCGTTACTTGATCGTTTTAACTTTTCACAGTTTGTAACTGACCCAACTCATACTCTGGATCGTATACTTTGCGTTTGCAAATGGCTCGTTTGTATCACAGTTTTCATCTGTTGACATTGGACTGTCGGATTATTCAGTTGTCTTCATTACGCTGGAACTGTATCATCCAAGTGAGCCTACCATCCGCACAGTAAACGTCCCAAAGATCGGCCTTCCTCATCACTGGAGGAGAAAGTGCTACAGTTAAATTCTGCTCTTGCTACTAATCTACACTCTTTTGCTCCCTTAAGGTCATGTAAGGTCACGTTCACCCGCTTGGCTCTTTAGTATAACAACAATCTGTGCACTAGAAAGGCTGCATATCAGAAAATGGAGCATAAATGGTTCCTTACCGACTTGAAAGTCTATTATCAAGCTTGGAAGGATCTTCTGGGTGAATACAGAGCATTAATTGAGACTGAAAGATCATCTTATGTCTGTCAGACCATTGTAAACAATCATGGAAATCCCAAACACTTGTTCAAAACTATAAATAGTTTGCTTCTATTTAATATTTGTTAATGTTGTTACCACATTGCCTGTTTCTCAGCAGCTATGTAATTCTTTTTGTCAGTTTTTTTATTCTAAGATTGATAATGTTCACAAACAAATTTCTGTCACATCTGATTCCACCACTTCACTCCTTCATCCATGAAATGAGATTTGTTGCCGATTGCTCTAATCATAGCTTGCCTCTTGCATATGTAGGCAGCTGCAGTATTATAAAATAAAAAATGTAACTGTACAATGGCTGCTAAGAATGACAACAAAGCCAGCAAAGATTGCGGTTCAGTCTCTGTGTTGTTGTGTATATGATCAAGGTAGTGTAATGATCATATGGTAGGGTCTTGACAAAGTAGGGAAGGATACGTAATGATCCAGAAGCCCCATTCAGGGGGTGAATGTGGGTGGAGCCACACCTTTGTTTTCAAAAGTCTTTGTTTTGTTCCGTTTACACTGAAACAGGAGCCCAAAGTTTTCAAACAAAAACGGCGTCTTCTCCATTTCCAAAAGTCTCTGTTTTCGGGGGTCGAAAACACCAGAGTAGAGTAGACGACAGGTGTAACCATAGCAACAGTTATGCGTTAAAAAGAAAACAGACTAGTGCAGAAGTTCTCAACCTTTTGTAACTAAAGCCTCCCCAAGCCACCCCTATCATGTGGCATAACCCCCCATAATGGAGGAGACCAGGTATAATGATTATCTATTTTATATTAAATCTATCTATCTATCTATCTATCTATCTATCTATCTATCTATCTATCTATCTATCTATCTATCTATCTGTCTATCTCCATCTATAATCTGTAAGATAGATAAAATTACTTTTCATAATTTTTTATAAAACTATATAATGGACAGTTATGGAACATAAATAAAAAAAATGTGTCTGAACACTATAACTACTCTGAACAACAGAACTAGGCTGTAATAACTTGTACTATTTTACATATAAAACATGTTGCATTCCATTCATCTTGTGTTCTAAAAACATTTGCATAAGAATTATGTAAATTAGGATGAAGGGTGCATCTCGTTACCCATGACATTGTTAAATCTCAGGCTCTCAGTCTCTCACTGAACAGAGCAGACTCAGAGAGAGGTGCGAGTGCAGAGGGACAGTATACTGGTGATATTTGGAAAGTTGGTAAGGTTTGTTTAAAACACTGGTCTGCACTGATAGCTAGATAAAAAGCTCTGCCGCTCCCCAGAAAAAAGAAAATACTTATGCACATTCTATTTGAAAAGCAATAATATACACAGTGTCCCCAAATGATGCCCTATCTGTGTTTTTTATTTAAAAACAATTTCCGATCCCTCCCCCTGGTTGAGAACCACTGCACTAGTGTAAACAGTGCCTAAAGCACTCCTTCAACTGGGTTCAGCCACCGTATGAAAGTAGTAACTTGTACATGTTTTGGAGGAAGCATGTATCGTGTTATTAGGGGAGAAATAGCTTGTGGGTGAGAATTAGTGAAGAAAATATTAGGAGAAAGTCATTTAAAAGTGAAAGTAGTTTTTTTATGTAGTTGGTAATGAATTACCACGCTTACTTCTTTCTATTTGTGACTCAGCATGCTAATGTGCATTTCTGTTTTAGCATCAGTCCTGCAGAATGCATCCAAACTCCTGCATGTCCAGTAAAGCAGATTGATGTCAGCACCACATGACACACAATTTTCTGCATGTTATCTCAACAGAGTCACATGCCGTTGGGGATGATGCTAGCGAAAATGTCAGTGGTGAAAAGGCTAACATGGACCTTCCAGAGGCCACTAGCAAAACACTGTTAACTGTCCAACAGTTTGGGTCAGATATATATAGCACAATCCAGTGGAACTGCCATTTCTGTTACCTCCATTTCATTTCATTTTCCACAGGCCCCAATTATCTGTGGGAAAGATTTTGAGTCAGCCAAACTACATCATTTCTTGAAATTCTTGCTCAATGCAGTGCACTAATAAAGCTCTGCAGGGACTAAGCTGTCCCTTACTGTAGTACGTAAATTAAACCATCGTGACATTATCTCAGCTAGCACATGCACTATAAGAGCTGCTTAAAGATTCTCATATTAAAGCTTCCTGGAAAAATGGAACATGGCACATTACATTTTGATTTGTTCTCATACATTATCCAATTAAATATATCACAAAGTGGGATACATGCCAAAAGGGGGTTGATCTAGAGGGCATGCATGCTGTCAAATGTGTTTAAAATATACTCCTTCTAATTCGCACCAGAGTATCACACGTTAACATACCACTACCATGTCAGTGTCACTGCTGTTCATTGAATAACCTGCCACACAAATCATACATCATTTATGAACTAGAAAGTGCGAGTACGTGGTAAGTATAAATAATGAAACATGATTTTATTTAAAACTTGCAATAAATCATGTAAATAGCAATCATGCTGTTACACGCCAGGAGGCGCAGGAAGTAGGCAGGATGCAATCGCAATGAAGAACGGTGAACTTTATTCCCAGTGAAGTGCGAACAGAACAAACATAGGAGTAGGCAAAACCACAACTAAGCTAAGCTAGCTAACTTTGCTAACTGGGCTAACGCCAGGGGGAACTGTGACAGAACCTCCCCCAAAGGCACTCCTCCTGGAGTGCCAAGAGTCCTCCCCCCCTTTCAATGGCGGCCCTGGGCCCCTGGGTCGAATGTCCCATGCAGTGCCAGGAAGAACCTGCACCGTGTTCTTGGCGGAGCAGGGGGGCAGAGCGGCGTCCTCAGGAGAGCAGGAAGGCTGAGCGGCGTCCTCAGGAGAGCAGGAAGGCTGAGCGGCGTCCTCAGGAGAGCAGGAAGGCTGAGCGGTGTCCTCAGGAGAGCAGGAAGGCTGTGCGGCGTCCTCGGGAGAGCAGGAAGGCTGAGCGGTGTCCTCGGGAGAGCAGGAAGGCTGAGCGGCGTCCTCAGCTGAACAGGGCTGCTGAGCTGCGTCCTCAGCTGAACAGGGGGGCAGGACACTTTCCTTGGCTGTGCAGGGCAGCAGGATAGCCTCCTTGGCTGGGCTGGACAGCAGGATAGCCTCCTCAGCTGGGCTGGACAGCAGGATAGCCTCCTCGGCTGGGCTGGACAGCAGGAAAGTTTCCATGGCTGGCAGGAGCTCCATCGCTGAGACCTCCCCACAGGCCTCAGGCTGGAGCCCTGCTGTCCTCATTGCCCCCCAAAAAAAAAAAAATAAATCTCTGGGATAGCCTTCACCTGGACTTGAGACTTGGCTGGGACCTGAGTCTGGGCCATGACCGGGTTGTGGGCCCAATGCGTGACCAGAGACCTGGCAGGGACAGGGCTCAAAGACATAGCAGGGACAGGGCTCAGAGACATGGCAGGGACAGGAGGCATAGGTTGGGTTTGGACTTGGGACTTAGCTTGGACTTGTGACATGGCATGAACAAGAGACATGGCTTGCAACATGGCGTGGACTAGAGACATGGCTTGCGACATGGCATGGACTAGAGACATGGCTTGCAACATGGCGTGGACTAGAGACATGGCTTGGGCTAGAGACATGGCTTGCGACATGGCGTGGACTAGAGGCATGGCCTGATCGAGGGACATGGCAATGATTTCAGGGACGTGAGACTGGGCTTTGAGGTTGGAGACGTGAAACTGGGCTTTGAGGTCAAGGACGTGAGCCAGGGCTGTGACAGGGCCCTGGGACGTGACAGGGACGTGGACCTGGGACGTGAAATGGGCTTGAGACTGGGTCTGGACTTGGACGTCATGAGCTTGAGACTGGGTCTGGACTTGGACCTCGTGGGTGTGAGGCTGGGTCTGGACTTGGACATCGTGGGCATGAGACTGGCTCTGGACTTGGACCTCGTGGGCTTGAGGCTTCGATTTACCCGAGCTTTCTAGTTCCAGTGTTTTGGCAGTTAACTTCTTCAGTCGCTTCAGTGCCTCATCTCGAACCATTCTGGTTTGGGTGATTTGAGCCTCCCGCTCAGACAGAGTGCTGCGTAAACCCTCCAGATCCAGCTGCATTTGGTTCATCTTTTCCTCTAGTTGCACCCGCATTGTCATCAAGACTCATTTACCTCTTCTTCCAGCAAAACCAGGGTGTCCCGTATTACTGCCTCCACCGACGAGCATTCTTGAGTAGTTTTGACCTGAGACGTGGCTTGGACAGGAGACGTGATTTGGACAGGAGACGTGGCATGGCTGTGACTGGAACTTTGACTGTAGCTTTCTCTGCCCTTCTCCCCTCTCTGTTTCGCCCGTTCATAGTACACATGGATCATGATACCTTGATCCTTCAAGGTATCATGGAGTGGAGGTATTTCTGAAACTCAGCAACTCACAACTGGCGTTCCACAGGGGTCAGTTCTGGGTCCACTCCTCTTTTCTTTATACACTACATCTCTCGGTCAGGTGATTGAGTCTCATGGCTTTTCCTATCACTGCTATGCTGATGACACTCAGCTCTATTTGTCCTTCCAGCCTGACGACCCATCTGTTTCTGCACGCATCTCTTCTTGCCTGTCAGACATCTCGGTCTGGATGAAGAAGCACCATCTTCAGCTTAACCTGGGAAAATCTGAGCTTCTCGTCATCCCAGCCTATCCCTCAATCAACCAGAACTTCACTGTACAGCTCAGCTCACTTACACTCATGCCAACCAAGACAGCCAGGAACCTTGGGGTGATTCTTGATGAGGGCTTGACCTTTACAGACCACATCTCAGCAACTGCAAGGTCTTGTAGGTTCATCCTGTACAACATCAAGAAAATCCGACCATTCCTCACCAAACAGGCTACACAGATACTAGTCCAGGCTCTTGTCATCTCTAAACTGGACTACTGCATCTCACTGCTTTCAGGCCTCCCAGCCAGCTCCATCAAACCCCTTCAAATGATTCAGAATGCTGCAGCACGCCTTGTCTTCAACTCATGTCACACCCCTCTTCATCTCCCTCCACTGGCTTCCTGTAGCTGCCCGCATCAAGTTCAAGGCCTTGATGCTCACCTACAAGACCTTGTCAGGAACAGCACCCTCCTACCTCAACTCTCTCCTGAAGGCATACATTCCCTCTCGCAATCTGCGATCGACTAGCGACCGACGTTTAGTAGTTCCCACTCAGCGAGGCGTAAGGTCCCTTTCCAGAACCTTCACACATACCGTTCCCCAGTGGTGGAATGCTCTTCCGATCTCAATCCGGACTGCAGAGTCTCTCACTATCTTCAAAAAACAGCTAAAGACCCACCTTTTCCGTGAACACCTAACCAACTCCTAAAAAAAAATAAAAATAAATAAAAAACCCACAGACAATGCACTTACACCTCTACTCTGTACACTTTGCTTCCTCTGGTATTCAATTAATGGATCTTGTATAGTAGCACTACTTGTATTGTTCCCTGCTTGATATATCGCTTTGCTTATTTGTAAGTCGCTTTGGATAAAAGCATCTGCTAAATGAATAAATGTAAATGTACATGGAGAAGAGGCTCTGCATGAGTCCTCCAATTACCTTCCCGCAACACTTTATCCAGGTCATACTTTTGCCCTGGTTCCTTTTGCCCTGGTTCCGAATTCCTCCAAAAACTGCTCAAAAAACAGCCGAATATCCTCCAGCACCCCGGGTCTCTCAGCCACTATCTGTCGTACCCATGTGCGAGCGAAACCCAAAAAGCGAGACATGATGGACAGGATAAATTGTCTTTCTGTTGGTTTCGGATCGCACAGGCTGGCGAAATATTGCTGACATTCCATCGCGAAATAATCCGGGTAACCCAGGCCATCATACTGTGCAGGCATGTGCTCGAAAGTCCTCTGTGCGAAGCGCATGGAATCAAAGGTGGGGATACAGTTTCGCGTTCGGCGTCCCCCCCGTTCTCGTGCTGCATCCATGTTGAGGGCGGTTCAATCTGTTATGCGCCAGGAGGCACAGGAAGTAGGCAGGATGCAATCGCAGTGAAGAACGGTGAACTTTATTCCCAGTGAAGTGTGAACAGAACAAACATAGGAGTAGGCAAAACCACAACTAAGCTAAGCTAGCTAAATTTGCTAATTGGGCTAACGCTAAAGCCAATGCTAATGCTAAAACACAAACAAGAAACGAAGACTACTATGATTACACTTTACTCTACGGAGGTGCATTCACATAGGTGTACAAATGTCTCTTAATGTCTATTGAACCGCGCCGTGTGGAGCATGGCACACGGTATATATAGAGATCCCCGTCATTAGTCCCACAAGCTTGCAGCTGTGCGCAATTCCCACAAGCACACACAAATTATCTCCCGCACACTTCTCCATGTAATATACTATATTATTTCCAGAAGCATTTTCTTCAGCAAGTCTTCAATATTTAAGTAATGTACAGGGTTTACAGTGGGATCTGAAAATGTTCAAAATGTACTTTATAGTGATATTGTGTTGTTGTTGTTATTATTAGATTCAATTTAAAATTGGTTAACTTGTTTTTTGGCCATCTACACACAAAAATCCATAATGAGTGAAAACATACATTGGCTGGGCCACTCCAGTCACTTCAGCTTTGTTTTGGCTGTATGCTTTGGGGTGTTTTCATGAACGCTTCACAACAGTCTTTTAATGTCGCCATTCTGGTGCAGGTCTTCTTCCAGGACCTCCCTGTATTTGTCTGTATTTATCCTTCTGTCAGTTCTCCCCATCCCTGCCACTAAAATGTACCCTATAGCATGATGCCCACAGTAGGGATGGTATTAACCAGTTGATGAGTAAAACCTAGTTTTTGCCAAAGTGCTTGGATTTCAGCCCTTCATTTTTTACATTTTCGCAGAGTCCTTTAGCGTCTGCTATATACATTTGTTTTACTCAGAATTGGCCATTTCTTTTCTTGGTCACCTCCCATATCAAAGCTCTTCTAGCCTGGGTACTAAGTTTGGCCAGATGGGCCAGCTCTAGAAAGCGTGCTGGTGGCGCTGAACTTGTTCCATTTCACAATGATGGAACCCAGTGTTCTCCTAGATATTTAGTTGTTTTTATACACCTGCCCAGGTCTATGTCTTAGTTTGTCACAATGTGATTGTGGTCTATGGAGAGTTCCTTAGATTCATGGCTGTTTTTTTTGCACTTTGGTTTGGTTACGTGCTCCTTGAATTGTGAGCATACACACAGAAATGTGCTTTCCTAAATCATGTCTAATCAACTGAATTTCCCACAGGTGGACTCCAGTCAAGTTCTAGACAGTTCTCAAGGTAATCAAAGCAAACAGGCTGTACCTGAGCTCAATTTGGCTTGCCTTAGCCAAAGATCTATTTTTAAATAAGTTTTTCTTTTTCATTATGGGCTATTGTGTGTAGATAGATTAATGGTAAAAAAAAAAAATATATATATATATATATACATTTAATCCATTTTAAATGAAATCCACAGTATACAACAATGAAATGTGCAAAAAACTGAAAGGGTCTGGATAATTTCCGAAGCCTCTATAGGTGTACAAGATAAAGATAAATTGCACGCAAATCTAATTACATTAATTAATTAGAGAGGTGTCTTAAAGAGGTACCAGAAAATGTTTATATCTTTATGGAATCTGAATATTTAAATGGAAAAAAAAGAGACAGCAACCAATAGCTTAGTTCAGATTATATTAATAATAGAATTTGTTTAATAAATCTGTTAGGGTGGTTTAACTCTAGATTATATTCATGATTGGTTTCATTTTCATGCAGTAACAAAGGTTTTGCCACCCAGTAATTTTCTTCCCCATGCTCTCTGAGTGGTCTTTGACCAATCAAGCACTAATGTCTGTCTACTTTCTTTTTTTTTGTACATTTCACTTCTCCCATCATTTCCCCTTTTTCCCTTGCTCTCACTTTCTCTTTCAGACAATTACACCAGGCCAGTCTAAGGGCACCAGCCAGACTGAATGACAAGTAATGACACCCTCTGAGAGGCTGCCTTTTCACAGGGTACACCATTGTCCAATCCAGGGTGTCTGTATCATTACACTGAAGACTCTGTCCCTCTCTGTACCTTTCTATCTATCATTATTGCTCTCCATTTTCTAACTGAGCTGTACTGAACATCCATCCCATTGCATCCGTGTCTATGATGGATTGTGATATGATTAATAGATGGGGGGAATATCAACTGAACAGACTAAAGGCTGTTTGACAACGTCAGAATCAGTTCTACCAAATGCCCTGTGATGTGATGACCACAGCCTAAGCAACAGCTGCTGCAATCTCCAGTCCATATATCCTCTGGAGCTAGCAATTGTACAGCAGACTATGTGAATGCTGGACATGCATCACAGATTACATTTCAGCGCATATAAATACAGTATAATAAGACAAAAAATAAGATTCATTGGATTCATTCAATTCCACATGTAGTGCATTTGTGGCATAAAAAGCATGTTAAATTGTGTATGTAAAGACTTCTCCAGAGCCATAGCTTTTTCTGAGTGACCACGAATGTCGGGTTTGCCAAATGCACATGACAATAATGCAGCATCACAAGACTTCCCAGAGCTTTAGGCACACTGACGCTATGCAGCCAAAACCTAGATATGAGGATCACATTAACTATGTGGTAAATCTTCATTAAATTATTTGACAGCAACTTCATAATCATGCTGTGGGCAAGGCTATCACCTTGCAAAGTCATTATTTCTTTCCCTCACTTACTCCTCTTTAATCTTACTATATAATTTGTAACTGAAAGAACACATAACAGGGGTTGTCAACCAGTCCCTCCCGGATTTTTAAATTTTGAGATGCAGAAATGAACACAAAATGGAGCAAGTTCCGCAGTATTAGGAGGAGCTTGCAATTTTTCTAAATGACCTCAGATTTTCTGCATGTTTGGGCCTAGATGCATCATGTAACATCATCACAACGCACATTATTTGTATCACGTGTCGAACATAAGTACAGATAAAAGGTCTCTTTTACCAACAAACATTATTGTGAAAGGTCATTAAAAAAATTTGGTGCAATTGCAATTTTGCCAATTCAAGTAGAGAACCAAGAGAATTCAAGAACCAATCAACATATATATATATGTATATATGTTTTTTTTTTTTTTTTTTTTTTTTTTAAAGATTGCCCATAGTTCAGCCATTTCAGAATTCTAAACTTGAACCACTGCAACTTCTATATCACATATTTACTGTATATAAAAAATTTACCTGAACGTAGCTCAGTAAGGAAAGCGTTTTCAGACTTCCATAGCTTTTTAAAATTTCATGTAAACTTTCTGGTCTGATTCATGGAGCTCATTCTTTCAGGGCTTCCTTGTGGCTCAGTGGCCCTAAGCTACTGCTTACAGCTAACAATGGCCCTGATTGCATATTTAAACAATTAAACAATGTACAAGTCCTGAACAGTAGGGCAATCAATCCACCAATCAATCAATAAAGCTCCAGTGTACTGCTGAACGACTGTTGCAAATATTTGACAAAAGTTTGACATCTGGTCAAAACGTAGACCATAACACCCATATGTGCTTTTTGAACATGTCATTCTAAACTTACTACCCCTTTCCTTTTCTGGGACAGCTTTCCACTAGATTTTGGAGCATGGCTGTGGGGATTTACCCATTCAGCCATCAGAGCATTAATGAGGTCAGGCACTGATGTTGGATGAAGGGGTGCAGGCAACATTCCAATTCATCCCATAGTTTTTGGTGGGTTTTAGGTCAGAGCTCCGTGCAGTACACTCAAGTTCTTCCACACAAAGCATTCCAGACTGACAAAGTGCTCTTGTCAGAAATCAGTAGTCCTAGTGTTTCGATAGAATAGACATACATGTTTATGGTGTTTTTGGTACTTATAATGCATCTTGGAGATTAAATAAAATATAAAAAACTTCTTGTGTGTGCTAAGAAGAACATGTTATTGATTACTGCTTGTTAGTGAATGTAAACAAAATAATTCTTCCAATTGCTAAACTTATAACTGAAAAGTATGTACTCTATGAGCTTACAGTGGTGTGAAAAAGTGTTTGCCCCCTTCCTCATTTCCTGTTCCTTTGCATGTTTGTCACACTTAAGTGTTTCGGAACATCAAACCAATTTAAACAATAGTCAAGGACAACACAAGTAAACACAAAATGCAATTTGTAAATGAAGGTGTTTATTATTAAAGGTGAAAAAAAATCCAAACCATCATGGCCCTGTGTGAAAAAGTGATTGCCCCCTAAACCTAATAACTGGTTGGGCCACCCTTAGCAGCAACAACTGCAACCAAGCGTTTGCGATAACATGCAATGAGGCTTTTACAGCGTCCTGGAGGAATTTTGGCCCACTCATCTTTGCAGAATTGTCCTAATTCAGTTACATTAGAGGGTTTTCGAGCATGAACGGCCTTTTTAAGGTCATACCACAACATCTCAATAGGATTCAAGTCAGGACTTTGGCTAGGCCACTCCAAAGTCTTCATTTTGTTTTTCTTCAGCCATTCGGTGGTGGACTTGCTGGTGTGTTTAGGATCATTGTCCCGCTGCAGAACCCAAGTTCGTTTCAGCTTGAGTACACGAACAGATGGTCGGACATTCTCCTTCAGGATCTCTTGGTAGACAGCAGAATTCATAGTTCCTTTTATCACGGCAAGTCTTCCAGGTCCTGAAGCAGCAAAACAGCCCCAGACCATCACACTACCACCACCATATTTTACTGTTGGTATAATGTTCTTTTTATGAAATGCAGTGTTCCTTCTACGCCAGATATACTTGGACACACACCTTCCAAAGAGTTCCACTTTTGTCTCATCGGTCCACAGAATGTTGTCCCAAAAGTCTTGGGGATCATCAAGATGTGTTGTGGAGAAATTGAGACGAGCTTTGATGTTCTTTTTGCTCAGCAGTGGTTTTCTCCTCGGAACTCTGCCATGCAGGCCATTTTTGCCCAGTCTTTTCCTGATGGTGGAGGCATGAACGCTGACCTTAACTGAGGCAAGTGAGGCCTGCAGTTCTTTGGACGTTGTTGTGGGGTTTTTTGTGACCTCTTGGATGAGTCGTCGCTGCGCTCTTGGGGTAATTTTGGGCGGCCGGCCACTCCTGGGAAGGTTCACCACTGTTCCATGTCTTCGCCATTTGTGGATAATGGCTCTCACTGTGGTTCGCTGGATTCCCAAAGCTTTGGAAATGGCTTTATAACCCTTTCCAGACTGATAGATCTCAATTACTTTCTTTCTCAATTGTTCCTGAATTTCTTTGGGTCTCGGCATGATGTGTAGCTTTTAAGGATCTTCTGGTGGACCTTACTGTGTCAAGCAGCTCCTATTTAAGTGATGCCTTGATTGTGAACAGGTGTGGCAATAATCAGGCCTGGGTGTCTAGCTAGAAATTGAACTCAGGTGTGGACAACCACAGATATAGTATGTTTTAACAAGGGGGCAATCATTTTTTCACACAGGGCCATGATGGTTTGGATTTTTTTTCACCTTTAATAATAAACACCTTCATTTACAAATTGCATTTTGTGTTTACTTGTGTTGTCCTTGACTATTGTTTAAATTGGTTTGATGTTCCGAAACACTTAAGTGTGACAAACATGCAAAGGAACAGGAAATGAGGAAGGGGGCAAACACTTTTTCACACCACTGTATATATTGTATAAACATAGCTTGGTACACATATCTGTCAAAGTAGTAGGTAATAACCTGCAAACATCCTCAAACACGTTTAGTCAGGCATTGTGCTAAATAGCTTCTTTTTTTTTCTTAGGCAAAGATACAGATCTGGTGGGTTCGTGTGCAAAGAGTTTTGGAAAACTGGGCTGTTTTGATGTTTTTGCCCCCTCTCTCACATGATTGCTCAGATGTGTTGACAGTACAGTAAAAGTACACTTTTCTGGTACTCCCTTGTAGTTGCTGTATTAGCTATGCTGTCATAGCTAATACTGTCGCAGTCACCACTTGCACTCTCTGATAATTTACACCTTTTTAAACCACTGTAATATAAGATCATACTTAATAATCTGTTATCACTCTATGTCAAGCTGTACCTAGCACTTGCTACCTGATTTGATGCTGGTGCCAGATCCTCAAACACTTCTAGTGCTGTGGCTCCTCTCACCCTCCTGACCTGACTGATTCATCCTGATGCTCTGCTTTTGCTTGGAACTTTCTGCACTTATGACTCACTCTCTCCTGCTGTGGATCGTCTTATATGGATTCACTAAAGATCTGCATTACCCAAAAACAATTTATGTAAAAAACTCACCTTTGCTTTAGTAGATAAGCTCACCTGGATACTGTAGAGTTACACCTAATAATTGCTGCTTTAATATCAAAGACAGTCAGGTGATCATCCCAGGACTTTCATTCACATCGTACAAATGGAGAACAACCTTCCAACACACTTAGTATTGGTTGTCTTGACTCTTATACTTAACAACTCTATATGAATTATAATTCCACAATACGGCAGAATTATGCCGGAGGTGGATGGCTTCCCCTTGGACTCTGGTTCCTCTTGAGGCTTCTTCCTCATGTTTTTTTCTTGTTTCTTGTTTCATTCAACACTCTCTGACTTTATACGACTCCACTCTTCTACCAAGGCATTTGCAAGTTCTCGATCACGTCTATGGGGTCACACGATTTCATGTCATTTTCCACTGCACGGACTATCAGCTGTCCTTTCTGTCTCCCTGTAGCACTATCTTAGGCGTCTTACATTACAAAGAAGGCTGTGAAAAATTGTCTTTATTGTTTAACCTTTTGATCTTTTGTTAAAAAAATTAAATAATAAATACTCTGCTCTCATGGATATCAAACAATTGCAAACAAAACACAGGTTTAACCAAAAAATATATTTTTTGTTAAATATATTTGTGCAATAATTATTGGCACCCTTTTAGTCAGTTCTCAGTTCAGAGTCTTCTCCTATAATGCCTGATGAGGTTGGAGAATACATGACTAGGGATCTGACACTTTTCCTCCATACAGAATCTCTTCAGATCCTTCAAATTTCTAAGTCCACAATGATGGACTCTCCTCTTTAGTTCACTCCACAGGTTTTCTATGGGTTTCAGGTCAGGGGACTGGGATGGCCATGGCAGGACCTTAATTCTGTGGTCAATAAACCATTTTTGTGTTTCCGATCATTGTCTTGCTGGAAGATCCAACCACGGTCCATTTTAAACTTTCTGGCAGAGGCAGTCAGGTTTTCATTTAATATCTGTTGACATTTGATAGAATCCATGATGCCATGTATCCTAATAAAATGTCCAAGTTTCTCTAACAGAAAAACAGCCCCAAAACATTAAAGAGCCACCACCATATTTAACTGTGGGCATGAGATACTTTTCCATATGGCTACCTCTCTGTGTGCGCCAAAACAACCTCTGGTGTTTATTACCAAAAAGTTCTATTTTGGTTTCATCTGAACATAATACCCGATCCTATTTATCAAGTTCCATTAGTGTCTGGCAAACTGAAGACACTTGAGTTTGTTTTTTTCTTGAAACTCTTCCAAATATCTTGTGGTGATGTAGATGACTTGTGGTGATGTAGATGTAGTTTTGGAGACTTTCTGACTGTCCAACTAATTCTCCAGCTGTGATCCTTGATCCTGTGATCCTTTACACATCACAGCTATATCCACAGCTTATAAAAGGGAATTTGGCCTATTTGTTACCTCATATTTATACCCCTGTGAAACAGGAAGTCGTGGTTGAACAATTTCCTGTTCCTAGTCACCCAAGTGTACTAAAAAAATTAAAAATTGGAATATACTTCAAATATAATTTTCTCATATGGATTTATAAGGGTGCCAATAATTGTTGCACACCTATATTTAACAAAGATATGTTTTGGATAAACCTGTCTTGTGTTTGCAATTGTTTAATATCCATGAGAGCAGAGCATTTTTGTGAATATTGTGAATTTTTTAACAAAAGATCAAAAGGTTGAACAAGAAAGACAATTTTTCACAGCCTTCTTTGTTCATATTTACCAAGGGTGCCAATCTTAGTGGAGGACACTGAACACAAAGAAACATTTAAATTGAAGGTGTCTTATCACTATGGTGTTGTAATAGAACATGTCTGCATTACAAGAAGGTACACCACAACAAGAAGAGATATACTGAAGATCAGTGAGAGACTTGATTGTTAATGAAATTACAGATAAGCAAAGCTCTGGTACAACAGAACGTGAATATATTAACCTTTGCTGGATAAAGAGCATTGCTGAATTTTACTGTGTCCTACATACTTCTGAGCTGCCAAACAAATATTCAAATCTGCCAATACCTCTGTTTTAGGCAGAGTCAACTCCACTCCACCACACAACTCCTATCCGAGTAGTCTGTAGTCTGTACTTTTGAGTCTGTAAACTGAGATCTGAATACTGATTAACACCTCACTAACGCTGCACTCTGCAATTCTGAATTGTGCAAGTGTGGAAAAAGGACAGGTATAGACTATGTACTCATGATGAGATCAGATCTTACTTGAGTTTTATACTGTGATCTGACTGATGCAACACTGGGTATTTTACTGGACGCATCTCTTGTGGCATGGTATTCCAGGAACTACCTCACCCTAACTGTCCTTCATCATATTTCAAACCAGTCTCGTATTGTTACATAGAGTATTAACTGTTACAGTCCTTAAAATGGCTCTTCCACTATAGGTGGCCAGACAGACAGATAGAGTGGAATATGATATAGTTGCATTTTTCTTTTCCATATTACAGGGTCACAGGGAGCCTTGAGCCCCAGGGCACAAGGTGGAGAACACCATGGATAGGGTGCCACCCCATTGCAGTACACAATCGCACACACGCTCACATACAATTTGGACATGCCAAACAGCCTACAATGCATGTCTTTGGACTGAGGGAGGAACCCAGAGTACCCGGAGGAAACCCCCAAAGCACGGGGAGAACATGCTACTCTACATGAAACTCTACATATACATCTACAACTATACATAATGCAAAGGTGCAAATCGAACCCCCGAACACAGAGGTGTTAGGCAAATGTGCTAACAACTGCCCACCCACACAACTTTGCTTAATTTGAATAAATCATTTATATATTTTACAAATTAGTGGGTATTAGGCCAATGGCTATCACTATACTGAAGGCTGCCTTTTGAGGGAGAAGACATAAAGCTCGAGAAAATACAAAGCATTGTCATGCCTCATTTTGCCCTGCAATATATTTTACCTCTATATTGCCTGCAAACAAATGAATCATCCAAACTATTATTCTATGATTTAGCAATCACTGACAGGATATATGGACATGTTTATGAGTTTGCGGGTTTCCATCTCTTTCTAAAAGCTGTTAACAAGCCAGAGTTGGGCTCAATTCAGAATTGCTTTGTCAACTGATAGTTAATTTCAGTTTGGTTTGGAATTGGAGTTGAGACTAGTCTCAACATAATCAAACTACAATTATGCTGGAAACAGAATCCAATCACATTAAAATTGGTCCAGGAAGACAACAGTGGTTTAGGGCATATAATTTTCAGCACTTTAATGAAAACGCCTAAACCACCTGCCATCAAAATCACAGAAAACCTCGAATGTAGAAACAATCTACAGTTCACAGGAGCTTTCAGCAATAGAAAAATAAATATTCTGTATATTGCAGTTTCAAGACATTTCTGACGCGATGGGGGGAAAGATTAGACAATCTGCGCCATATTTACTCTCAAAGGGTGAATCACGACAGTAATAAAACAGTCATTCATTTTTAAGTGACATACACAATGATAGTCACGCTTATCTGTAAACTGTGGAATACTATTAGATGCCTGTATAAAAGACATACTTGATTCACTGGCAGAGATCTGGTATGGATCATAATAAAAGACCAAAATATGTTAAGCTTATTAAAATCTTGTCTTGCAAGCCAGATCTCTAGCTTTGCTTCATCAATAAACATGTAACATGGAAGATTATTTCCTTCCATAAACTTATTTTCCCCTATGGAAACCACAACACATATGTGTGTATTCATGTCTATACAGACAGACAGAAAAGTGTACAAAAGATATCAGTGTACACGCCATATATGTCTGAGGCAGAGACTAATAAATAATTAAAAAAAAAGAGCAGAATTACTGGACCAATGCATTTAATTAATTTCCAAAAAGAAAAATATTTCTTGCTTACTAGGAGATACAAGTAAAAGGGGGGTGGGGCACGACAGCTCCTCAACACAAACAACAAACGAAAGTAGATACTGTATAGGAAAGCTTAAAAGGGCATCCCATAGAGAAGGGTGTCAATGGGTAATTGGGTGTAGTGCCAACCAGTATGCAAAGTAATATACAAATAATATATATATATATATATATACAGTGGTGTGAAAAAGTGTTTGCCCCCTTCCTCATTTCCTGTTCCTTTGCATGTTTGTCACACTTAAGTGTTTCGGAACATCAAACCAATTTAAACAATAGTCAAGGACAACACAAGTAAACACAAAATGCAATTTGTAAATGAAGGTGTTTATTATTAAAGGTGAAAAAAAATCCAAACCATCATGGCCCTGTGTGAAAAAGTGATTGCCCCCTAAACCTAATAACTGGTTGGGCCACCCTTAGCAGCAACAACTGCAACCAAGCGTTTGCGATAACGTGCAATGAGGCTTTTACAGCGTCCTGGAGGAATTTTGGCCCACTCATCTTTGCAGAATTGTCCTAATTCAGTTACATTAGAGGGTTTTCGAGCATGAACGGCCTTTTTAAGGTCATACCACAACATCTCAATAGGATTCAGGTCAGGACTTTGGCTAGGGCCACTCCAAAGTCTTCATTTTGTTTTCTTCTCAGCCATTCGGTGGTGGACTTGCTGGTGTGTTTAGGATCATTGTCCTGCTGCAGAACCCAAGTTCGTTTCAGCTTGAGTACACGAACAGATGGTCGGACATTCTCCTTCAGGATCTCTTGGTAGACAGCAGAATTCATAGTTCCTTTTATCACGGCAAGTCTTCCAGGTCCTGAAGCAGCAAACACCCCCAGACCATGACACTACCACCACCATATTTTACTGTTGGTATAATGTTCTTTTATGGAAATGCAGTGTTCCTTCTACGCCAGATATACTTGGACACACACCTTCCAAAGAGTTCCACTTTTGTCTCATCGGTCCACAGAATGTTGTCCCAAAAGTCTTGGGGATCATCAAGATGTGTTGTGGAGAAATTGAGACGAGCTTTGATGTTCTTTTTGCTCAGCAGTGGTTTTCTCCTTGGAACTCTGCCATGCAGGCCATTTTTGCCCAGTCTTTTCCTGATGGTGGAGGCATAGACGCTGACCTTAACTGAGGCAAGTGAGGCCTGCAGTTCTTTGGACGTTGTTGTGGGGTCTTTTGTGACCTCTTGGATGAGTCGTCGCGCTGCGCTCTTGGGGTAATTTTGGGCGGCCGGCCACTCCTGGGAAGGTTCACCACTGTTCCATGTCTTCGCCATTTGTGGATAATGGCTCTCACTGTGGTTCGCTGGATTCCCAAAGCTTTGGAAATGGCTTTATAACCCTTTCCAGACTGATAGATCTCAATTACTTTCTTTCTCAATTGTTCCTGAATTTCTTTGGGTCTCGGCATGATGTGTAGCTTTTAGGGATCTTCTGGTGGACCTTACTGTGTCAAGCAGCTCCTATTTAAGTGATGCCTTGATTGTGAACAGGTGTGGCAATAATCAGGCCTGGGTGTGGCTAGAGAAATTGAACTCAGGTGTGGACAACCACAGTTATAGTATGTTTTAACAAGGGGGCAATCACTTTTTCACACAGGGCCATGATGGTTTAGATTTTTTTTCACCTTTAATAATAAACACCTTCATTTACAAATTGCATTTTGTGTTTACTTGTGTTGTCCTTGACTATTGTTTAAATTGGTTTGATGTTCCGAAACACTTAAGTGTGACAAACATGCAAAGGAACAGGAAATGAGGAAGGGGGCAAACACTTTTTCACACCACTGTATATATATATATATATATATATATATATATATATATATATATATATATATATATATATATATATATATATATATATATATATATACAAATAATAATGTTCTATTTACATTTATTTATTTGGATGTTAGATTTTTTATTTTAATTTTTTTAGTTTTTTATACAGTTTAAATAGTTTCCAGTTGATTGGCATAGAAAATGAACTGACAATTCAATGTACATATCTGTACGATTAGCAGTTGGGTCACAATAGGAAACTTCTAAAGTACTGATATTAATATTTAGGAGTCCAAGCACGATGTCCTAGAGTGAAAATTCTTCTTGTTTCCTCTTATTCTTTGGTTTCAGACAAATTCATATAATTCACGCCCACAAATTTCCTCCATCAGCACAATATACGAAACCTACTACTGCAAACTAGTTCTAGGATTTTTGTCCCATCTTCAAATTGACATCAAACTACTTAGCAGTATTTGATCCTTAATAACGATCAAAATCTTTTTGACATTTTAAAACACTGTGGCTGCCTCATGCCAATCAGGTCTGGGTGGAGCTTAATTTACTCAAAAAAGCTGGTTGTATGGATTCACATGAAACTCGAATGGCATATACAGGACAAGATTCAGAGATCAGATGCAAAGTTTGGGGCTTGGTCATACGTAGGGGAAGATCTATGGTCAGATGACCTTATTATATAAAAAAAAAACATGGCCACCACCAGCCAATCAGTTTGACAAGTTTACCACTGATCATCCTGAAACTTGTAGTAGGTTAATGTCGGGACCCTGATAGTATCTCACTGTAGTATGCAATCTCACTCAAATTGGCCACTAGGGCACTATGATTTTTCCCTACAAAAACAAGCATATTTCTTAAGATTTATTTTTTATCCTGACCATCAAAAACATGTAGAGTTGTGTAAACATTAAGGCTGCCAAATACCAATCAATTCTACTGGTGTAGAGATTGGTTTACTCAAACAGCTGTAACCTAGACCTTGTTGCATGGATTCTCAGGAAACTTGAAAGGCATATTCAGGACGGTTTCAGGAAAATTTGGAGCATAGCAATTAATAGGGACAGAGCTACAGTCAGATACTTTTTTCTCAGGAACTGTAAACCTTATAGAGATAAAGGTTGGTTTACTGCATCTGTAACTGGATTTTAATTATCTCTGGGTTACCTCAAAAACATGGCCACATTCAGCCAATCAATTTTCAGCAGTCATTTCACACAACTGCTACTAAGCTATCATCACTTGATAAGTATGTTCATCAGTGCTCTCTTTATTGTTCTTTGTAACTTGGCAATATTTGCTAAGACTGCAATATTTACTAAGGACGTGGGGTCGCAGATCGCAAATAAGATTGTAATTCCCCCAACCCACATGATCTATCCTTTAATGTTGACAGGTAAGAGCATTATTTCTGCAAAATGTCTAGATTTTTTTTTGATTGACCTGCATCCAACATGCACACAGGTATATACACATACCGAGTGTTAAATAAAGATACCCTAAGTTCAAAATCAGTAATGCAATCCAATTTATAACATTTTAATTTCATAGTACTTGGTCAGTGTCATGTGGACCCTGGAGGCTGTCAAGAGATAGGTTAATGAAAGTAGATGATATGCTGTCTATGTTCAACCACAAGTTTTCTCTGGAGTCATCTGGCCACCAGTTTAGAGCACCTTCTAAATGGTAACTTGGGGTGTTCAGCCTGGGCGTAACCACGCACTCTTTGGGGGGGTCGTGTCCCCCCAATGTTGAGGAAATACCAATCTGCCCCCCCAATATACAGGAGAAAATATTTTCTATATATCCCGCTTTAATTTTCCCTGCCAACAGATCTGTCTTTTCTTCATCTATTCTATTATATATTTGTATATATTATATATATATTTGTGTTTGTTAAGGAAAATTGGTGTCCCCCCCCTCCAATTGTGCACTTGGTTTCGCCCATACTTAAAGTAAGTTGGTTGATATATTTTAGCCGCTCAGTCTGTAAGAAATGGAGACAGCAGCCAAGTGTAGAAAAGTGCAGCAGAACATACAAGCCTTTTTCAGACAGTAAGTAACTAGATATCTAAATATCTAGGCTAATGTCAGTTCCAGTTTTTGACCATTAACGGTACATTCACGTGCACATCCTGCCACCGAAGTTCGTTGTGAACCCTCACGCTGTGACAGACTGTTATAAATGTGAGTGAAAGTGAGGAAAGTTGCACAGCATTTTGTTCGCAGAGAATACATCTGCCCACAGGACGTCCACAGCACCCTTTTATTTCCCCATGCTGTGGGAGCTTCTATCACTCAGAAACCATGTGAATTCAAACAGTAACTTTAATCCTAAAATTATGTTCTAAATATGCAAATTTTCAGTATCAAACTTTGGAAGTTTGGTGGCCAGGGGAGGGGGTGGGGTGGGGGGTTTTAGTGTCGGGGGGGTCTAGCGGTTGGACCCCCCCAATGTCCATACCATGGTTACACCCTTGGTGTCCAGGCCCCTTCTATGGACATTAAAGCATAGCCTAGGGTAGTGTGGCTGCCTCACAGCTCATGGGACCCCTGCTCAATCCTGAGCTCAGGTGACCGTCTGTGTAGAGTTTCACACGTGTATGCATGTTGCCCTGTAATGGTCTGGCATGAAAAGGGTGTATTCCCCCCTTGGCCACCAGTGATCCCAGGATAGGTTTCAAATCCACTGAGACCATGACCAGGATAAAGTATTTACTGAAGTTGAATGAATGAATATAAATATAAAGAACTGGACAAGGCCAGGAAGTAAGCACTATGAAAATACACACAAATATTCACTGCCACTGGTCGCATTTATCAGCCTTTTGCACAGAAAAGATCCTACATCCAAAATAAAATGTAGACAGCTGTATATACCTGTTCTCAACCTATAATGACACATACACTGTTATCACTGTGATTAGTAGAGTTCTGACTATCTGTATATGTATAGAGTTCTGACCATCTGTATATTTTTAGAGTTAGCTAATCAAGGAGTCGAGACAGAAATGGTCTATATTTCTGCTGAATGTTCTTAGTGCAATGGATCAGATTATTTGAACTGGCATGCTGTCAATTTTGCAATTAACATCTGTAAAATTAATGGGAGTGCAATAGAAACTATACCCAGTTCAGAGGCCATTAAACCCACAATTTTAGAGCCAGATAATAAAACCTTCCACAAGTCAGTGCAAGCACATTACGTTTGAATAATAATAATAATAATAATAATAATAATAATAATAATAATAAAAAAAGGAATCTGCACTCAGTAAAATACATCAGGAACTTGGAAACAACATGTAGGTGTTTGTCATTGCAAACCTAAACCAAGTATTATTTATTCTGATTTATCACTGAAGCCCAGTAGTATAAGCTACTAGTTTTTAGAGGGGAAAAATAGTACAGTAGAGTTAAGGAGGGGGTTCTTCAAACCTCCTGGCTCTGTCAGGCAGGGTGATACTATTTTGGCCTAAAGCAGTTTGAAAGCCAGAGAGTGGTATTCTGATAGGGGCAGCCATGTGGTGCCATAAAATACCAATTCGCACTAACATTTGTGTCACCAGCCTTCTAATGTTTTCTAATGTTTGTTGTCATTATTATGACTCTACACCAAACCCTTAACAAAAATATGCAAAAGCTCTTAAATTGAGTACTGATGAAGACAGTTATGATTCCTTGGCCTTACAGGAGTATGAGAAAATAGACTCGTAAGATTAATGCAGTGGCATTTTACTCTCCATGTGGAGACTTCGTCAGGAAGTTGTGGATTTGACTCGCATCAACTATACCGGAAATTAGTTCCGGCCTAATTAATCAGTGCACAAAGATGACAGCCTTAAACACTAAAAGGTCAATTTAGTAAGTGTTCTTACAGACATACAAGATAAAGAGAAGGTCTTGGTTAATTGCAGTTGTTGGAAACTTTTTTTTTGAGGCACAGTAGGGAAAGAGACACCAACAGACATGGTTGGCTAATCACTGATCTGAGAATGTCAGATGCTTGTTTGATGCAAATGACAATGTGGCCTTATGTTCTCTAAGCAGAGATTGCTTTGGTAATATGGCACCATTTAAAAAGATCAATATGCTTGCTGCTGTTCAGAGCACAATCAATTCAAAACCCAGTATGTCATAAGTTATCAGAAATGATTTAGCACACACACACACACACACAGACAGACACAGACACACTCTCAAAGCTCCCCACTGTTAAATTGTTGATAAGTTTTCACTATTCATTGCAAAGCCAGGAACATTAAAGTGGAAGTTTCTGTTCAGCCAACAGTTGGTCTGTCTGTCTGCCTGTCTGTCTGCCCCTCTCCCTCTCTCTCTCTCTCTCTCTCTCTCTCTCTCTCTCTCTCTCTCTCTCTCTCTGACTAATGAAGTTCAAACTGTTCAACTGAAATTTAAATGGGTTTAGTATCATTCTGTCTCGAGACAGACACAGAACACATGTGACAGGCTGTGATAAATACAAAAAAGTATTTCTGTAGAGTAGAAACAGAGTAGAACAAACTAATTTGGAGCTAAATTTCAGCTACACTTAGGCCACTGCTTCTAGTGCCTGCTGTATAATATTAATGTAAACAGTCCCTACAGAATTTTGCAATTGCAGAAACGAACGCAAAATCAATGAAACTCTGCAATATTTGCAGGAGCTTGCAATTTTACAAAATTACTGCAGATTTTCAGCATATTTGAGCAAAGCGCTCTTCGATTCATGTGTGTTGAACATGAGTACAGCTAAAAGGTCTAATTTACCAATAAACATCACCATGCAAGGTCGTGCAAACCAATTTTGTGCAACTGAGATTTCACCAATTCGAGTGTTTTTTGCATAAAATCTCAGCAAATTGCATTGCAAATTTTTGAAAAAAGCCTCAGCAAAATCAAGCATTTTTGACTGCAACAATCACAAAAAACTGTGAAATCCTGTTCGGACCGCTGTAATGGTACAAATTAAAAACAGTATACAGATGTTCACTTTCGTATGTGTTCAGAAATCAAAACAACCTTATTAAAAATATATTTTAAAACTAAATGCTGTATGGTAGCATTATACCTCTGCATTCTACTGCACAGCAAACACAGTAGTTAAAATCCAGAAACTTTCATTAAAGCATTATTACCAACACACATTGTGAACACCATTATCTGAGTCTATTTAATTATGCCTAATTAAATGCACTCATTTCATTTGTTCTTAGTTACTGACAATACAATCTAACCTCACCCCTGACAGAGTACAGAGAGGTAGTGAGGCTGGTGCAGAACCCTGTGAATTCCATTATCGGTAATTACAAGATTATATAGCAACATTACAATAGTACTAAATCATTTGAACCTTTTAGCGAGACTGAAGGTCAACTCACCTATTCTGAAGGAGAGCGGCCCACTGGTGGCACTTCTCACCCACATTGCTAAGAAGAGCAAAGGCGCCCAGGGTGCGAGCATCTTCTATGCCTCCTCATGGGTCCTGGCCCGGGGATGCCCCTTCTCACAGCCACCTGGCACAGCAAACACCAACACACAACATCCCATTGCATGAATACAGCAGGAGGTCAGACAAATCCAATTTCCAGATATAATTTCACTATGGCCAACAGGAACTACTTTGTTTTATACATCATTTCCATATCTGGATTAAACTGATTGAATTACTTTGTTTAACCATTAATAATCTTTCGGCAGTGAATGCAGTATCCAGTGAGGAATGAAATGGAAAAGTGGTTTCATTTCATGCAAATGAGATAAACTTACTATTGAGGTAATATATTTCACATAGAGTTAGCACTGTTCATCACTTTAGGGATTCTTGTACATTGAAGCATTGTTATCTGATTGTGCTTATGTAAAATTGGGGGGTGCAGGGGGACACGACGGCTATAAATGGCAAGTATCAAGCTACAAGGATGGATGCACCACACATTTAATACCGGAAGTGCTTCCTGAGACATGCCACTACATTATCACAGCAGGAAGAGGGCTGTTAAAAAAAACATACATGGCCTGAAATCAATCCACTCAAACATAATTGTAGAAAATAACTGCATACTCAGTGGGCTTGCACAGTGGAATACTAAATCAGTCAACTTGGCCATGACAAGAGCTGTACAGTGGCCGATATTCATCTGTGTCCAAGGAATAAAGCAACAGCATGCAGCAAAGTCTCAGTCACTCAGTAGATAATGTCCATGATCACTACTATTGATATGAATTGTATCATTCATAGTTTGATTGCTTCATGACTTGTATTTGTAGCACTAACTAGGGATGTAATTTTTCATTCAATTCGGAGTATTTCTCATTTATTTATGTGTTGGTTTGCTTATTAGTTTGTCTATTGCCAGTAGTTTGCTCCAATATTCCAACCTAAATACTGCCTTACTGATCCCCAAAACACACTTCTACCATTTTTCTATACAAACTGGCCCAAAATTCACACAAGAAATATGCTTTTATTTACTGAGCCGCCAAGTTCAGCATAGCTCAAAAATAATAAGTGAATAAATTAATAACAATTATTTAATTCATTTAATAAGTATTAACAGGTACATTCATGGCACATATTTTTCATTGTTCTTAAATGAATGTTTTGAGGAAAAACAGTACTGTGTCCTAGCTTTGTAACACATTATGCTAGTGTGTCCAGCTAACTTTCCTAATGTTTTTGGAATGTAAGAAATCTAACAAATAAATCTAAATCAAATTTGAGTAAGTACTAATTTCATTGCTTAAGGGAAAAAAAGTATCAGAAAATAACTAGTTTAGTCACATTAGATAGAAATCTTGCCAGAATAGTCCACAGAGCATCTGATTGAGACCAATTATTTATAATTCTGCCTTGTATGTATGTTACTCTTCATAAATATACATTTACAGTGCCTTGCGAAAGTATTCGCCCCCCCTTGAACTTTTCAACCTTTTGCCACATTTCAGGCTTCAAACATAAAGATATAAAATTAATTTTTTTTTGTGAAGAATCACCAACAAGTGGAACACAAATGTGAAGTGGAACGAAATCTATTGGATATTTTAAACTTTTTTAGCAAATAAAAAACTGAAAAGTGGTGCGTGCAAAATTATTCGGCCCCTTTACTTTCAGTGCAGCAAACTCACTCCAGAAGTACAGCGAGGATCTGAATGATCCAATGTTGTCCTAAATGACTGATGGTGATAAATAGAATCCACCTGTGTGTAATCAAGTCTCTGTATGAATGCACCTGCTCTGTGATAGTCTCAGGGTTCTGTTGAAAGCGCAGAGAGCATCATGAAGACCAAGGAACACACCAGGCAGGTCCGTAATACTGTTGTGGAGAAGTTTAAAGCCGGATTTGGATACAAAAAGATTTCCCAAGCTTTAAACATCTAAAGGAGCACTGTGCAAGCGATCATTTTGAAATGGAAGGAATATCAGACCACTGCAAATCTACCAAGACCTAGCCGTCCCTCTAAACTTTAAGCTCAGACAAGGAGAAGACTGATCAGAGATGCAGCCAAGAGGCCCATGATCACTCTGGATGAACTGCAGAGAACTACAGCTGAGGTGGGAGAGTCTGTCCATAGGACAACAATCAGTCGTACACTGCACAAATCTGGCCTTTATGGAAGAATTTCTCAACATTTGGTGTGACGTTTGGTGTGTCTCCCAGGTGGCTTGTGGCAAACTTTAGACGAGACTTTTTATGGATATCTTTGAGAAATGGCTTTCTTCTTGCCACTCTTCCATAAAGGCCAGATTTGTGCAGTGTACTACTGATTGTTGAAAGACAAATACAAATATGACTGTGAGTCTGCATATAATGTATCACATATCATGTAGTCTATAAATAGAGTGCTGGGAAAACATTTGTTATTTTTTCAATGACAATGTTCTCAGAGGGGAGCTGTACAATTTTTTCGACAGAGGGTCTTTGCTGTTTACTTCTGCATCATTTAAAACTACAAGTTTGGAAAATTTCACAGGAGAACCATTTGACTGGATCATAGTTTTGTGAAATTAAGTGGAAACTGACTGGAGTACAGTTTGTTGGCAGAGTTTTGTTTAAATACTGACTCGCCACATGCTGTTTTAATTCTAGTCATTTTGTATTGCGCTTAAATTTGTATTTTGTATTTTGTATTTAGCTTTGGGTAGATATACAGACTTTGAAACTATTTGAACACACACACTCTCTCTCTCTCTTTCACAGTGGGATGCTCTTAAATGTGTATTAGGCAAGATTAGACAAAACGTGCTAAGATTAGGTCTCGAATGGTTTCTTAAGTAGGTTCAGCAGTGGAAGGATTTTTTTTTCTCCCATCCCTCCTACCCATGTACACACAACTCCACCTCCACGGTCTGTGGTGGCCCGTAGACATCAACTAGAGTGAACATTAGCAAGCATTGTCATTAGTATTAGCATGACATTACTGTCAATCATTAACATGTTCAAATGGTTTACACCGATTAACTGATTTGATTTACACTAACACAACTGTCAGGGCTGCTGTTACTGAAAATTAATCCCTCCCTGTGACTAATAAGATTCGAGTTCAACAGCACTGTGGTATGAGTTTCTAACACACAGCAGGCTTGTAGATTCTACACGTTTTCTTTCTCAGTCAGAACAACTGTTGATCCTGTAAAATACCTCATCGTTATAGCTGTTTCATGCCAGCAGGCCTAGTGAATGTGTAAAACTGTAATATATTTTAGAACAAATGTGACTTAACCACAGACAAGGCCTAAAATCCCCCACTGATTTAATTATATCAGCTGAATGGAGGCTGCCAAGTTAATTATAATGATGATAATTGTTTATCTTTTCAAACATTTCAAATGTAGCTTGGTGAGAAGAAAACATAAAACAAAACAGATGTTCAAGGCAGGCATGAAGTCAAATACTCAGACAGTTTTTTTGTTTACTATCTTTGTGAAAGGGAGAGCAGCGAAATCCTTTAGACAAGGTTCAGACCAAGACCTACAGTATAGGTATGTTTGTGTGTGACAGATTGAAAGTGGGGAAAAAAAATAGAGAGAGAACACGGATTCAAAAAACAAAGCAAGGTAAACATGAGATTAACATAAAACAAAATTAAGAGAATCTGCCAACACAGAACTGAATTAGAGTGACTATAATGAATTAAACTATGAATACATAAAACTCAAGCTGAACTAATTTAAAAACATACAGTGGATATAAAAAGTCTACAGTTTTAACCCCTGTTAAAACTGCATGTAAAAAAAATAATAAAAATAAATAAATAAATAAATCAACCCAAGCTAAAGTATGCCAGATCTTTTCCACCCTTAATTTGCTAGAACAACTAACCAAATTCAATTGACAACCTAAGAGAAACATTGGGTTTGGGGGTGGGGGGTGGGGGTGTTGGAACCTGCTGTTACTGGTGAAAAACATACTGTCTGGCTCGTTTACAGTCATGTGAAAAAATAAGTATGCCCCATGATAATTGTTGGCTTTTTGTTTGTTTTTACATATATGGACAAGCAAACATTTGATCAAAGTGCCTATTAATAAAGTTGATCTATTTGAACAACACATGGAAAATTGACTTTTTCAATCATATATTCAACAAAAATATAAATAGCTGTGATATTATCCTGTGGAAAATGTAAAGTACACCCTTGGCCGCAGAAGCTAGTATTGCCCCCTTTAGCACCAATAACTTCTTGTAGATGTTTTTCCATAATTGTCCAACAGGCTTGCTGGAAATCTTTTAGCACTCTTCCATGCAATATTCTTTCAGTTGCAAGATGTTTGAGGGTTTTCTTGCATGTACTGTCTGTTAAATACTCCACAACATTTCACTGGGATTCAAATCCATACTTTGACTAGACCTTTCCATAACCCTCTATTACTTCTTTTTGAGTCATTCCTTAGTGGATTTATCAGTGTGCTTAGGATCATTATTCTGTTGAAAGGTCCACTTTCAGTTCAACTTCAACTTTTGGACAGATGGCCTCACATTATCTTCAAGCACTCTTTGATATGATTCAGAATTCATAGTTGAATCAGTGAATGCAAGCTGTCCTGTCTCTGAGGCAGTGAAGCAACCCCAAACCATCACATTTCCACCACAGGTGGTATGAGGTGCTTCTCCTGAATAGCTGTCTTTGGTCTGTGCCAGACATGTCTATTGTTACTGTGGCCAAACAACTCTTATCTTTTATTTGTCTGTCCAGAGAACATTATTCCAAGGCCTGGTCTTTGCCTATATGCTCAACGGCAGACTGTAGTCTTGCAAAGGCTTTTTCCTGGCACGCTTCTCAAGCAGTTTAAATCTGTGCAATCTCTTTCTGATTGTAGAAGCATGCACTTTGACACCAACAGTTGCAAGACTTATTAGCAGATCCTGTGATGAAATTTTGGGGTTCTTGGAGACTTCTTTTTGTATCAGTCAGTCTGCTCTTTGGATGAATTTTCTGGGACTGCCAGTCCTTGACAAATTGGCAGTCATTTGAAATCTGCGCCATTTGAAGATTATTTTCCTTACAGTGGAATGATGTGTTTCAAATAATTTGGAGATCTTTTTAAATCCCTTGCCAGACTCATAGGCATCCACAACCTTTTTTTTCTGAAGGCCTTACAGAACTCTTTACATCTTGGTATGATGACGCCACACACCTCAATAACAAAGGGAACACCAGATACTAGATATTAGAGGGATATAAATAAGACAGGTCCCACCTGCACTCCCTAAGCAGGTTCTTAACACTGGCACCTTGAACTCCTGATTCTAATTTTATGCATTTGAAGGTGTGATAAATGTAGGGGTGTACTTACTTTTTCTACATGACTGATCTGTTTTTTGGGGTTTTTTTTAAATTCTGAAAATACTTCAAAATGTATATTTTATGTGCCATTTGATAGTGTATCAAATCTACTAATAGGCACTGTTTCAAAGAGGATCAAATGTTCGCTTGTCCAAATGTCAAAAAAGACTATATTAGGCAGCAAGTGAACAGTCAATTCTTGAAGTTGAAGTACACACACACACACACACACACACACACACACACACACACACACACACACACACACACACACACACACAAAACAGACAGACACAGTATCTTTGAACCATCTTTCCAGATTTTCAAGCTCACTATTTATAGGAATCCAATGATAGTTAACAGTATAAAAAGAAACAAAGAAAAGAAAGAAAAAAGGTGTCACTCCAAGAAAAATGTAAATACCACATTATATTTCATAATGTAGAATACATTTCCAAAATGACAGAATGGGGACATTGATAAGGCTTTTGCTTCATACTTTCAAAAACTGCCAATGAAAAAGAAACATAAATAATGAATGGATCAAATACTTTTGAAATAAATGAAGAGGGGAAAAAAGTTCCCTGAGGGAAATACAGATAATACAAGAGATAAAAAAAAAACTGGAATTACTGCTGGGTCACTCTTCCTCCTGAATAAATATGAAATCTACAGTATTGACCCTTTTTGATAGCAGCCTGTGTCAGGAGGTTAAAATCTTCATACATTAAAGTGAACCTGCTATACTGCTTTGGGGAAAGACGTCATGTTTTTCAGAAGCAGCAAATTAGTGGTCCTAGAATCACCTCACCTCTTATCACCTAAAATGTCACAATGATTAAATACATGCTGGGATCATGAAAAAATATATATATTTTTAAAAAGGTGGAAAAGTAAAACTAGCAATAAAGTGATAAATTCGAAGGAGTAAGCTATTTTTAATGTATTGCTGACTACTTAAAGGCTTTTCTAAACCTGCAGCAGAAAATGTAAAATGTGAGAAAAGATGAATGAGGACTCCTCAAAAAGTCTTTAGGAGCTTTTGTGATGACTAATAAAGATGAAGGATTGAAATAGAAAGTTTTTGCTGAGACAAAATGGAGCAGTGCTTCATCCTGACAGTAGTGGACTTTCCAGAGCCAAAAGTCTTTTAAGAAAATATCAAGAAAGACATTGACATATGATTGCATATAACAGGTACATTATAAAAAACAAATGTTACATTTGATCTTTTTAGTTTTTAGCTCTCTCTCACTAATTAATTACTACCAAGCTTGCTAACTTTGGCTATTTTAGTTCCTGAAAAAGTAGAAAATGAGTGTATGATGCAGTTAAAATTTCCCAAATAATTATTAATTTGGCATCAAAGATATGACATAATAGTGTATGTAATAGTGAAATCTGCACTAGTCAAAAAGGATGTGCTTCGCATTGCTGGTGTTATGATTACCACACAAGGCACAAGGTATCATATGGAAAGCAATTTTATATTATTATGTTTTTCCACTCGATTTTCTCTTGTTAATTTTGTCCCGGCTGATTCCTACCCATCAGGCAGCTCTCCCCTATCACACGACACTCCTCCCAGGCATGTGAGTGCTGCTCATGAAACCCAGAGGAAAGTGCTATCCACTCCCTCTTTCTGCATGAGCTCACAGATGCCCATGATTGGTTAGTATTGTTAGTGCTGTGATTGGTAGGGCAGAAAGAGTATGCCACTCCTCCCTCCCTGAGACCACAGCCAATTTTGCTCTCTTGGGCTCCCAACCATGGATGGCAAATCGGGATTTGAACTCCTGATCTCCAGATGATAGGTTGTGCCACTCAGGAGCCATTTGAAAGACACATTAAGCAAGGAAATTCTGATATTTAATAACAGAAGAGACAATTTTTTATATAGATTATTAGATGAACAAGTGTATAACTATTCTTTATTCCAGGTTGAAATATCTCAGATGTTAACAGCAACAAGTTACTTTTAGCCCTCACAGAGAGCTTTTAGCATCCTATTATCTGACCTGAAATTGCTATTAATCACCAAAAACAGATGCACACACACTAATGGCACCAGGCAGTCTTGAAGATAAACGGTGTAAGACTCAGATGAAGTAGGGAAAATAGCAGGGTTATATAAAGGTCATGGAGTAAAACATAGAGCATTATTATACACCATTTCCCAACATCATTATACTTGATAAATCAGCATTTCAACAGCAGAGCATTCTAATGTTTTCCAAAATCCAGCTTACTCAAATGGTATGTTAAACTATTCCTTTCCAATTCCCAGAGCGCAAAATATACAGGGAGAGAATTTGAATGCCGTTTTTTTTTCAGTACTGCAAGAACAAAGGTCTCCAAATAACAACAATGCTAAAACCCTAAATGTACATTTATGATACTTTAGGAGTTTTATGTAAACTCCTAGCTAAACTCTGAGCTAATCCAGGGATTAGCATGGAATTCTTCACCAGTTCGTGTCTAGGATTTATGATCCCTGAAGGAAAGCTGATCTTCCATCTTCTGTAGACCTCTGCATTAAAGCAGTTAATCGATAGCAATGGAATCAATAGTAATGTTGATATGATGGACAATAGAGACCTAATGAGGTTTTAACAAGGTGTCTCAACCTGTCTACATAATTTACAGCCATTGAATGCAAGAGGAGAAAATCTTGGATTCACCAATTTAAACACTGACTTACTGAACAAGAAAGGAGAAAATCTCAGCCACGACTGCAGAGTCACTGACTCAAGGAGCAGAGACCAAGCTGAATACACATTATTCAGGTCAGGTGAACACGGTAGCGTGCGCAGACCTCCTCTGAGGCAGGGGTGGAAGGACTAAAAATGGCACTAAAAAATTATTACTTCAGTTAACATAACCAAACATAGTTCTTTCTTTCTTTCCTTCTGTTCTTCTTTTTTTTTTTTTTTACAGATTTTAAATGTAATTATTTTATTAAATAAATCACCTGTATTTAAAGCAGTACTCATCTGTCTGTTGCGTTTTTAAATACTGTTATATTTTAAACATTTTAATGAGAGTGATGCTGCCTTTGGCTGCATCAAAGAGTTCCTTATGTTTTTTTCTTTTTATCCTTTTTATTCTTTTTATCTCATCTATCTATCATCTATCATCTATCTCATCCTTTCCTTGGCATTCTATGAAAAGACATTCTGTGCTACTAACAATAATAATTAAAAAATTAAATATTATATAGATATGTATTTTTTGTTTATGTATTCTATTCTATTTGTATCAACCTCTTTTTATAGAATGCCAAGGAAAGAAAGGATAAAATGAGAAAAAAAACCTCAAAGAATTCTTTGATGTCCCTTTCATTAAAATGTTTAAAATATAAAAATATTTAAAAACACAACAGACAGACGAGAACAGCTTTAAATACAGGTGATTTATTTCATGAATAAATACATTTAAAATCTGTAAAAAAAAATAAATAATAAAAAATAAATAAAATAATAATAATAATAAAAAAAGAAGAAGGGCAGGGGCTTTTCCCTATTTTTTCTCTGCAAAGTGAGATTAATTCCAACAAAACCATCAATTTAGGTCCCATCTGGCAGCAACAAGTTTCCAACAACACTTGAGGCTCAGGTTGCATCATTTTTTGGGTTGACAATCTCAAAAATCCTCCTAACATGGTATGGGATTAATATTTTCCTGCATAGCAGTCCTGGTCTTTCATTCAGTAAGCAGTTTATTGTTGTTAGCATTGCACAGGGACCCACAGGGACCCACAGGGACCTACAGGAACCTACTGGGAAATTTAAAGTAGCCAGTCCACCTACCAGTGTATCCTTTTCACTGGTGGAAGGACACCGGAGAACCCGGATTGAATCCAACTTGAACATAAGAACATCTGAAACTCCACACAGACACTGTTCCATTTCTTTTAATCATTCAAAAAAAATGTTTACATCTTGGTCATGAATGAAAAGATTCACTGACTCAACTGAATCACTTTAAATTATGACCATTGCAATGGTGTTTTTAACTATTCATGAATTTTCCTATATTTTTGGATTTGTGAAGGTCAACAGCTATTTATCTCTATCCCCACTGTGGTGCATCACCAAGTTGAAAATTTTCTTTTGTTGGAGAAAAAGTAAGCAGTTCCTCCAGCTATTTGAGTGGGAAAATAGGTCTGGTCCCTAAAGCCTACTTTTATTCTTGTGTCGATATAAAAGTAGGAAGTGAACTTCTCTCAGCATAAGAAGAGATTTCCATTGGTACCTGTTTATAAAGTCTCTAATAATCAACTCTCCTACTCTGAAAGGTCAGTGCTTCTAATACAATGCAGTCAATTTGTATATAACTCAGGTTCAATCTGTGCTTGGAGATATGGCTGAAGCCAAACACTGACACAAAAATGCCCTGAAATAAACTTTAGAATGCCTTCAAATCCAATTTAATCAAGTAAATTAGCGTAAATACTGTAAACGAGATAGTAAGTTCATACGTTTATATGAAATATCTCCATACATTTCCATCAAATACTGCATATACACTTGCATGTATATGTGCAGGTAGTAGAAGTGTAACACAATGGGACTATCTGCATCTGTAGCATTTTGGTGCTAAAAATATCCATATCTGTATTCGGATTTAAACCCAAGTGGGTGAGTCTTAAAGCAATCTTTTTCCACCCCAGACACTACTAATATGCCCCTGGAAACACTGGGAAAAAGCATAGTGGTAGAAATGCCACCGCTGTCAGCATGGTCTGCAAGCTCCCAATCCAAAGCCCAGTAAACTTTTCAGGCCAAAAAAAGAACCTCTGAGTCAAGCATATCATATAAGGCAGCTTGTGCACAGGCTCTCTATTGCTTTACCAGCACTTCTGACAGAGTGGGTATGACCAAAACCAGACTTCAGTGAGAAACAAATGACTAATCAATAGCCATCTCTGCAAGGAGAGATACAGGGCTACAGCTCTTCTTCCCCTCTACTTCCAACTCGCCTGCACTTTGCTACACGACACAGATTTGATTTAAGCCTGACTGGACTTCAAGAAAGGCTTTTATTTGCACTGCAGTTAACATTAACAATGTGTCTTACAGGTTTCCACAAGTCCTGCTACTTTCCCATGCTTACTGATCAATGATAACAATAAAAGCTCTCTGCTTGACTGCCATGATGCTTTGGAAGGTCCACCCTTGTATTCCAAACACTCATAGCTGCAGAATTTTTCTATTAGTTTCCCTGTATATACTTTATGATGAATAAATCATATTAAGTTGATACTTAAGTACACTGTACCTACTGAATTATTTCAGGTTACATGAATAAAAATGAATATGTAAACATGTCATTACTGGTTAGGTATCTAAGCTGTTTAGTACTGTAACCAATTGTAACCACTATTTTAAATGTCTTTACACAACAGTGCTGCTGAATTCTCAAATCTGTTTAATTTAATACATTTTCCATAACAGCACTCTGACAGTAACGCTGGCTGTAATTCAAATTGCAGGTTTAATTTTAATGCACCTAACACATTATCATTTCTATACAACCCAAACATTATGGAATCACCACACTTAGAGGATGTTCACTCAGTGTTTTACTTTGCAGCAAATAAACAAACCACAGATATGACACAAAACAATGTTTGTTCAATAGCTGAACATTCTGGCTTTGTGAAACATACCTCAAACAAATTAAATACAATTATTTTAATCAATAGCATATATTTTTCCAGATCAAGCAGAAGGAAAAAAAATGGAATCACAATGCACATTTTCACTGGGAAATCCAACATGGAGTGTAGCAAAGATGTTGGTTGTTCCCAGACAGCTGTGTATAAAAGTTGGCGTAAGTGTAAACAAAAAGGGAAGGTTCTAAAGGGAAAACATACTGGTAGACCAAGGAAGCGTCATGATAGAAAACTCAAAGCAATATGCCTTCAAAACAACAAACCAAATGAAAAACAAATGAGCGGAAACAGGAGTCAACGTTTGTGACAGAACTATAAGAAATCAGCTGAATGAAATGGGATTTAATGGTAAATGGAGCACTTATATAGTGCTTTTATCCAAAGCGCTTAACACAGTGTCTCAATCACCCATACACTCACACACCAATGGTAGCAGAGCTGCCATGCAAGGTGCTAACTTGCCATCGGGAGCAACTTGGGGTTCTGTGTCATGCCCAAGGACACTTCGGCATGTGGGCCGGGAATCGAACTGCCAACCCTACGATTAGTGGACTGAACCACAGCTGCCCATTTACATTTAGAAAAGCCAAACGAAAACCTGCAGAAACGCCTAAACAGAAGAAAACAAGGTTACAGTGGGCTAAAGAGAAGCAATCATGGAGTGTGCATGATTTGGATGAAGGTGATATTCATTGATGAATCAAGAATCTGCATTGGCCAAGGAGATGATGCTAGAACTTTTGTTTGGTGCCGTTCTAATGAAACATAAAGATGTTTGCCTGAAGAAAACAATCAAATATCCCCACACAATTATGATATGGTGTCGTATGTCAGATAAAGGAGTAGGGGAGACCTCAGTCAGTGTACAGGTGTACACCTGTAGTATATTTATAAATTGTGGCAGTAATTTAATTAAGGTTAAAATGATCAGGAAGGTGGTTCAGAGATACCAGCTAAACCAAAACTAGTCATCTAAACTGTGTTCAATTACAGAATTCCTCAGGGCATGTTTGGTATCATTTTTATCCATACTTCATGGTGAACGATGTTGTGAAATATCATATAGATTTTTATAATATATGTTGTAATATGTGCTCTTTCTCTACACGTACACGTACACGTACATGTACACGTACAAGCGCGCACACACACACACACACACACACACACACACACACACACAAACATGCTGGCACCCCTGGTTTGCATGGGGGACTATTCTTTCGTTCCTACTTATCCATTCTCAGGAACTTAATTAACATATAGTTTCTAATCAGCTGGGAATATATCCTGCCATAAAACCCATTGTTACATTCCCATTTGGTATCTTGATCACTAAACATTTCAAAGAGGCTCAGGGGTATAAAAGGAAGGGGTGGCTGGTGACATCAAGGAAGGGCCTCTTGCAATTAATGCTTTAACATCATGTATCCTATGTCCTCGACTCAGATCACCATTCTTGTAAGTTACATTTGTTTCTATTTTATATATGACTTCCTTTTTGTTTAATAAACTCATTTGTTATGTCTATCTTTAAATATTCAGTGGTTCTTCCTTAAGAAAGTATGTTGCACTAAAAGTACATGACTGTATTTCTATGGTTGTTAGAAATAGTTTCCTAAGTTAAAGTTGTATGTTAGACATGTTAAAATCGAGCTCTGACAAGCACATAGGAAAGGCCACGTCGATGTAAACCTCTGAGCTAACATAAATAATTGTTTATTATAGGTTATATAAAAGCCTCTGATGTAGGTACATCTTTTTAATGAAAGTTGATCATGAAATTGTTAGACTAAATATAATATCAAAACATAATACTAAATAAATTAAATCACTCCACCCCCACTTTGCTGTTGTTTCCATTGCTGTGGTTATGGTCTTTGTTTTATGTTTATTCTTAGATTTAGATTTTTTGCCACCAGTTCTATAGATACTGTTTGGCTTGAATTTATATTAAACCTAATATGCACTTGCATCGGTCTCTGCCTCCAAATCATAATAATAAATGCATTTAATAAAACTTGTTATTCAACAAGGAATGATGAATAATCATTGATATAGAGATGCTTTCTGGTCTGAGACATTTATTTAAGAGTCTAGGGTGTCAGCAGTCAGTGTGATCAGTAAGTTTTCCATCATGGGACAGAGCATTTTGCTCTTTCCAAAATGGCAAGCTGTGATTTTTTTTGTTTTGTTTGTTTTATTAATTTGATGAGAGAACAAAGAGCAGCTGGTGAGGTTATTGCTGTTGTAAGTGATAACAAGAACTTGTTTTGAGGACAGTCCACAACAATACACTCTAAAAATCTTTGTATGGAAATGTTTAACATAGGTTACAGCATGTGTTAAATGTACTAATACACTGATTGTGTTAAAAGCAGCACAAAATGTGCTGTCCACAACTAGACAGACATGTGTATTCAAAATTAACACATGATTGAGTGAAGGTTCGTATCAATATTTTTATCCATAAAACCTTTACTGTACACTAGAAAATGTGCGATAACAGTCCAGTTTACATAATACTAAATGCACCGCTGCCTTCCTTAGCTTTGGTTTACTTATTTGTAATGCCCACTGGAGCGTAATTTGCTTACTCAGTTTTTTGGATGTTTTAAACGTCTCCTTTGATCAAAATCTGACGTTTTCATCTTAAGTATATGACTTATTTGAGTCATTTATTTCAAAGTTTATATATAAACACCACTTTAGCAACTCTAGCAATACATTTATGAACACCTTCTTGTGTATAAAGAAAGGAGATACCATGATGACATATTGGTTTATAATGTGGTATATTTGACATTTTCAAAGGGTAAAATAGCCCTGAAAATATTAACACATTTATGAAATGTATGAAATATACCAAGCACGTTTGTAAAAATCAAACCATCCTTTGGGTTGAAAAACAACCCATTTGCAGGGTTCAAATTAACAACCCAACTTGATGGGTTAGTTTATCCTAAAATGTGTTCTGTCCTATATTTTCCCAGCCGTTGCCCTACAGATAACCCAATTTGGGTTGTTTTTCATTGTTTTTATAGAGAGTAAATGTGTTATTTTTTCATAAATTAGCAAATGTAATCATTGGCAAATTGCTGTTAATTTCATGATGCATCTAAGGAAATCATAGTGTGCTTGATCCCAAACCACAACACTTTTGTCAGATAAGTGGACTTAAAACAAGCTGACCAGTGGCTGACTAGGATAGTGCTGCTTTTAATTATCCCAGAACAGATAATGAAGACAATTCACTTCTACATTATCTCCATTATCAGACAACAGTCCATAATCCTCAGAATCACCACTTGCATTAAAAGCTTCCATTGCGCCATGAAAAAAGTGAACAAAGTACTTAATTCTCCAGCTAACAGTACAGTAGATATTGGTAGATTGAATTGGGCATGCTCCACTTCAGCCCTGTGTGTGTGTGTGTGATGAGAGAAACTGCTTTACTGTACTTTAAAAGTCAACCTTTATTGCCGTACTATCTATGTATACACATACAAAAGGCATGCATACAGTAAAACAGAGTGCCAATATCTGGATAAACATGAAGGTAAAAGTATGCACAGCTGAACAAACTGAGCATGTTAAACATGACTGTAAAACATAACAGACCATATCATGCGAAGTTTGTACATGATAACAGTCCTGTTTGGTAGATTCAATTCACAATTCCATTCAAAACTGCAGTTAGTGCTTTTGGTGACGGTGAGAGCTTTAGACATTGGTCAGAATGAGCAGAGTGTGAGAAACAGCATTGTGTAGAGGAGAATGCATGTACTAACAGGATTCGCTGGCTTTCGCTCCCTCTCTGAGGCCCTATGCTTAATGCTGCAATTATGCACTGTGCTCATTGGCTCTGAGGGTGTTTGCTTAGTCTGAGCAAAAATCAGGAAAGTAAAAGCAACTTATCTTCAGCCAGAGCATTCTCATGATGCACTCACTATTGTCTGGTGGCAGATACTGTAGGTGCAGCCTTTTATGTTATTCCCTTTAATCCTTTGGCTCTCTCAGGTGAACACTATTCTACAATTCACATGCAATTATTTTACATATGAATTAAATTTATTTATTTACCAATTAGGCTTTTTTTTCGACCACAACATTTTCCATAAAAGTTACAGCTATTAGTCAGGAAATTAGGTGTTCCTCTGGAGATTTGAAATGAAAGTCAGTATCCGTTAAGAACGATTATGCTTACATGTTGATCATCTCCCATGTTTTTAGGCATGAACCTATTTTGCTCTGTGTGTAATCAGTATTGTGTTATACGTGACATGAAAGTCTAAGAACAATAACATTTTACTGTGTTAGCAAACCAGGGACTTACAGTCTGTGGGTGATTGTGAACAGTTGTACTTAATGAGAAGTCCAGTGCACTTAAACATGCAAATTATTCAAGTGATGACATTTGGAGTTGGAAATGGAATTATCATGATGTCATGGTGGATTCTGGGAAATTATGTTTGTAGCAGATAAAGATGCTGACATAACAACAATAATATAGCACTACTACTACCACTACCACTACTACTACTAATAATAATAAGTCAATGTTGGACCTCATACTATGGGCATCACCACCAATACTATGGACATCATCCTAAAAATAAATTCTATTGTCCCTATCTTAAGTATGGATGGAAAATAAGGAAAATATATTTCAGTGTTTTTCCCCAGAGCAGGGGGTCAACATAAACAACATTAACAGCATGCTGCACCAATAAAACATCCCAGCTTCATCTCCAACAGGATAAAATTCCTACCTGCTGAGTTAAATTGGATTCAGACGACAGGCTGTCAGAATAATTTATTGCAATTGAAGCCACTGTTAATGGGTCTTTTATGTTATCCATCATGTATTTTTATGACTGCACTGTTGCTTGTGAAGGGTC
Organism: Ameiurus melas; assembly: GCA_012411365.1. Classification (NCBI taxonomy): domain Eukaryota; kingdom Metazoa; phylum Chordata; class Actinopteri; order Siluriformes; family Ictaluridae; genus Ameiurus; species Ameiurus melas. The sequence goes on along the minus strand of CM022759.1, from coordinate 16,595,418 downwards.
ATTACCAGAAACTGTATCTTTATTTTTAGTCATGAACACTTGATTACTTGAAGTTGCAAGTTTATAAGGTACACAAATCATGTGGCTTATAAACTGGTGTTGATTTTTGAAGCATTCGTGTATATTCAAGGTAGATGTGAATGGCTGTGAGATGTTGCTGGCACAATCTAGCAACCTAACTCATGTCCTCAGTGCTGCTGTTATCTTTGTTAACAATAAGCAATTTTGTCCTAAAGTGGATCTTCCTCTCCTGATTTCAGTCCCTGCAATCAAAAATGTATATCTAAACACCCATCTGCTACTTAAGAAAAATCTTGCGCCAGCAGTAAAGTAATGCACTCTAGTCCTGGGTTTCTGAAAAAGGAGAAGCTATGCTTGACAGTCTTTTGGAAGAATATTTGTTGTTCAGCAGTCACCCGCCAAGAACTCCATGCCACGCACCTGCTAGTTCAGAAATAGTAGGCTGTAAAGAGAGAAGCATGGCTGCAGTGAGCAGGATAATATATCTGATTATGATTTGTTATGGGAGATGGTGAAAATCGTAGAACACCCATCCTTACGATAATGCTGTGTTGCACCAATGAATGCACATATGTGAACTTTTGTTTGGTGCCGTGTATGTGAAAGAGAGAGTGAGTGCTTCTACAATCAGAAAGAAATTGCACAAATTTGACCTGCATGGGAGGTGTGCCAGGAAAAAGCCTTTTGCAAGACTACAGTCTGCTGATGCGCATATAGGCATTGAAAAGACCTTTTGGAATAATGTGCTCTGGCCAGACGAATTAAAGGTAGAGTTGTTTGGCCACAGTAACAGCAGACATGTTTGCTGTTAAAATGTTTAAATGTCCTAATTAAAAGACATTAATCAAAATAAACTTGGCCCACACATCAGAACTAACTGAATTAATCAATGATTTAAATGAAATCAGCGCAGTGTAGAGACGACAATGAGGCTTGTGTTTAAATTTGTGGTGATGAGAGAGGGACTGATGTGGCTAATAATCAAACTGATAACTCATTTCCCATTGTAAACCTATAATTCTTAAAAAATTGGCTATAGTGTTGTTCTTCCATGAATAGATTAGATTGTAATTGTAGAGGTAAATGGGGTGTCTTTCGGTGGAATCTTTAAATGCAATGTTTCACTTCTGGGGTTAAGCAGAGCTTAAAATGCTAGAACTTTATTTGTGATTTAAAATTCAGCAAATAAGGGTGGTCTCAGGCCTAAAGATATGTGCTTTGTTCTGAAACGGTTCTTACAATTGTTACAATGTTGCATTTTCTCCTTGGCTCAGTTGACTTTCACAAAGCACAGCAAAATGTGTTTATGTAAGTCACATGTGAGTAAACTATCCACTCATTGGTCAGAGTGCGTCCTGGGATTCTGCCCATAACGGTCAACCATCCAGATGGATCAACAGCACATCTGCTAGCTTATTGCAGCTTTCTTTTCAGCTGTAGTTATTATAATTAATCAGTTTGAGCAGGAATCAATATTTCACTGAGCAATTAAAACCCATCTCATTGAGACACTTGCTAAACACCTTGTAATATTAAAAGTCGCCTTTAGACCATTTGTGAACAATAAAATAAAATATTTTCAGTAATAGTCTATGATTTGGCACATTCTTGTAAGGTATGGACACACCAGAGGGTTTGGTCAGTTTTTACCCCCATGAACATTGTTATTTTAGCTCATCTAATACTGCTTATTCAATAGACATTCAGTGGTTAAGTATTAGTTTGCATGTCTGATGTAAAATATTAGCCTTAGTCTTTCCATCAAAAGAAAATTGTGTTGCAATTAAGATGATGAAATTAGCTTACAAACCAACTATGGCATTTACACCAGTCATTTACACCTCACCCTATAATATACCATTTATAGGTATAGGAATAGCTTGGGAGCTGAATCCTTCGGTCCCCAGTTCAATCCTGGGCTTAGGTTACTGTCTGTCAGAGTTTCTCATGTTCTCATCTTATTTCCACATTCCTCCCATTTCCCAAAAGCATGCCTAGAGATGGATTGACTATGCAAAATTGCTTGTAGGGGTGAACGAGTGTACATGCATGGTGCTGTGCAATGGACTTGTGTCCCATCTTTAATCCTGTCATAAAGTGTTTACTTTCTAAAGATGAATGAATAAGATGAATGGGAGCAGAATTGCAGAGATTCCTCATAAGCTTGTAAGCGCTAAAAACGAATCATGTTATACCAATATATATGGTTGAATGGTTAATGAACAAATCCTTCCTCAGGCCTGACAGCATAGTATATGAATCCTAGCCATTGGCCTAGGCCAAGATGCTATAAAAAAAATGCATCTGGTGTTATGCATGTAATTGCATGTACATCTCAAGCGAATGATTTACATTCTTCTTTTGTTAAAAGCATTCTTAAAGCTATCTGACAATATATATATATATATATATATATATATATATATATATATATATAATAAAAAGTATGAACATTTTTAGAAGACATTTTGATAAAAAGTGTTAATTTTCCCAATGTATGGAGACATTTGGGGCACCCTGTAATGAAGGGTGCCAATAATTTGAGTTAATTGTAGCAGAAGCATACAATAACATGAAATATACTACAAGCTAGAACCCAAGGGTACTTTTTATTTTGTTCTAAAAGATAAAAATGGATAGTAGTTAGAGGAGACATTAAGACATATATTAGACATTTACACTGTCCAAAAAAGTACCCCTCTAAACTAAGGATACATTTTGTTTTGAATTTTATCTCTCCTTCTTGCGCATGTTCTTCTTGCTGGAGCAGTTCTGAAATGTGTGGCTTTATATGCAAAGGTGAATAAGAAAAATAAATCCTCATCTGATGAATCATGTCTGTTGCAGGAGTAATGTGTGCTTCGCATTATAATGGTAAAGACAGGAAGCAAAGATATAAGACTCAGAGTCATTGAAAATGTACTTCTCCAATGAGGAGGTTTTCACAGAATTGAAATTGCCCAATCTTGTTCTAGACCACCGCATTACTGCAGCAAAAGTCAAGTCGGCATGTTCACCATAGAAGCAATGGTGTTTTTTCATTTATTATTTTTTAGCCAGAGTGCCTCTTTATTTCAGTTCTAAAGCAGAAAAATGTAACTAAGGTATGGAGGAATGTGCTTCAGCTCTGGTTATTACCCCCAGAGCCTGGTCTGCCCCTGGTCTCCTTCAGCACGATCCTTCATTCTCCAGGGAGTGTGAGCAACAGTATGATGAATGACATACCAGCTGTGTCACAAATCTTCCTCTGCTGCTGAGTTGGACTTTAAACAGCTTTAAGCCACTTGGCCCAGCTCTTGGTTCCACCTAATTGTTTATAGTTGTTGTAGTATCATAGTGTCTAAAATCATTTCTGCAATTATTATTATTATTATTATTATTATTATTATTATTATTATTATTATTATTATTAAAGCACTGCGCTGCTTCTACGGTCTCAGTGGCTGAATGTGAGTCAGATGTTATAATATTAAACCTCAGAATGATCAATTGCAGCACATGGAAAGGTAAAACATGGTATTATAAACATTGTAAAAGAGCTATTACAAAACAAATCCTTCAGGTCCTGACAAGACTGATTAAGTCACACATTTCAATAATTAATTCATTCATCGTCAGTAATTTATCTGGTCGTAGTGGATCCAGAGCCTATCCCAGCAACACTAGGTGCCAGGTGATAATACACCCTGGGTCAGTCCACAAAGAGAACCAGTCTGTTGCAGGGCAGCATGCACACATTAATTCATCACCTTGGAGTAATTTAGAGAAGCTAACAGCTATTAGAAATTTTGCTCCCCCAGCAGTATTTCTGACAGTAAAGGGAAACTGGAGAAGCCAGAGGAAATCCATGCAGATACAGAGTAAACAAGAAAAAAATCCAACAGACAGTAAACCAATCTGAGAATTGTGAAATTAAATGGATGTGCAGGACATAAATGTGAAAACCTTCTTAAAAATCAAACAAACTACAACAACAACAACAACAAAAACACTTTGTTACTAAGTCCACAAATGACTATCAAAAACTGAATATAATAGCACTGCAAAATGGGTGCGTTCAAGGGAGGCAATCACTTTTTCACACAGGGCCATGATGGTTTGGATTTTTTTTCACCTTTAATAATAAACACCTTCATTTACAAATTGCATTTTGTGTTTACTTGTGTTGTCCTTGACTATTGTTTAAATTGGTTTGATGTTCCGAAACACTTAAGTGTGACAAACATGCAAAGGAACAGGAAATGAGGAAGGGGGCAAACACTTTTTCACACCACTGTAAACTGAATGCAACATTAAAGAAACAGCTTTCTTGAAGTCTTTACATATTAAACAGTATGTTACATGTGTTGAGCAGCTACAGAAAAAACAGCAAGCAGAGCAGAATAGATCCAGACTAATCACAGCCTCCTGTTCCTGCTTTGTTGAATTGCAAGCATAGACTGTGAACTGTCAGGGTTCATGTCCAGTGCATGCCAATTATACAAAGTTTATAAAGCCTCTCCTCCAGTTGTGAGCAGAAAACACTAATTCTGGAACCGATGTATCTCTCTCTGTAGAAGCAGCAGCTCTATTTTTGGTCAAAGAACAGATAGGTGAGGTCAGCAACACAAGCATTTCCCACAGAGAGACCAGCCCGAGAGCAGTTAGCATAAAGATCAGGGTGCACAAGAGAGAGCCAGTGAAGTCCTGCTCCTCAGGTGTACATTTCAGAAGGAAAATAAAAGGATAGAGGGTCAGAGATGCTGCAAAACAGGCCAATCAGTCAGTATCAAGGACTTTGTATTGGCCTTGCTCATTTTTGCAGCTTCTCAGAGGGGCTCAATATTACTTTATCATTAATCATAAGGAGACGTGAATATTGAGTAGAATTTTTTTTTACAGAAATTAATCAATATCTGCTTTGGTAACTATTTCAGTTAATAAAGCAATGATTTCACTTAATTGTAGTTTCTGAATTCATTTGATTATTTCATATCAAGTATAATAGCTATAGCGTATAGAGTTTTGTTTTGTTTTTAAACGATGTTCCTTGGCTGCTGTCCCCCTAGAAATCATGTTAAAATAATTCTTACATTAAATAAGGATTTTTTGAGAGTTTTGAGTTCTTACATTATACACCCACACAGATCATGGTAGATCTAGAGCCCATCTTAGGAACACTATCCGTGAGGCAGGAACACACCTAGGATGAAATACCAGCCCATAGCAGGGCGCCATGCGCACACACTTTCATACACTCATTCACACCCAAGGGCAATTTATCTCAGCCGATCCACCTACTGGTATTTTTGGGAGGTGGGACATAATCCACAGAACATGCACAGAAACTGCAAGCAGACAGTAAACCACTCAGGATCGAACCTGGGGATTTGGAGGTGTGATGCGGCAACACTACCTCCTGCACCACCATTCTGCCAACATTATCATACTAATATTGTAATATTGAGAAAATGTCAATAAAGGCAGCTGACATTCACAAATACTTACTGTACACATCTAATTGCTAGTATTATTACTAATTAGGCTAATTATATCTGATCAGCTCACTTAAATCAATGTGGATAAAACTGTCTGCCACAAAAGCTCACATGTAGTATTAAATGTACAAATAAATCTCTGTGATATGTGTCATTCCAGGACCTCTGTTGGACACCTCTGACATAATGCTGCTTATGATGAAAAGACCTCATACAATCCCTCCAAAGATCTCACCAAAGATAACATGTCATGGTGAGGACAACTGCAGATCGGCCACCACAGCTACACGCAGCACTCTGCTGGCCATACAGGTACCATGTTTTTTATTTTATTTTATTTGATAAGCAGGTTCTCAACTGGATTTGCACGGGAGCAGAAACGTAATGATCCAGCACTACAGGTAAATGGGTGGGAGGGTTGGGGTTAGCTCTGTAACCAGTCACTAACCTCTAATTACATCTTCATCCATGGCAGCATAAAGGAGATATTACCTTACCCATAGCTGAGAGGAGCCCACTGAACTATTGCCTAAATTAGAGACTGCTTTCACTCTGCAAGAAGTGTCCAGGTATCTGCAGGTTTCTCTCCATTTGATCTTCTCTCCATGTTCTTAATCGCCACAGCATTACATTTACATTTATTCATTTAGCACAACTTACAAATAAGAAAATACAAGCAAAGCAATTTATCAAGCAGAGAATACAAGTAGTGCTACCATACAAGATCCATTAAGTGAGTCCCAGAAGAAGCAATATGTGCAGAGTAGAGGTGTAAGTACCAGAGCAAATTATTTGTTTATGGGTTGGTTAGGTGTTCATGAAAGAGGTGGGCCTTTAGCTGTTTTTTGACAATGGTGAGAGAGTCCGGATTGAGGTTGGAAGTTCATTCCACCACTGAGGAACAGTTAGTTTGAATGTGCTTGAAATCTGCAAGTTTCTAATGACCTTGCAAGGCCATGTTCACAATCATTGAGAAGCTTGGGCAAGCAAGCTACAGGAGAAACCAAAGACCCACGAGCAAGTATTGCTGATTGGGATGCTAACATCATGAGCTAAGAGAACTGATGGATTAGTTCCAATTCAGCTTTACCCAGATATAAGGAAATATATCATTATATCTGCACCTTCATTGTCATTGTCTGGCAACAGCTCTTTCAGAGGCCTGACTTGTAGACAGTGTTCTACTTCATCGCAAATGTATTAAAATGGGGTGGAAGTCAGGGGTCTCAGACAAGACAATTCCTTTATGACCCTGGCTTTATGAAGTGAGCACAGCATTGACAGGCAGAGAAACAAAAAATGACCTATCCTTGTTGCAAGAAAATTAGAAACACATGATTCTGCAATATGTCACTGTATCATGAATTAGAAGCCATGTCCACATAGATTTGTGCATATAGTGTAGCACATTTTCCACTGATGCATTTGCCAGAAGTTTTTGAACCCCAAGGAATTACCTGGATTTCTTGGATATATCAATTAATTACTCATAAAATATGGACTTACCTTTATCCAAGGCCAAGTCTTAATAAGAGACAAATACCTTCTGCCTAAACTAATAACACACAAACAGCTTTTTATGTCACTACTGAAGATACTGATTAATAATTCACAACCCCGGCTGGGATAATTATCTCAACCCTTTAATTTAATAGCTGGTAAATCCTATTAAATTAAATTAAAATTCATCAAACATTCCCAGTAGCTGTGGATACCACTTCTACAACAATGGGGAAAAAATATTTAGAGCATTACTCCCTACAACAAATTCAGGCCAAGTTCAGGTCATTCCATAGTATCTTAAAAGTTTAATTTTCATTTTCATGGTTACTGAAGTTAAGGTTATAGTTAGATTAAGATACGCATAGCATTAATAATTATATCAGTGGGCGACAAAAAAGTGTGTGTGTGTATCCTGTTGACTTTACTAGGCATGAATTGTGAAAAGACTCATTATAGCATATATCAACATTATTCTCAGCTGTGCTGCAAGTGTAGGTCCTGCCAGGAGCACTTTGTTATCTAACTGCTTCACTCGGGGGTGCAATCTCTGATATTTAATAAGGTTTCTATAAATAATTAAGAACAAATTCCATTTATTACAAATGACGCATTACCGGACAAATGTGCATAGACATGAATCAAAGCACACAAAGATTTACATATGAGCAATTAAAAAAATAAAATAAAATTCCCAGCTTGTTTATATGAAAATTCCACTGATATAAATGCTCTTATAATTGTTTAGATAGCATGAAGCCTTAAAAGGTTGGCAAACTGTCATATTAATGAGTATCATTAAAGATCATATCTATTTGCATCTGATGGCTTGTGTCACCCTATAACCACTTCCAGGATAACAAGAAATTTCATAAGCCTCATATTATTTTAAGGCATAAACTTTTGACCCTCAATATGATCAAAGCAGATAAAATTTTCATCTTTCAATAAATTAAAATAACTTTAAAGGGGTGTACTATAGGGCATATAGCCGCATCATGGAGAATATTTACTGTGTGCTAGTCAAAGAGTAATGACATTAATAATAGAGTTTGCGACTTTATTCCAGATAGAGCAGCAGTACAATACATGTAGCGTGTAGGGTGACATGTGAATATATAATTATATAAAAGCAAAAACAGTTCATTTTTATGTATATGTCACAAATTGTCTAGCCATATAATTCAAAAAGTCCTTAACAATAATATCTCAACAGTAAGCACAGTTAGTTTAACGTAAACTACTCAACAAACTATTACTAAATACAGCATGGAATTTAGCGGTAATTCAGAATAATTGTTTCATACTACCACAAAATAAATCCAAAATAAATCACCTTTCCCTAAAAAAAAAAAAGAAAAAAGAAAAAAGGAAATTCTAAACATGATGTACATATACCTTAAAACAAACAAAATTCTAGTCAAAATTGCAGTTTGGCTCATCACTGGGACAAAATGTCTTTAAAATAATTTTTTTTTAAACATCAGAAATAATCAGTCATGTACGGAAGCCTTAAAAAAAAGCCTTAAAGCCACGCATTATTATTTATCCTTTCTTGTTTGTTCGTGATCATGGTTAATCTTCTTGTGAGCTCAACATAACAAAAAGCTGTTTTCCCATGGTGTAACGTAATCACGAGAAAATATCACACCTTGAGAATGGAACTGGTGCTTCATGCACGTTGGTGTCTTTGCCATCGCCATCGTAAATTATATAATTGCCCACGGTTGAGATGGACTCTATCAAGAGACAGGGGTGTCCCCTTTTCATGTGTGGAACACTAAAGTGGACGTTATCAATCACTGAGAGAGCTATTTCAGCTTGAGTCAGTCCCTGAGTAAAAAGGAAAAAGGAAGTTATTTATCCATGATGTTGTGGGAGTGCGCTTAGCTTTTGCTCAGCAGAGAAAACAAGATTTGTTCTCTCGAGATCACGAGACAACAACTATGTTGTTAGGTCGAGATCACAAGAAAATTAAGTTGAGATCATGAGAAAACAAGATAGAAAAAAAATAATAATAACGCATGGCTGCTTAGGGCTTCTGTAGTCATGTCACTGGATGCACGCTTTTTAAATCATTTAAATAAATGTGACATTAATATTGATCACTGTATTGAAAAATATTTCTTGCTCTAGTTTGAAACTAGATACTAAATTAATTGTTTTTATAAGCAACAAAGTGTGCCACCTCAATATTGCCCTCATTGTGATTAAAAACCCAGAACATAGAAATGGAATTGGTGGTTGAAGAAATTATTATTTTGTGCTCAGCCATGACAAGGATAATTAACACAAAAACCATGCCAAACAAGCAGTGTTCTTTCTGAAGGCAAATCTATTTCTTGTCAGAATTGTATAAGCCTCAGCATAAATATTAAATATGATATAAGTAAATAATTTAAACGAAACTTTGCTTAAAGAAGCCCCAAAATCCTTAACAATTTATTCAAACTGAAGCAAACAAAATCTGATTAACTTGATTTACATTCACAAAATTCAGAGTTAATCTCCACAGAGTAAAACAGAACTCTGATATCCAATAAATGGATTACTGGCTCGAGGACCCATGTGTCCATCCTGTTTTTTGAACTCACAACCCTCCAGGTATGAGGCTTTAATGGAAAAATCCACGCTGAATGACCTGCATATTGATCCTTATAAATAAATTGTGATCTTCAAAGTGGCCCAAAATTTATTTTGCAATGAAATTCTGAAATTCTTTTTAAAGTTTTTTAAGTCCTTCATTGGAATGTTGGTCTACTTTCTCTTTACTTAAAGTTTCCTACATTGCCCATAACTCTGTTCGACCACGTGCAATAGTGGTGGCAGTGGGATTTAGCCTTTGGGTAATCTCTGCCTAAAATGAGTGATGAAGCAGATCTTTAGTCTGTCCAGTTTTCTCATCTCCTCATCTGTACACTCTGCTCAAACAGATACATTTTCATGCTAAAACTGCCTTCAACAATCATTGTGCTTCTAATCACTATCTAGCAAAGCCAAGTCTCTAACGTAAAACTGCACAGTTGAGTTGTACAGCTTTAAGTTCCACATTGGATTTCTCATGAATATGACATTAAACGTTGCTGGAAAATGGTGCTTGAGGAAAGACGCTCTTGCTGTTTTGTTTTTACACAAAGTCAGCTTTTACACAGTGAAACAATGTCCCCCTGTGATCGCACAGAACTGCGAACTTCGCTCAGGAATAGTGAAACTACAGCAGCAACTGGCAAATTTGCCCCAAAATCACTAACCACTTCACAAAAATTTCAAGATAAACATTAACTGTCCTTCAGGTTGGTCTGTTCCTTTACGCTACCAACATTCCCCTAGAAAGCAAGAAGCACATTAGTGCAAACCATTAAACACTTGATTAATACTGAATTAAGTAATTACATAATTGTGTCAACACTAATAAAAAGTGATTTAGCACCAACTTAAAACTGCGTGATAAGGAAATAGATGTGTGAATTATATTCTGCTGTGACATATTTTACTAATTGCCTAATTTATATGGCACGTGTGAGTGGCAGTGAGCCATTCTATTTACAACATTCTGATCGCAGGAATCATGTTTACACTGCAACACAAGTTTAACCTGTAACTTGGATATTTTTGGCTCCATGAGCCTCTTCGCTGTTGTGCAAGTGTGTATCATACTTTACCTATTGAAAACACAGTATCTGTGACTTTGCACCTCTGTTCCTACAGAATCTGAAAATTACTATTTTCTCTGCTGGAGTAAAATCTGTGACATAAAAATAACAATGGAATAAATAAAAATGAAAAAGAGGATGCTATAGAGTTTGCCTCACACCTTTCCCTGTGTTTGCCCTGTGTGTGTGGAGTAGGCATGTTCCCCCTGTGCTTCGGGGATTTCCTTCAGGTACTCCGGTTTCCTCCCCAGTCCAAAGATATGCGTTGACTGGTATTTCCAAATTGTCCATAGTGTGTGAATGGGTGTGTGAATGTGTTTGTGATTGTGCCTCGCCATGTGCCCCAAGTTCCCTGGAATAGTCTCCAGGCTCCCTGCGACCCTGTATACAATAAGCAACACAGAACATTTGAAAACAAATGTAGCTTGGGGTAAGCCATACTTGACAGTTAGCACCATGGATATTTATGATGTTGTGGACGGGACAGCTCAGATTCTAGAGAACATTTGATTGGACAGAAAATCTGATGAGATTCTGAAGTGAAGTGAGTGCAGAATGATGTCATCAAAATTGTTGATCCTTACTGGTGATAGAGAGAAACTTTTTTTTTTTTTTTTTTTACCATTTTCAATGTATATATCTTCTAAATATATTTTGTTATTGTTTTAGATTGCACTAACTTTTAGATAACCTTAAGGCTAACATATTCACACTAAAAGCCACATAACTTCAATTTTGATTTAAAAATTTTGATTTAGCCAACAATAGCAAAAAAAAGTTACATTTGATATTAATAAGCTTTAAAAGGAACCCCGACTGTGAAGATGTGTAGGCCTTAACATGCAATAATTGCCCTCTTCTACTAAAGTACGTCGTTAGAAACACGTGAAATATGTTCATTACTTTAAAAATCCATAGTATTTAATACATATTTGAACCTACAGAGGATGCCATTATGTGACATGCACAGTGCACTCTGAGTCGATGACGTAAAATGGTTGCACCTGAGCACTCAAAATAATTAGCTACTAGACCCCACAGCAGAAAAAAATGCCACACTGTGCTGCTTTTGGCTGTAATTTTCTAGTTCTTGTTTGCTGTGATACAGGGAATATCTGCAAATATAATCAAACCCGTAAGCATCTTGTTAGTGCGTTTATTCTGTATAATCTCATAACATAAAGCTCCTGTAAAAGGAGCCTAAAACGCCTAGCCAAGGAAGACCCAAAGTAAAATTAAAGCCGTTCTTGAACCATTTGGAGTACCTACATGGTTTTGGTCTCTTCTGAAAGCTGGACTAAATATTTGTACATAATTGGATTGTTTGGACTTTTGCCAGTGTAACAAGAAAGTTTTTTTCAGGATGTTATGGATCAGTGGATTACTATGAGGCTTCATATGAGGTGAGTTGCCTCTGTTTCATGTTTGTTTGTATATCGGAGGTCTGACAGTGACATTGATTGTAGCTGCTGTTTGATTGTATCTCAAAATGGTTCATATCACTCGAATCACAAGAATCTTAGTTTTCCAAAGATGTGAGTACCTTCATACACACAGAAGCTGTGTAGATAGCATACATTTGTTCATAACAGCATGCTGGCAATCCGTCAAACTTTAACAGGATAAAATATATGACGGCGAGATGGCTGATAATCACTAAAATCATTGATATTGGAATATGTTTCATCATAAAACGGTAGTTTATTAAATATGTTTACCTTGAACAATAAACGCTCTCTGTTCTTCATAGATGTGCAGTTGCTACCCGGACACCATCGATATTGCCGCACTCTCGCCTCCTCTTCTCTCTGATCATCTTCATTTTGATGTACATTGAGTAATGTCTTCTATATTGGCCACTCGCTTATGTACACTCAAATCGAAAAGGCTGAAGACTGAATGTTTATATTGCTGTAGTGTCGCTGGAGAATCAAGACTGTTGCAACCATTTGATGTCAATACCCAGAATGCCATGCAATGTAAACAGCAATGGTGGCCTACAAGTGCAAGGATTTAAAAAAATAACTGACAACTAGAGTATTTTTATATATCAGAATTATATAGCAGATGTCAGCATTAATCTAATAAGCCTTACAAGTCTTAAGTAATGTTAACATGTGACAAATTAATGACCACGTATGCATTGGCATTGGTGCTGTCAACTCCATACACCTGCACTAATAATGTTTATTCAGTCCATGTCTAAAAATACGTCCACATATAGTATCTCACAATATGACAACACTTGAAGAAATTACACTTTGCTAAAATGTAAAGTAGTGAGTGTACAGCTTGTGTAACAGTGTAAATTTGCTGTCCCCTCAAAATAACTCAACAAGCTGGAGGAGCACAAGGTCTCGAACATCCACGAGCTCTGTGATGTCATCATGGAGAAGTGGAAGAGGACACCAGTGGCAACCTGTGAAGCTCTGGTGAACTCCATGCCCAAGAGGGTTAAGGCAATGCTGGAAAATAATGGTGGCAACACAAAATATTGTCACTTTGGGCCCAATTTGGACATTTTCACTTAGGGGTGTACTCACTTTTGTTGCCAGTGGTTTAGACATTAATGGCTGTGTGTTGAGTTATTTTGAGGGGACAGTAAATTTACACTGTTACACAAGTTGTACACTCACTACTTTACATTGTAGCAAAGTGTCATTTCTTCAGTGTTGTCACATGAAAAGATATAATCAAATATTTACAATAATGTGAGGGGTGTACTCACTTTTGTGAGATACTGTAATAATAATAATTAATAAATAATAATAATAATAATAATAACAGCATGTTCTTAAATCTTGATAACTAATTTGACTCTAGTCTCCAGGTGTAAATACCAGAACTTGTGTTTCAGCTTAATTTCTGAATTGTGCCCACTGACATCTGCAAGATATGTTGCTTCATATTGTATCTGGTTGTCGATTATTTGATTAGTTTGTTAAAATCCAAACATCATATAGGTTGTTTCATGTAAGTAAAGAAAAACTCTGTGGAACATGTGCACACACACACACACCACACACACACACACACACACACACACACACACACACAACATAGCAAATGATCATAAATCATTTGTAAAATAAAAATTAGGAAAGGAGTGCTAGGATCTCTGAAAAAGCCACAGCATATGATTCACATCATAATTTCATGAATTTTGGTACAGTGTTTTCGATAGGAACCAGAGTCTCAACATATGGTTGCTGTTTTGATTGATTTCCAAAAACTGAACAGAAATATCCTCTTTGTTTTATATGTTATAGGATTATGATAAATGTCTGTACACCTTTCTGTCCAGGTACAGAGGACGAGGAGGGTTGCATGGCACCTTTTAAAAATATTGCATCAGGATACTAATATCCATCAACAGAGCTGCGGGAAATCAGATTAGCTGTTGGAAATGTTGGTGAATTGCACTATACGCTATTGAAAACATGAATCTGCTTCTGCGTTGGTCAGATCTCTCTCTCTCCCTCTCTCTCTCTCTCTCTCCTCATTAATTGCTGTGCAGCTTCATCTGCATATTCTTGTTGGAGCTGATTTGGCTCTGGGGCATTTTATAAATAATAAAAGTCCTCCATATCCTGGTGTTATTTCATACAGTAAGTAGGCTCAGTAAAATGTGTAAATAACTTCTTGTCCTGCATAGTTTATTATTAATTGGGTAATTAACAGTTCTAACTGAGTTGGAATGAGTGTGTTAGAGCAAGGAAAACATTCAAATGTGCAGGACAGGGGGTACAACAAGCCCAAGGCAGAGAAAACCTGTGGTCTATATAAATAACAAGTGGTCAGAGGCTGGGATTTACTTTTCAAAGCACTGAATAGACTTTGGACTCCTGATTACTGTTATCACGGCTGGTATTAATTATTTTATCTGGGTATGTTCCTCTAGAATGGTGAATCTTTTATCAAGAGTCTGAATTTGCTTTCTTTATTATAATCTAAAAGAGACAATATTAGAAAGAAAAAAAAACTTAATTCTCACAACAGCTGCCACAATTTAATAATCCATTTCCTGCTAAGAGAACTATTAGTCTTAAAGGGTCATGAAACCTCCTTCTATAGCTCATGTCTACTTCTCAACGTTTTTAAAATGCAGCTTAAATGGGCGTGGATGGCTTGTGAAGAAGGGAGGGGGAGTGGGCGTGGCAGGGAAAGGCAGGGGAGGAAGAGGGGGGGCGATGTTTCAGAACACTCACAATAAAGATGGATAGTGACAAAAGTTTGCAGATGAGGCAGAGAAAGTCTCTCCTCCTGAATACTCAGGGCTAAATGGAGATGCTATAAATAACAATGCAGGTCCTCTGCCCTTTCTATTTGAATCATTAGCCCTGGCGTGACTACATAAAAAAAAAATGGAGGCAGCGCGGATGGGAGAAGTTTTGGAATGGTAGCTAGCTAATAGGCTCGAGCTTTTCACGAATAAAAAGACAAAGGCTCTTCTCTTCAATGCGGACTCTCGTATAGTTTTACACACGACGACCCATGGATTTTTAATATTATATATATGATATATATTGTATGTACCGTTTTTATATTTTATTATATTGTTTTCCTTGAGCCGGAGGCAGCGGGGATGAGAGAAATGTCGGAATGGTAGCTAGCTAATAGGCTCGATCATTTCATGAATAAAAAGGCGAAGGCTCTTCTCTTCACTACGGACTCTCAGTGCACAGTTTTGCACTCGACGACGGGCTGTGGAGCTTTAAGCGGTTTAATTAGCTCAAAAGGTAAGTAAAACGGTCATGCTTAAAATTAGACACATACCTCATTTGAAGGGATGGAAAAGTCCTCGGGACTTAGTACCACATCATTGTGTAGACGCAAACTGCTTTCATGAGCAAGTCCAAAGGCCACCTTTCTCCAATTCCCATAGTTCTCCCAAATAAACACACTTGAACTCTTACACCACTGAAACAAACACTTGTTATCCATTTGAACATCTCTCATCTACTATATCTGTAGGAAAGCAACATGTGCTGTCATGAATAATTAAGAGACAGCATCTTCTCATAGGAGGCTCATGAATAATTATGACACCAACACGTCATTGAAGTACTATAGTACATTGGCACGTCACTGCCCGTGACCGAGATTTTAAACCAGGAAGACGAACATAGTGGGAAAAAGTTCAAAATGAATCAGTTTACTCCTACAATTAAAATTAACGGATGCTAAGATTGTCTTTTATGATGTGCGATACGAACACCTCCATTAAAATTTCAGAAAATGTAGTTTAGTGTTTCATGATGCTTTAACATAATGACTAATAAAATATCTGTTCTAATCTGCCTTTGTATGTATGACATATATTGTCTGTTTGCATCTTGTTTTTGAGTAATGGTGAGTTCAGACGGCTGACGAATAGGTCAACAGCTCTGTGTGATGATGTCTTGTCCTACTGAGGGACACTCATTAAACTGACAGCATCACAGAGGGACAAAGTGCGAGAGGATCCATCATTTTCAATTGACATATTCTGTCTAGGCTATGCATGGACTTCATGACATGGAGACACATTTGAAGGCTGTTAATGCATTGGAAAATAGGTCTAATGCTTCAGCAGCACAAGTCACAAGTCACACTTAAGCGGTCACATTTAAAGTCACATTTGTTGTGGAAGACAAAAAAAAAGAAAGACAAAAAAACCATAATGCTTTCGTTGTAGTTTTACAAGTTTATTTTGGTTGATTTACTTGAGTTTCCACTTAATTCAAGACAGCTTTTGGGTCTCAAAAGGCAAACGTTCACGACAAGCAAAATAAATTACAAATAAAACCCAACACAAACACTCCACCTCAATAAAGCAATTACCCTGAGAATTTATCTGCAGTTTCTTACTTTGCTGTTTAGCAATGTATTTCAGAACTGCTAAAAGGTAGAGAGACATCCAAAGCAAACATGCTTCAAAATATTTAAATGAAGGAGAATCTTTAGCATTTCTTGAACCATAATTTTTTTCCTTAGTGAAAAAGGCTGTTTTATCCATTCTTTTTAAATTTTTTTGCCCAGATTGCTTTATAGTCTTATTAATAAATATCTGACTTTTCAGATTTCAAAACTTAAAGGAACTGAGTGAAAATCAGTGCTTAGGCTAATCTTGTAGCTGACTGTACTTTGCATCAAGCATTTCACATAGATAACTCTACAAAATTATACATTCAGAAAGAACTGATTGAAAATGTCAACCTTCCACTGTGAAGCCAACAGACTTGCAGCAAGATTGCCTGTCGGATGTACTGCAAAAACAAAAAAACAAAAAAATGACTATAGAAACCACAAAGATTCAAGTCTTTGCTCATTTTAATAAAAAAAAGAAAAGCAAAGGAAAAGAAAAGCAAAGGAAAAGAAGGAGGATTTTATTTGGACTTTCTCAATTATGTAGCAGGTTTTTAAATCAAAGGGCCATGCAGCAATGACAGCTGACAAATTACACTCAAGCGCTAACACAAGTTTGGGCATGATACTAATATAGATTTTCATAAACACATTATCAGAGATATGCATGACAGCTCTCGAAAATTAGTCAAGACCTTCGCTTTCAGTGCTGGAAGGGAGAGACAGCTGGGAAGAGAAGCCTCACTTTTATGATGAGGGTCTCTGCTGCATTAATATAGATCTAGATCAATATTGGCACAGAGAGAGACGAGAGTGCATTAGATGCGCTGTTGCATATGCCTCCTGCTCTGTCTTTGATCTGTCCCCTGCAGAAGAACACAAATAAGGCCACACAGAGAGGGGTTTTGGGGGCGTGGAGTGTTGAGAGGGGGACTGAGTCACTTTCGGTGTGACTCTACACATCACACACAAAACACACACTCCAATAGCATGTCACACCAGTTTTTGGAAAAATGCACGATCAACACAGTTATGTAACACAGTTATGATTGAGCTTTATACATCTGTAATAATTAATGTTTTTAATGCCTACGGTAACATTAGAAATGTGTAATGTAATATTATTTAACCGGATTAATAAAACTGAACATCTATCAATTAAATGATTAGCAATGCAGTACATCATGTGGTCTCATCAGTGGCATAATAAGAATGATTATTAAACACACACACAAATTCCATATTGCTCTACTGGATTCATGCCTGTAGTAGGAAAGGAGTAATTCATTTTGTTTACTTTAACTGGACATTGGGCTTGATTTATCAAGCTGAGTTTTTAGTAATACATCCTTTGTGGAAGCATTTACACAAGAAATTTGGCATTCATGAAAATCCCATAATTTCAGAAAAATTTTCATGTCCTACTCATGCATATTTGTATACATTTATGCCAAAGAAGATTAACTACTGTAAATCTCAACTTGATTAACATAAAATCATATAGTTTGCATGGATTACTGCACTTGTATATATTGAATATAGTGCCTAGTTTACACATTAAGCCGACGCCCTTATCCAGAGAGCCTTACAGAAATGCTTTGTAGTCTCAAAAACACATACTCATGCTAGTTCACTAGTTCAAGGACTAAGAATAGGCCTACAATTGAGAATATTTTTACGAAACCCAGTCGTTCTACACTTAGAGTATAAAAAAGAAAGAAAGGGGCCAACACAAACCCATAAATTAAGACAAATAACTAGTCATTCAATTATGACAAAAGAAATGCTGCTTTATAAACAGAAGAAGATGTGCTGGTCTGTCTGCGCATAGCCATAAGCCATAAACAAATGCCTCAGTGGAGGGAGGAGGGAGCTTTCTTTAGCGAGGGAAAGGATGTTTAAAGACAGGTATAATTTTTTTTCAGAGGATGAAAGCTGGCTTATAAATTGGTTCCATTTGCCACACCATCTTCTTGTAATGTTGTGAACACTTCCAGCACATCAGCAGAGATACATAAAACAATTTTAGAATAGCTGGTTTCCCTGTGTGACATGCTAAGTGTGCATGATCACGTGGGTACAGTGTAGATCTTTTTTCTCCTCTGTTTTCATGTGTCATTTTCTTGTCAGTTCATTTAATTCACATCTAATTAAACCATTCATCCATTTTCTATACCACTTATCCTACAGGGTCACGGAGAACCTGGATCCTATCCCAGGGCGCATGGGGCACAAGGCATCAGCCTACCATGCGTGTCTTTGGACTGGTGGAGGAAACCGGAGGACCCGGAGGAAACCCCCGCCACACGGGGAGAACATGAAAACTCTGCACACACAGGGCCACGGCGGGAATTGAACCCCCAACCCTGGAGGTGTGAGGCTAACCTCAGAAGGCTAACTGTGAGGCTAAGTGTGAGGCTAACCACAGAAGATACTCCTTCGTTTTCTGACTTTCACCATTTACTAGTAATTTAGAGTTCCGAGACCTCTGTGCCCTTGACCTATTATGGAGTTTTGTGGGTGTCACTAAATGCAAATGTCCTGTGCCAGAAATATGCTTTGAACACATACTGTATACACACACACACACCAGTATAATGAAACCATCTGGGTTATGCATGTAACCCTGTTTCCTGAGAATGGAACGAGACGTTATGTAAGCTTCATGGTGTGGGAAGCACCCGCGCGCACTGAAGTCTGTGTAAAATCACACTGATTTATTGGACTGCCATGGTCAGGTGAGGTGGCATTTCACACGTCACCTTACTATAAAAACGGCACCTGTAAACCACGTCATCAGCTTCTACTGTCTGAAGCAAAGATACAATTCACTGGCAACACCACATATGAAAAGCTACGCAATGTTGAGTTCCCTTATCAGGGAACAGGCTTACCTGTGTAACCCAGATGTTCCCTTTCATAGGGAACTCAACATTGACCTTCATGCTATGGGAATGAGTATACCCACTGCATCATACTGAGGGTATGGCCTGTTCAAAAAGGTCAGAGCCTAAGGTTCAGTTCAAGACCCTCGATCCTGGGGTGGAACCGAGCTGTAATACTGAATGAATGTGTGCGCCATAGACCACCCCGCCGAATCATACACATCCTGTAAGTGTAAGTGAAAGTAACCCTTAGATAACACCTTCAAGGAGGTGACCACCCTAGTGGAAAGAGCCCTTATGCCCAGAGGCATAGTGAGACCACGCACCTCATAAGCAATGGACATTGCTTCCACTATCCAATTAGAGAGGTGCTGCTTTGACACAGCATCACCTCTACTGTTGCCACCAAAGCAGACCAGCAACTGCTCTGACTTACACCACTGGCCTAAGCGGTGGACGTAAGTACAGAGAGCCCTTACTGGACACAGTAGGTGCAATTTTTCTTGTTCAAGTAAGAAACAGAGGAGGGCAGCAAGCCTGCAATACTACTGGCTGGGCAGCAGACATAGGCACGTTAGGAATATAATCCAGCCTAGAATATAGGAAGGCTTTGGCTAATCCAGTGGAAAAGTCAAGACAGGAAGGGGCAACAGAGAAAGCTTGTTGATTTCCTACTTGCTTGAGAGATGTCAGGGCTAGCAGAAGAGCTACCTTTAGAGTCACAAGCTTCTCTGAGGCTGACTCTAAAATCTCAAATGGGCCTGACAGACCTTCCAGGACCACAGAAACGTTCCAGGAAGGTATGTGTGGTCTGAAGATGGGCCTCAGTCACCTGACACCACGCATAAACCTCAATGTTAGAGGATGTTGCCCCACAGAGGCTCCATCAATTGGGGCATGGCTGGCTGAAATGGCCGCCACGTAGACACTAACTGTAGAAGGAGCCAACCCTGTGAGAAACATCCCTTTAAAAACAGTAGCTATTAGATAGATAGATAGATAGACAGACAGACAGACAGACAGACAGACAGACAGACAGACAGATAGATAGATAGATACTTTATTGATCCCCAAGGGGAAATTCAGGGTCCTAGTAGCTCAAAGACATCACACACAATACAGCATACAATGCAATAAAAATACAAGTAGAATGCTAAAGAAGACTCAAGAAGAAAAGTAAAATATACAAATCACGAATCCACAGACTGGGAACTAAGGGGTTATACATGCGGGCTAATATTGTCCTTAGACAGTAGAAATAGCAAAACAATCACACAGTGATTCAGTACACACATTGTTGTAAGAGGTCATGGAAGTTTATGTGAATGTATGAAGGGTTGAAGAGGCAGATAGACTATGCAGAGAAGTCTATCTCACCTCTTCCTTTAAGTGAAGCATTGTAGAGCTATATAGCCCTAGGGACAAAAGAATTCCTCAGCCTGTCAATTGTACATAGCAGTGAACGTAGCCTCCCACTGATCGAGCTCTTTTGATTTAAGATAGTGTTATGGAGTGGATGACAGTCATTGTCCAAAATATTCATCAGTTTGTTCAGGGTCCATTTGTCTGACACTGAAGTGATACACTCCAGTTCCACTCCCACAACTGAGCCAGCTTTCCTTACCAGTCTGTCCAGTCGTCCAGCATCCTTCTTCTTAGTGCTTCCTCCCCAGCATACCACAGCATAGAAGAGGACGCTGGCAACAACAGACTGGTAGAACATCCAAAGGAGCTTGCTGCAGACATTGAAGGACCGCAGTCTCCTCAGGAAGTACAGCCTGCTCTGCCCTTTCTTGTACAGTGCCTCAGTGTTGACTGACCAGTCCAGTTTATTGTCCAAGTGTATTCCCAGATACTTGTAAGTGTTAACCATCTCTACATTAACCCCCCTCAATGGTGACTGGCAGCAGAGTGGGTTTACACTTCCGGAAATCTACCACCATCTCCTTGGTCTTAGAAATGTTGAGTTGTAGGTGGTTGAGTTTGCACCATTGCACAAAGTCCTCCACCAGGCTCCTGTACTCCTCCTCCTGCCCATCCCTGATATACCCCACGATTGCTGTATCGTCCGAAAACTTTTGCATGTGGCATGACTCTGTGTTGTAGCAAAAGTCAGACGTGTATAGTGTGAACAGGACTGGAGAGAGCACTGTTCCCTGTGGAGCTCCGGTGCTACTGACCACAGTGTCAGAGAGGCAGTTGTTCAGTCTGACGTACTGCGGCCGCTCTGTCAGATAGTCTGCAATCCAGGAAACTAGGTGAGCATCCACACCCATCTGCATGAGCTTGTCACCCAGTCTGCGGGGTTTAATGGTATTAAAAGCACTGGAGAAATCAAAGAACATGATTCTCACAGAACTTTTCCCCTTGTCCAGGTAGGCATGCATCCTGTGCAAGAGATATGTGATGGCATCATCCACGCCCACTCTCTCCCGGTATGCAAACTGTAGCCGATCTAGTGCAAGACGTACCTGGGGTCTAAGTATCCCCAAAACCAGCCGCTCCATTTTCTTCATCACATGTGATGTTAGAGCAACTGGCCTGTAGTCATTGAGCTCACTTGGATGTGAATTCTTTGGGACAGGGATAAGACATGATGTCTTCCACAATGTTGGAACTCTGCCAAGATGAAGACTCAGGTTGAAGATGTGCTTCAGTGGCTCCCCCAGTTCAGAAGCACAGACCCTGAGCAGCCTTGGGCACAGTCTGTCAGGCCCGGCTGCCTTCCTAGGGCGGAGTTTCCTCAGCTGTCCTAAGACTTGATCTGCCGTGATTATATGGGAGGAGAGGAGAGGGAGAGGGAAGAAGGGAGGGGATGGGTGCGCCTGCGGGTGGTGTCTGGTGTCAGAAGACTGGAGACTAGTGACCATCGTCGGTGTATTCAAACAAGCATGAGCAGTGTCTAAATCAGCAGAGGGTAGTGGACAGTCCACTGCCATTGGAGCTGGCTGGAACAGGGAAGTCGAACCGATTGTAAAAGTGGTTCAACTGATTCGCCCTATCCAGGTCTCCCTCCGTCCAGCTACCACTCTTTCCCAGTCCAGTGATGGTCTTCATTCCATCCCAGACCTCCTTCACATTGTTCTCTTGCAACTTCTGTTCTACCTTCTTTCTGTATTCCTCCTTAGCCTCTTTCAGCCTGGCTTTGAGTTCCCCCTGTACGCGCCTCAGCTCTGCATGATCCCCCTCTCTGAACGCCATCTTTTTCCTATTGAGAAGGGTCTTGACGTTGCTGGTTATCCAAGGCTTGTTGTTTGGAAAGCAGCATACAGTTCTTGTGGGAACAACGATGTCCATACAGAAATTCAGGTAATCAGTTGTGCAATGTGTAACCTCCTCCAAATCCTCTCCATTTTGTAGCACGCTCCAGTCAGTGGTCTCTCATCCACTCCTGTTGTCCACTTCCTGAAAGTGCGAGTGACAACCGGTAGCCTTTGTACTTTTGGTTTGAAGATAAATGAGATTGTGGTCTGACTTTCCCAGTGGGGGAAGGGTGTTGGCACTGTATGCATCTCTCACATTTGCATACATGAGGTCTATTGTCCTGTTCTTCCTGTTAGGGCAATCAACAAACTGGTAGAAATTAGTGAGGGTAGAATCCAGTGTTATGTGGTTGAAGTCGCCAGAGATTGCATAAAAAGCATGTGTGTGTTGAGTTTGGAGCCTTGCGATTGTAGAATGAATGACGTCACACACCGTGTCCGGAAGGGCTCGTGGCGGAACGTAAACACAGACAACAATGGCATGCGAAAACTCCCTCGGCATGTAGTACGGTTGAAGACTAACCGCCATTAACTCCACATCCTTACAACACACAGTCTCTTTAACGGTAACATGTCTGGGATTGCACCATCTGTTTTATATGTACATCACCAATCCACCTCCCTTCTTTTTTCCAGAAAGTTTAGTGTCTCTGTCCAGGCGAGCCACACTAAAGCCAGGCAGCTCATCGTTAGCATTGGGGATGCAGCTAGTTAGCCACGTCTCCGTGAGGCATATCAGGCTACATTCCCTATACAGCTTCAGATTCCTTACCAGGGCAGCTAGCTCGTCAGTCTTGTTAGTGAGTGAATTCACAAGTTATTACACAGTTTACTGGGTCTAACTGACATTCCACATACCACAATGCAAAACGTGGGCACTCGAGCACATACAATTTATCTGTGGTTGGTGTTCTAGTGTTCAACATGTTCTCTACAACATCGGTTGAGAGACCAGAATCTATGAGCTGGTGCCCCTCAATGGCCAGATCGAAAGTTTGTATAGTACTGCCTGAAGGTGATAAACAATCCTCTGGCTTGAGACAGTAGAACCGTGCGAACTGGAATCTCCCAGGAAGTGCTGTCCAGCAGAGATATTGTCTCCAAGAACCATAATTGAGCTGGCCAATAAGCAGCAGACAGACTAGGTTACAGGTACTAGGCTAGAAAGAAATTAGCACCAGCCTTGCTTCTTCATACCATTCTGTGTACTTTTCTAAACTGGATTTTTCTGGTGCTGTTATGATTGGTTTCACCAAAAAAAAAAAATAAATAAATAAATAATTAATAAATTTTATATATATATATATATATATATATATATATATATATATATATATATATATATATATATATATATAATATATAAATAAATAAATAAATAATATATATATATATATATATATATATATATATATATATATATATATATATATATATATATATATATATATATATATATATATATATATATATATATATATATATATATAAATATATATAATTAGCATTATTATTAATAATAATAATCTGAGAGGAATTCCAGAAATGCAAACCATATACCGATGTATTTTTTACCTGTGAATGCTATCCTGCTACAGAATACAGGATTTGTATTCCTCACTGACTTCATATCACACCTTATTAAAAGTCACAACTGATGTGCTTGCAAACAAGTTATTAATTATACAAAAACCTAAGAATATAAAATGTTGAATGTAATTTTGATTACAGCAGATATAAGCAGCAGCTTCAGGCCTGATAGTTTACTAGACTCAACTAGAATTTCAACAATGTTGAAACAGCAAAACAGCAAATAGAAAAAAGCATTATTGAAACATGAGATTATTATTATTATTATTATTATTATTATTATTATTATTATTATTATTATTATTATTATTATTATTATTTATTTTTAAAGTAAAATGACTTACATTACATTTAAAAGCTAATAAATTAAACACCACTTGTTTAGTGCCATCTACATCTTTTGATGTAATGTTGAGCGCATTGTGCCAAGACTGCCAAAGCACAAATGATTTTACAGAGAAAAGAAAAGGTTCCCAAGAAAATCACCTCTAAAATGAAAAGGGATTCCACTAGCAATTTAGCCAGACAAATAAATGATAAATATCATGTTTATAACAGTGCAGAGACTGAAAATAAATCTAAAAATAAGGAATATATGATATGACATTCAAAGGCTTCTACGTAATGGAATACTGAATAATCAGCAAATGAAAGAAAAAGTAACTTTTGTATTTAAACCAACTAATGAAGCTGTAGATTTATTAGCTAAGTAATAATGAGTCACAGGCAGACAGCTCAAGCTCATCAGCTCAGACAGTCTGCATGATGGGGATTGATGGGCCTCCCGGTGAAGCTGGAGTAAATGTTAAGATTTTATCACTGTTCTCTCTGCAGAGCTGTCTTTAGTCTTTGTAAAATTTTCCGGCTATAGAAGAGCTGCCACTCTGGGAGGAAGATAAGTAGGTTGGAAAGGCTAGGATAGGATAGGATAGGTTAAGGTTAGGTTAGTGTGGGTGGGTAGGTAGGTAGATGCTATGTCTGTGTTCAATCACACACTCACACATGCTGGACTTTCAAACATTTAATGCAAAGTCTCTCTCTAGCATGCATCATAATAACTTTAATGGCTCCATGATCTTTGTAAATTGTTATAATTTTGTCTTCTGAGAAAAGTTAAAATATATTATGTAGCAGTAAATTTAAATATGTTATGGGGAGTACTAAGTGGAAAAAATAAGAGCTTTAAAAACTTTACACCCCCCTCTTAATGTATCGTGTTGCCTACTTGAGCATTAGTGAATGTTTGCACCTTGCACAGAAGTTGTGTATGAGTGTCAAAAGATGGATCTCAACATCATATAGCTGCTGGAATGGAGTTAAATATACAGAAGATACTGGAAAATCAAAGAATCTGCAGGGCCTGGAGGATTTTTCTGAAGAACTGTGGGCAGTTTAACTGCTCAGGACAAACAAGGGACTCATGAACAACTTTCACAAAACATAAACCCAGTCGTAGATCATCCAGGTAACAACACAGAGTAATAAGAATCGAGCGTATGCAAACTTTTGAACTGGTTTGTGTAAATTCAGTTATTATTGTGTCTTGTGAACTATATGTAAACATCTGTTATGTGAAATAGCTTATTCAGGGCAGGACTAAATATAAAACAAAAAGCACTTTTTATGATCCCTATTATTATTATTATTATTATCCATCCATCCATCTTCTATACAGCTTTATCCTTTTCAGATTCACAGGGAAACCTGGAGCTTATCCCAGGGAGCATCTGGCACAAGGAGATGTACACCCTGGACATAGTGCCAATCCATCGCAGGGCACAATTACATACACATTCACACACCCTTTCATACACTACGGATACTTTGGACATGCCAATCAGCCTACCATGCATGTCTTTGGACTGGGGGAGGAAACCGGAGTACCCGGAGGAATATTAATATTATTATTATTATTATTATTATTATTATTTTTATTTTTTATTTTTATTTTTTAATGATTAACATTTAGCAGATTTTGCAAGGGGTATATAAAAGGCAGGTAGTTAGGGTAGGTAATATTAGGTTAGGGTGGGTGGGTAGGCAGGAATTTAGGGTAGGTAATATTAGGTTAGGGTGGTTGGGTAGGCAGGAAGTTAGGGTAGGTAATATTAGGTTAGGGTGGTTGGGTAGGTGAGTAGAATAACTGAGTTTTGGAAAGGAGAGAGAGCACTGCAGGTCTTTACATTGTCAGTGTTCTACAATGCATAATTCAAGGCAAAATATAACATCACATTTTCACATTCACAAGGATGCCATTACAGGACACAAAAAAAATTATTTGGATAGGTAGGCTGCTAGAATTTATTTAAGACCAACAGGAAATAGCATTTGCTCTGATTTTGGGCTGGTAGGTTTGTTCTTTAGGAAGGAGGTAGGCCTTCCATAAGGAATGCGGCACATGATTTTTTTTTTATGTATTTCTTTTTTAGCACCAACTATACCAATATAACATAACCACAATGGTGTAATTATTTCAAGGTTTTTATTTTGAATCAATGGTATATCATCACATTCCTAAAGGTATACACATACACTGTCCTGGGTTAGTACCATGGCGGTCTCTGCAGCAGACAGCATAACGCCATTAATGGGAATTCTGCAGCTCATATGATGAGGTCATGTGTGACTGGATCATCCTGGAACTGTGTGCCTGGAATATAGGAATGGGTTTTATCCTCCATTCCGAGAGGACCATATGCAGAACCACAACAGACTCGAAAAAGGTGTTGGGGATCCATGTGCAGAAATTAATTTATAAATAAAAGTAGATAAATACAAACCACAATCCAAATAGAGAGGTCAATAATCAATCACGGCATGGCTAGCCTCGCCAGCCAGACCAACCATAGACCTCTGCCCATAAGCTGAATCTATATGAGAATATCTAGTTTACTTAAAACTAAGTGCTTCACACTCTTCAATAAGTCAAGATTCTGAAAACATTTGACTTTAACCCGTTGACTATTTCTTGCTCCCAAAAGCTCATTCTGTCATGGTATGGTCAAAACTTTCAATAATATGGAAGTGTGGAGAGCAAATCAGATTGCAACCTTGAACATTCTGAAGATCATGGCCAGAAAGGTGTACAAAAGATAGACACTCTATACCCCATGGGCAGAGCCACAGCTTGAGAATACAGCACTGCAAACAGAAAGAAACAGAATATCCAAATAAAATAAAAAACTGATTTGGCAAGACTTCACAAAGTGTATAGATAAACAGAAGTCCGTAAAGAGTCACTGTAAATGATGTGCAGGTGTGAGTGATTGAGTCCAAAGTCAATATTCCAGTGAGGGTTACCCTCTGATGGGCTGGAGGGGTATCTTCCTGTTTTTAGATCATCAGAGAGAAATACAAATGCAAAAAAGCCTCATTAGCAGTTCCTATCATTATATATAAGATTTAAAATGTAATCAAACCATTCAAAAGTACCTTAGCTCCCTGTCAAGCTGCATTTGCTTATCTATAATACTGTGATACCATTATGTATAAACATGAATAAATGGTGTGTTTCTTTTTCAGACTAATTGCACATCATTTGTAATCCTATATGCAATGCAATCCCATTAATGATTCAAAACTAAGCTAATTATTGTATAACGTAAAAAAAGCAGTCACGGTTAATTAGGTCATCTCTCCAGTTATATTTATGAACTAAAAAAAAGACAGTAATTAGTTACACCATCACTGCTGCACAAAAGAAAACACAATGAAGAGAAGAATTTAGCTCCTATACCGTTTTATTGCACTTTTATCATCCACATAATTATACAAAACAAGCATGTGCTATTAGTGCATACTTATAACTCTTTAAATAATCCACTATAAATCTTTTTTTTTTTGTACACAAAATGTGTACAATAACTGATCATATACAGATTATATATAAAGGCATGCCAGTACAATTTAAGAGTCAAAATGTGATCTAATTCCTTCTGTATAAGCCAAAACTTTCTTAACAGTCCAAATCTAACGTGCCATTGCACATGCTATATACAGCTATGTACTGTTTAAAGCTCAGTTATACATCTGCAGAAGAACATTTACATTGTTATGTACACTCACTGGCCACTATTAGGAACACCATACTAATACTGGGTAGAGCTTCACTCTGCTCTCATATTCAATTCTTTGTGGCATGGATTCTACAAAGTGTTTCTGGTCCATGTCAACATGATTAGATCACATAAATGCTGCAGATCTGTCAACTGCACATTCATGCTTTAAATCTGATGTTCTACCACATCCCAAACTTGCTCTATTGGATTCAGATCTAATGCTTGGGGAGAGCAGTGAAGTACGCTGATCTCACTGTCATGTCTGTGGAACCAGTTTGAGATGACTTATCTTGCTTATTATCATTCTGTAAGTAGCTATAATAAGACAGGTCAATTTTGTGACCTTATAGGAATGCATGCATTGGGTTTTCCACACTATTACCCCACAACTACCACCAGCCTGAACTGCTGACACAAGGCAGGTTGGAGTCATGGATTCATGACATTGATGTTAAATTTGGACCCTACCATCTGTATGTCATACCACAAATCCGCCTCAAGGTTCAACATCTCATGCATTCTGTGATGTTTTATTGCTCACCACAGTTGTAAAGTGGTTATTTGAGTTACTGTAGTTTTCTTGTCATCTTGAACCAGTCTAGCCATTCTCCTCTAACCTCTCTCATTAACACTCATTTTACAGCCACTGTACTGCCAATCACTTTTTTTTTCCGCACATGTTGGTGTAAACTCTAAAGACTTTTGTGCATTGAAAATCCAGGGAGATCATGCCGTTGTTGACATACTTCAACCAGCACATCTGACACAAATACCCATGGCAATGTCAAAGTCAATGAAATCACATTTTCCCATTCTGATGTTTGATGTGAAATGAATTGAAGCTCTTACTTTATCTACATGATTTTATGCACTGTGTTGCCGTCACGTGATTGACTGATTGCATAATTGCATGAATATGCAGGTATAAGGGTAACCTATTCTTTATACACATTCAGTAACATGGCTGCAACATAGATATGCTTTGAGAAAAAGGATATAAAACATATCTGTCGTAATGCTGCTTCATACTTAGATTTATTTGAATCAAAGGAACTCTCAAAAATGCAAATTGTCTGTTTCATAATTCATTCTAATGCACATGGTGGAGTAATAAATTAAGGATTTAGATGAGATGGTGCAGACTGCACCCTTCACAGAAATACTATAAGCTAAGAGCGGCTGCGGCTCACGTGGTAGAACAGGTTGTCCACTAATTGTAGGGCTGGCGGGTCGATTCCTGGCCCATATAACTGTACATACTGAAGTCACTGAACCCCAAGTTGTTCCCGATGGCAAGTTTGCGCCTTGCACGGCAGCTCTGCTACCATTGGTGTGTGAGTGTGTGTGTGTGTGTGTGTGTGTTGAATGAATGAATGAATGAATGGGTGAATGAGACAGTGTAAAGCACTTTGGTTAAAAGCGCTATATAAGTGCAGACCATGGTTATATCACGGTGCTAGATTCTAAAACTCAAACACAGTAATTTGTTCACTATTGTTTGTTTACAAATCAGTTGTTTAATGTCACTCGTAGAAACCATGGAATTACATGAGAGAAAGTAAAGGCCCACAACATTCAAGCAAGCAAATTGATGATGGAGAGAAGTGGGCAGGGCTTCCAGTGGATCAGTTAATATTGGAGAGTTCAAAACACCTAGTAACTGTGAATCACACCAGACTCATATGTCGATTGGTTCATCTGCTGTTTTACTGGGGGGGCATGAAGACTATTTCAGCATATTTTTAAGTGATAACTCACACTAGTATACTCCATTAAAATGTGGAGTGCTTACACAAAATGTGTAAAGGTTGACAGTTTTCTATTATCACAATAAAGCAGTATATTAAGGGCATAAAATAGGCATGTCTAATGAATATATAAAATGTACAGTACACAGTATGTACCTTGCCCTGTATTAATATTGGCACCTTTGGTAAATATGAGCAAAGAAAGCTGTGAAAATTGTCCTTATTGTTGAACCTTTTGATCTTTTGTTCAAAAGATTTACAAAAATACTCAAAAAACTCCAGTTACTCCAGAATGTAGTTGCAAGCGCCCTTACTAGAACCAAAAAGAATGAACACATCACCCCGATCTGATCAACACTGCATTGGCTCCCCGTGAAATTTCGCATTGATTATAAAATACTATTATTGAACTCTAAAGCACTAAAGCACTGTCTCGCGACACAGTATCTAAGCAAACTTTTGGTCTTCTATGATCTGTCACGCCTACTTAGATCAAAAGGTGTAGGCTATTTGTCGGTACCTTGAATAGTGAAGGCTACAGCATGGGGAAGAGATTTCGCTTGTAAAGCCCCACAGTTATGGAACTTCCAATTAGTGTTCGGGACTCAGACACAGGCTCAGTGTTTAAGTCTAGGCTGAAAATGTATTTGTTTACTCAAACCTACCATGAATAAACTTTCTTTTACACAAAGAACACAGTATTACCTAATAATCTCTCCCTCTCTTTACCTCCCTCTCTCCTTTTGTCGAGCCACACATGATTTTATGGAGTTGCCTGTGATCCTGACTCTTTCTGCTCTCCAGACTTGCCTGATCTGTTCAAATGACTTACCTCTGGATGGAGCTCTCATCAACTGGAGGCCACAGCCTGGAGAATGCTGAGGATGGTACCACAT
Organism: Ameiurus melas; assembly: GCA_012411365.1. NCBI lineage: Eukaryota > Metazoa > Chordata > Actinopteri > Siluriformes > Ictaluridae > Ameiurus > Ameiurus melas. Next base: position 16,564,480 of record CM022759.1, on the reverse strand, counting down.
GAAGTACCATGAAATAGTTTTGGACCTCAATTCCTCATGGACATTCTCGCTGTGGTTGCTGGGACTATGGTTGCTGCTATGGCCTTGAGAATGCAATTACCACATGCTATTTTGTACTCAAGTCTCCTTTAGTGAACAGTGGACTACTTCAACAAACAAACTTCATGTTAAAACTATAATGAACTTTCCTTTACTTTCAACTATCCGTTGTTATCCAGATGAGGATGGGTTCCCTTCTGAGTCTGGTTCCTCTCAAGCTTTATCGTCCAAAAGTTTTCATGCTTAGTTTATATTATATATCTATTTTTTTCCAAATAGCCATTAAGAATGCATTTGACAAAAGATGAACATATTGAAATCATTCCCATGGCTGGATCGGGAAGGATCGACAAGGTTGCGATGGACTTTGGACTGGACACATGGAAATCACATCACAAATGACACTGTTGCCAAACATATTAACAAACTCAAAAAGTCTGGATGTGTTACGGACCAACTGAGAAGTAGACATCCACGAACATCCACTGACGGAGGCATAACTGACATGGTGCTGGCAAACATAGCCCCCTATGTATGGAGACTTTTGGGATACCATCTATATAGATTAACGTCCAATTTGGTCAGGATGAGAGCACATCAATATTTATACACAATTTTTTGACTACATGATGCAAAGGTGCTTTCAAATAGAATTTAACAATGCATCTCTTTTGCATCTATTTTACAAGAAATTAAAATGTTGAAAGAAAGTACCACTATACTTAAAGCCTAAACAAGGAAATTTAAATGTAATAAGGTCTATTATGGAGGCAATTAACAGTATAATGCTATACTACTCATGTTATCCAGCCTTTTCCATAAGGACCAAGAAAAGCATCTGTTTTTAATTACTATAACAATGTACACTTAACAACACTCAAAACTCAGCACACTGAACAATGCTTTCAAACCCACCACCAAACATTGAAAAAGCCCCACATATTTCAGCAAGACACAAAAACTTCACCTTCACAGAAACACACTCATCTGTTCTCCTCATTCGGTATTGGTTAAGGGTGATCACAGCACCCCAGAGGATTATATAAACATTTTGGACTTTTGTGTACTCATAGCTTTTTCTCAATAGGTGAGCAGCTCAAGTCACCAGAAAGTCATAGACTTTCCCCTGTTCGCTGACGTGAGGATATTTGCATTTGTATCTCCCATCTTACACTGTAACACAACCACGCCACTTGGGAACTGAGCTGAAGCCTGATCTGAGGAGAAGCCAAGTTACTTTGTGTGGGTAAAGCTTGTTTAGAGCGAAACAGGGCAAACTTTTGAAGTACGGCTTCAAAAAGGCCGCTTGTACATTACGTAGGAGTGTTTCTCCATGCCTTTCTGCATGGAATCAGTGCAATCACTTATGCATTTGCAGGCTATTGGAAATGCCTGAAGACTACATTTCAGAGCTCAATGCTTAAGGTCAGTCTTAAAAGTCTTTCAGTAGATTAGTGCATACAGTAAACATGAACATTTCCACAAAATTGGCTGATGTTTTTATCCAAAAGTGATTTAGAGACAGGGTATTACATAATCCAAGCATACTGCTAAGCGCAAAGGACTAGCACAAAACCTTAAACTATACAGCAGAGTTTTACCTCAGTCCAACGTTTTACCTTTTTATCTCCCTCAACTAATGTTCTTTAAAAAAAGAGCAAGACAATCTACAGTCAACACAGTGCAACAGCATTTTATCCGAGTCAACAGACTCGGACATATAATTTCCAAGTGAATGTGCTTTAAATTAGACCTTTGCATCAGCCATTAATAAGGAGCACTGGGTTAACTAATAGTGAATCACTGCAGAGACTTAATTAACGGTTGACCTTTTTAAAATGGATCCACATCTTGTTTAATGAAAGCTGGAACAGACCAATTTCAGCTAAGAACTTGATCCTGCCACAAACAGAGAGGCATGAGGAAGAAGTTCTAAAAATCAATCTCAATATTTGAGGCAGGAGGGCACATAATTACACAGCAAATGGTGATCCATCACCGAGTCATTTACAGATTGATGTTCACTGTGTTTTCATGTTTGACATCTCAGGAATCATTTCATTTCAGAAAACTTTGCAACAGACATGCACAGTATAAATCAAAACCTAATGACAGTCCCCTCTGAAAGTATTGGAAGAGCAAACCCAATTCTTTCCCAGTCTGAAACATTCTACTCCCCCACGATGAAGTCCTTGTGTTGGCAATGTGTTTTAGGTCATTATCTTGCTGCATGATGAGTTTCCTCCAAATTACATTGTATGCATTTCTCGATAAATTGGCAGACAGAATGTTTCTGTAGATTTCTGAATTCATTCTGCTTCTACCATCATGAGTTACATCATCGATAAAGATTAGTGAGCCCAGTTCAGTGATGACCGATTTATTGTGGGGAATGGATCATCTATATGCGTGATTCACTGATATTGAAATGTGAACTAATGTTATAACCACAAGGCACAGGTCAGTTTTGGAACAAGTTGGTTCGCACTGCCCTGTTGGAGAATCACGTATGTAAATGGATCCACTGTGCAATAACTCACGATGTGTAGTTCAGTTATCGCAGCAGTATCTCTCCTAGAAACATGTATGGGTAGTCAAAACAGAGTTCATGACTATATAAATATGTACTTGTTACTTGGTGAGAGACAACTTTGAAAGATTGATTAGGAAGACGTTCTACAAGTTGACTGCTTAATCAAAAGTAGACCTCCTTTCCCTGTTAAATCACTCTAAAAGGACATAAGAACTAATGTGTTGTAGATTGCAGACTCTGTGGTGGCTGAAATAGGTTGAAGTCAAATAAGCAATGGTTTTAAAATAGTTGAGTTTCTGATTACATTGACACATGGTTGTTTATCAACATAAACATGTGTATGTTATTTAATAACACAACAACAACAACAACAATAATAATAATAAAGGGTGCACGGTGGCGTAGTGGTTAGCACGTTCACCTCACACCTACAGGGTCCAGTCTTCGATTCCTGCCGGGGCGATGTGTGTGCGGAGTTTGCATGTTCTCCCCATGCTGCGGGGTTTCCGCCGGGTACTCCGGTTTCAGGGTAGGCTGATTGGCGTGTCTAAAGTGTCTGTAGTGTGTGAGTGTGTATGTGATTGTGATTGTGCCTATGGACTGGCACCCTGTCCAGGGTGTACCCGCCTTGTGCCCGATGCTCCCTGGGATAGGCTCCAGGTTCCCTGTGCAAGGAGGGAGTAAGCAGTAGAAGATGGATGGATTATTATTATTATTATTATTATTATTATTATTATTATTATTATTATTATTATTATTAATTATTTATTAATGCAATTTATTAATCCATCCATCTTCTACTGCTTACTCCTTCTTCAGGGTTGTGGGGAACCTGGAGCCAAACCCAGGGAGCATTGGTCACAAGGCGGGGTACTAATGCAATATGAATATACTATAATAATACAAAAAAGAAAAGATAATGAAGTACAATGACTGGATACTGTCAATAATACACAGTAAATTAAAACAATAGTAGAACAATTAAAAATGTAAAGATTGTAAAAGTAAAAATAATAACATTAGAATATGTAAAGGCAATGCCCACTCTTCTTAAGTTTCTGTAACACTTCTGTCCTCAACTTACAGATAGAAATCTCAAGGAGAACGAGTGGAAAGAAGTTAGGGTTAAGGTTAAGGTTAAGGTTAGAGTTAGTTCAGGCACTGGCTAGGAGAAGTATCAGGACATAAGTGCTTAAGGCATATAGCAAGTTTTACAGGAAGTCTTTTGATGTCGGTAACATGGGTCTCTCAGCACTCAGGTGTCATGAACGAGGACAAGGCCGTGTCAAAGTTGCAGCACAATCGAAAAATGAAACAAAATTAACACACTTCCTTAGGGGGGCATCTTCAAAAAAATACAGGACAGGAAAGTAGCTGTCAAACTAACACAGACCTACAGACCTACAGTAGATAAGGCAAGTGGTAGTCAGGGAAGCACAGCTTTGCACGTATCCAGTACAAGTGAAGATGCAGCATGTTCAGGAACACAAGGCAGCTCAACATTGTCAATTGTAATTTTTTGAAGCCAATTTGTTTTTTATTATTCACTGGGTAATCAAGATGGTCAGGTCACACAACTCATTCAATTATAGCACTGATGTGTCAGTCACCCTTAATCAGATGCTCCCAGATAGCAAGATAGCCATATGATTTTCATGTGGTACAACAAAATCTGTGTACCTTGCATGATTTGGCTTGTGTCCATATTTCAAAAAGCAGCTGATCAAAGATATCCAGAAAGCACAATGCCATCAAGTGTCATTTGATGAATGCTTGAATAAAGTGAAGCAGATGGGTGTTATTGTGCATTACTGGAGTGAACGTGAAGAGAAGGTAGCTATGCATTATTTTGATTCAGAGTTTATGGGACATACTCAGGCAGAGAAGCTTTTGGAGAAAATCAAGAAACAACTCGATCCCAAGAAGCTCCTACAGATCTCAGTGGGTGGCCCTATGGTCAACTGGAAGTTACTGAAGATGTTCCAAGAAGACAAGTGCCACGCAGACCCAGTTTCAGCAAAGTTTCAAAATTTGGTAAAAACTGCTTTTTGGCAGTTTTCCATGATTCACCAGCCAGACATAATGATTTCACTGAGATGACTAACATGTCAACATTTCCTCTGAAGTTCTGTGCTCATCTATGGGTAAAACACTTGGCAGTTGCTGAGCGAGCACTAGAAATGTGGCCCACAGTGCAAACGTACATTAACAGCCACAAGAAACTTTTGAAAAGTAAAGCTCCATCATCTGCATCGTACTGCACAGTAAAGGAGGCAATAGCAGACCCTCCTCTTATGCCCAAGCTCCAATTTTTTTTTTTGCATTTTTTGCTAGACAACTAAAGCAATTTTTGGAAACATTCCAGACAGATGCTACAGTGGTTCTTCTTTTAGAATAGGAGATCCAGTCAACCCTGAGAGGCTTGCTGTCATCCTATAGCAAATGGGTAGAACTGGAGAAAGTCAAGGTAAACCACATTTAAACAACACAACATGAGATTTGGTCCAAAGCAAGCTTTGGAAAAGGCATTTGAAAAGCTCATGGAAATACCCATAAAAATTCATCTGTTCAAGAAAGAATGTGTATCCTTCCTTACAAGACAATGACGAAGAGAAATCCACTAATGTACCCTGCAATGCTGCACATGAGCTCCCTTGACCCTGTAACCAAGAGCACAGATGCAGAACATTCAAGAGAAATGTTTCAGAAACTCTTACAAGTTCTGCTTAATGCTGGAAGGTACACTGCACCCCAGTGTGATGAGCTCCTTACACAGTACAAAGCAATTTAAATGCATGTCTACACAAACCATAAAGCAGAATTCCACAATTTTGCTTGCACTTGCAGGCTTGACCAATTTCTTGGAAATTTCTTCAGTGGCAGCAGAATATACAGCCTTGTGACACCTGACTAAATGTGTGTGTGTGTGTGTGTGTGTGTGTGTGTGTGTGTGTTTTGTCATAATGTATGAGACCTCAAGAGCTCATTTTAAAGCTCATATTATGATTTTATAAGTAAGTCATAGCCTACAACTGAACAAGACTTCTGTAGAGAGGAACATATTAATTTAGAGCAAGATTCATTCCCACTGTATGTTATTGAAAATGTCCTGCAAAAGTCTTGGAAAATGAGATCTGAGTGGTAACCCTGTAATGCCTTGCTTTTCTCCCATAAACAGTCCTCTGGTCTTCATGTAGGTTTATCCTTCCTTACCATGAATGCAGTTCCCTTTCAAAGGGAACTTCGACGTTGCATTTAGCAGTATGGGGACGCCTTGCGCGTGTCCGGTATCTGAAGCTTGTGTAAAATCATGCCTCTACTTATAGACCTGCCATGATCAGGTGACGTGGCAATTAAGCGTGTCGCATAATATATATATGGCACCTGTGAACCACGCCGCCAGCCTTATTATCTTCAGCGAGACTGCATGTCTGTTGTTTGTGTGACAAAAACGCTTCATTTCTACTCGATATTTTCTCAAAATCTCTTAACTTTTCTATCCCTTTTTAAAGAAAAGGAGAGGTAAGTAATGAGTGAGAAAGAGTTAAAGACGTGTGTAACGTGCTCCCGTTTCATCACGGGGGAAAAGTGCACACTTTCTTGGTGAAGTGTTAGTGGGTAGTATGCGATGGCAACCTCGAGAGGCTGCGCATGGTAACGCTACATTAAGCAGCTCGACTCGCGCTTTTCTCAAAAAAAAACCGAAGCCGAGTGAGTCGAGTCTCAAAACCTCGCGGATCTGGTCCGGCCGCTGCCGAGGCAGCCAACCGTCTCAGGTTCGGGGGATTTTTTAAATCCGGAAGAGGAGCCGGAGACGAGCGCTGCTCTATCTCTCTCTCTGTCTTCCGGGTTCAGCTCTCCGCTGGATTTTGGAGTTCGCATCGCGACTCCTCCTCCCGCTATGGAAAGCCAAAGGGGTAATAACGTCCCCTCTCTGACTCCGAGGAGTTAGAAGGATGTGTTGAAAACTGAGAGCAGCGTATAAAGAGCTGCTTGAAGTGATTACCCAGTGAAAGTAAATACTTCACACTGCAGAAACTCCCCTGTCTTCCAGAAGTTATGACAAAATCTCACTTCTGAGAAAACCATGCTTAAGCCATAGTCATAACTCCACGATGTTGGATTATTTGGCCATTGTGGAAATGAATGGCATGGCTACTTAGCTATGCCCGAGGTGGAGTAGGCGCTTGCTAGCTACCTCTCTCCACCAATGGCAGGTAATTACAGGGGCCGGCTTGCATCCAAGGTGGGCAAGCCTATGCAGTAGTAGTCTTGCTTGTGGGTCACTGCAGACAATGACAGTGTTGCCTACCAAACAGACCTGCTGAGTGAGCTTGACTTATGGCAAAAAAGTTGTCTCAAGCTCATCCGGGTGTCCACGAGTGGAGCCTGAGCCAGCACTAGTATGGCGGAAACCCAGAAGGCGAGCATGGCAGCCCGCCAACCACCGCAGACAGCCAGGGGAACCGGGCGGCCACAGTCGCGGTCTGCTGTTGGGCCTGATCTGAGGATGGTCATAAAGGCCAAGCAGGCAAAGACGAGCGGTCCTGAGGGGCTGTGGAGGGATGTATCCGGGGACATGAGGTTGTTAGGGCAGGTAGCCCCCAGTGCTACTGTAGGGCCTCCCCTAGCCAAAGTGGTCCCCAAGTCTGTGGCCAGCAAGCTGCCACAGGGCAACAGAAATCTGATGCTTCTCTCCAATAGAATGTGGAATAGCTAACGTCACTAGAAGACCATCGGGCAGCGTGCGAGCTACGGCCAAATGTGTCTCCATGGGTTCTGTCTACCATAGAAAGGGTTACCGGGTCCAATTATAGCTCGACCTCCCCGTTCACAGGTGTGCTCACCACAGAAGTCAGCACAGACCAGAGCCCGATGTTAGTGCAGGAAGTAAGCTCCCTTTTGGACAAGGGGGTCCTGAAACATGTACCCCGTTCCCTCAGGGAGGGAGGTTTACAGCCTTTATTTCCTGTTCCGCAAAAAAGTGGGAATATGCGGCCAATATTAGATCTGCATCATCTGAACCGTACTCTTCGGATATACAGGTTCAGAGGCTGATGTTCAAATGTATCGTGCCACAGATCCAGTTCGAGAACTGGTTTGTGGAGATAGGTGTAAAAGGTGCATGTTTCCGCATAGGATTATTGCTAGCTTTATCCCCTCGCACCTTCGCAAAGTACATGGATGTCACTCTGTGCATCTGTGTACCAAACTACATGGACGACTGGTTAATTCTAGCAAGATCCAGGGAGCTGGAGGTTCAACATCGAGATGTTGTTCTCGCCCACAGGAAGAGCTTGGGGCTAAGGTTGAATCTCAGAAAAGTATGCTTTCCCCGGTGCAGTGGACAACTTTTCTAGGGGTTATAGGATTCTACTACTACGAGGGTGTTTCTATCCCCAACAGGCGTAGTGTCAATCCTATCAACACTGAGCAAGATAAAGCTGTATCTTGGGAGACTCCTGGGGTCGAGTCCACACATGTGGCCGAGGTCACATCTGTATGCTGCTCCCCCCATTGCTCTGTTCCCACAAGCTCTAGCGAGAGTTCGCCAAGACAGTCTGCTAGTAGTACCCTTTTGGCAGCTCGAACATGGCTCTGAGAGATAATATCTCTGCGAGATGGCACTCCTTGGGAGATTCCCGTCAACAGGGATCCACTGTAGACCCAGTAACTGCACAATATCTTCAGTCTGGGAGCTCCTACAATAACATTTCTCAGCGGGGTGGGCTCCTTCTACAATCAGGATTATGTGGCCACCATTTTGGCCAGCCACGCCCCTGTTGAGGGAGCCTCTGTGGGGCAACATCCTTTAACTTCGAGGTTCATACATGTTGTCAGACGGCTGAGGCCCATCTGCAGGCCACCCATACCTTCCTGGGTACTACCTACATTCTGTGGTCCTGGAAGGTCTCTCGGGTGCCCCATTCGAGCCCCAAGAGTGGATCCCATCCACAAGGACATTGTATGCACTCAAGTGGCAGTTTTTGTCTTGTGGTGTGAGGAACATCAGCTAGACCCAGTGAACTGCACAATAGCTACAGTCCTGGAGTTCTTAATAAAAAAATGTGTCTTTAAAAGAGCTTTAAAAATGCCAAAGGACTGAGCTTCCCTGAGTTCAGGGGGAAGAGAGTTCCAAAGTGATGGAGCGTAGACAGAAAAAGCCCTGTCACCCATAGACTTAAGAGCCCTGTCACCCATAGACTTAAGGTGGGTTAGTGGAACCGTAAGTAGATTACCCTGTGAGGAGCGCAGTCTGCGATGTGGGGTGTACGGGATTAATAAGTGAGTTAAATATTGTGGAGCCAATCCGTGCAATGCCTTGTATGTTAACATCAAGATCTTAAAATCCACCCAGAACCTGACCGGGAGCCTTCAAAACAGGAGTGATATGGTCATATCTCCTGCTTCCTGTCAGGATCCAGGCGGCAGAGTTCTGAACATACTGCAATTTGATAATTGCAGTTTTAGAAACTCCGGTTAAAACGGCATTGCAATAATCCAACCACGTGACAACGAATTAATTTATCAGCTTTTCAGCGACAGATAAGTTTAGCATTGGTCTTACTCTGGCTATATTTCTGAGGTGAAAAAAGGAAGCTTTCACAGTGCTCTGAACAAAAAAAATCAAAAGTGAGGTTAGTGTCAAAAATGACACCAAGGTTCCTCAACTTACTTTGGAACTCTAGAACAGAGCCATCAACGGATAGAAACAATGGAGCCGCTTTGCGAATCTGATGACGGGAACCTATGAGCATGACCTCAGTTTTCCCGCTGTTCAGGCACAGAAAGTTATTATTCATCAATTTCTTTATCTCAGAAATACAGCCAGAAAGATAACCAACATCAATGCTTTCACCAGATCTTGAGTGAATGTAGATTTGGGTATCGTCAGCATAAAAGTGATAATGGAGGCCAAGTGTTCGCAGCAGATGCCCAAGTGGAGATAAATAAAGATTGAACAGTAGAGGGCCTAGAATTGAACCCTGAGGAACACCAGTGAGCACCGAGCAAGTGTCAAATCTAAAGCCACTCATAGAAATAAACTGGGAACGGTCAGTAAAATAGGATTTAAACCAGTTTAAAACTTTCCCGGACACACCAAAAACACTTTCAAGGCGGGTAAGTAAAAGACCATGATCCACAGTATCGAAGGCGGCTCTAAGGTCAAGAAGAATAAGAAGTGAGGTAGCTCCAGAATCAGAGGCCATCAAAAGGTCATTTGTAACTTTGACCAACGCAGTTTCAGTGCTATGAAATTTACGAAAACCTGATTGAAGTGGTTCAAAGAGGTTGTTGGTTGTCAGATGAGAACATAGTTGAGAGGCGACAACACGCTCAAGTATTTTTGCCAAAAACGGAAGATTTGAAATGGGGCGAAAATTGTTAAAATCATCCACAGAAACATTTTCTCCCTTGGGGACAGGTGTAACAGCAGCAGTCTTCAGTACTGCTGGAACAACCCCAGTCTCCAGTGATTCATTTATAATGCTGAGGATAGCAGGGCACCACACAGCAAAGAACGATTTAAACAGCATCGTGGGAATTGGATCCAGCAGGCAGGTGGTAGATTTCATGCTGGAGACCTCCCTTGTGAGAGCCTCAGAATCAAGCAGTGAGAAATGGATGAAAGAAACACCAGTGAACCCAGAAGGATGAAGGAGTGGAGTGGCACAGTCAGGGTTAACATAAATTTCTTTACGAACATTGACAATCTTAGAATTTAAAAACTGTAGAAAGGAATCACAGAGCTGCTGAGAAACAGGCAAAGTGGTAACAGCATTAACTTGAAGCAGTCTATTTATGGTATGGAACAAGTGTCTGGGATTATTTTGATTTTTTACAATAGCAGCAGAGAAGTAAGAGGATCGTTCAGTCTCCAGTAGTGCACGATAATCCCCCAGAAGATCCTTCCACACTTGATTGTAGACACTCAGTCTGTTAAGGTGCCATTTTCGCTCCATTTTCCGACATACAGCAGTTCTAGATTGCAGATTGTCATTATATCAGGGAGCAGAGCGGGTGAATGTGACCTTACTTGACTTTAGAGGAGCAAAAGTGTCAAGCTTAGCAGCAAGAGTGGGATTTAGTTGCAGAACTTTCTCCTCCAGTGATGATGGATGAAGATCGCTTAGGGTGGAAACCACAGAACTGGAGAAGGCTGTCTGATCGATAGACTTCCACTTCTGGAAGGTTACTGTTCGGATAGGAAGCTCACTTGAATGATACAGTTCGAGGTTCTTACAAGAACGTTTCTCAGCGGGCTGGGCTCCTTCTGCAATCAGGGTTACTTGGTTACCCAGCCTTGCCCCTATTGATGGAGCCTCTGTGGGGCAACATCCTCTAACTTCGAGGTCCATGCGTGGTGTCAGACGGCTGAGGCCCATCTGCAGGCCGCGCATACCTTCCTAGGACCTTCTGTGGTCCTGGAAGATCTGTCGGGTGCCCCATTCGAGCCCTTAGGGTGGATCTACCATCTCAAAAAGCCGCAGGACTGATTTGTCACACTCGGCCAGAATTCGGCAACTGTGGGTCTGGCCCCTGAGGGGCAACAGCTCATAGTTTCAGGTCTCACAACTGAGATTGTTGAAACCATGTTAAATGCTAGAGCATTTTGTAATTTGAGAAATTGTATACATTCAAGTGGCGCCTTTTTGTCTGGTGGTGCGAGGAACGTTCGCTACACCCAGTGAACTGCGCAATAGCTACAGTCCTGGAGTTCTTACAAGAACATTTGCTCTTTTACTGGCCCCAACATCTCTCAAGCGAGTGGGAGGTCTACAAGCTCTCTCTGTTGCCCCTCCCTTTACCCCTGGATAAGCCAAGTCCTTCCTGTATCCTAGGCCGGATTATATTCCTAAAGTGCCTACATCGGCTGCCCACCCTGTGGTGTTGCAGGCTTTCTGCCCTCCTCTGTTCCTCACACCGGAACAAGAGCGGATGCACCTGCTGTGTCCAGTAAGGGCTCTCTGTACTTACAGTGCCTTGTAAAAGTATTCGGCCCCCATGAACTTTTCAACCTTTTGCCACATTTTAGGCTTCAAACATAAAGATATAAAATTAATTTTTTTTGTGAAGAATCACCAACAAGTGAGACACAATTGTGAAGTGGAACGAAATCTATTGGATATTGTAAACTTTTTTAGCAAATAAAAAACTGAAAAGTGGTGCGTGCAAAATTATTCGGCCCTTTACTTTCAGTGCAGCAAACTCACTCCAGAAGTTCAGCGAGGATCTCTGAATGATCCAATGTTGTCCTAAATGACTGATGGTGATAAATAGAATCCACCTGTGTGTAATCAAGTCTCTGTATAAATGCACCTGCTCTGTGATAGTCTCAGGGTTCTGTTGAAAAGCATCTGTAGAAAGCATCATGAAGACCAAGGAACACACCAGGCAGGTCCGTAATACTGTTGTGGAGAAGTTTAAAGCCGGATTTGGATACAAAACGATTTCCCAAGCTTTAAACATCCCTAGGAGCACTGTGCAAGCGATCATTTTGAAATGGAAGGAGTATCAGACCACTGCAAATCTACCAAAACCTGGCCGTCCCTCTAAACTTTAAGCTCAGACAAGGAGAAGACTGATCAGAGATGCAGCCAAGAGGCCCATGATCACTCTGGATGAACTGCAGAGAACTACAGCTGAGGTGGGAGAGTCTGTCCATAGGACAATAATCAGTCGTACACTGCACAAATCTGGCCTTTATGGAAGAGTGGCAAGAAGAAAGCCATTTCTCAAAGATATCCATAAAAAATCTCGTCTAAAGTTTGCCACAAGCCACCTGGGAGACACACCAAACATGTGGAAGAAGGTGCTCTGGTCAGATGAAACCAAAATCGAACTTTTTGCCCACAATGCAAAACGATATGTTTGGCGTAAAAGCAACACCGCTCATCACCCTCAACACACCATCCCCACTGTCAAACATGATGGTGGCAGCATCATGGTTTGGGCCTGCTTTTCTTCAGCAGGGACAAGGAAGATGGTTAAAATTGAGGGGAAAGATGGATGCAGCCAAATACAGGACCATTCTGGATGAAAACCTGTTGGAGTCGCAAAAGACCTGAAACGGGATGGAGGATTTATCTTCCAACAAGACAATGATCCAAAACATACAGCAAAATCTACAAAGGAATGGTTCACAAATAAACGTATCCAGGTGTTAGAATGGCCAAGTCAAAGTCCAGACCTGAATCCAATCGAGAATCTGTGGAAAGAGCTGAAAACTGCTGTTCACAAACGCTCTCCATCGAACCTCACTGAGCTCGAGCTGTTTTGCAAGGAAGAATGGGCAAGAATTTCAGTCTCTCGATGTGCAAAACTGATAGAGACATACCCCAAGCGACTTGCAGCTGTAATCGCAGCAAAAGGTGGCTCTACAAAGTATTAACACAAAGGGGCCGAATAATTTTGCACGCCCCACTTTTCATATTTTTTTATTAGTTAAAAAAGTTTCAAAAATCCAATAGATTTCGTTCCACTTCACAATTGTGTCCCACTTGTTGGTGATTCTTCACAAAAAATAAAAATTTTATATCTTTATGTTTGAAGCCTGAAATGTGGCAAAAGGTTGAGAAGTTCAAGGGGGCCGAATACTTTCGCAAGGCACTGTACGTCCACCGCTCCGGCCAGTGGCATAAGTCGGAGCAGCTACTAGTCTGCTTTGGCAGCGACATGAAAAGTGATGCTGTGTCAAAGCAGTGTATCTCTACTTGGATACTGGAAGCAATCTCTAGGGCTTACGACACACGGTCTCACCATGTCTCTCAGCATAAGTGCTCACTCCACTAGGGTGGTCACCTCCTCGAAGGCTTTGTCCAAAGGGGTATCCTTCATTTCCTCCCCTCCCATCCTATTCATTCCTCCCCGGGCTCGAGTGTCCTGCAGTGACCCGCGGGCTTGGGTATTTCTGAACAGGCCATAACCTCGGTTTGACTGAGTGGGTATTCCCGTTCCCATACTGTTATGCTAAATGCAACGTTGAAGTTTCCATAACACTGTCATACCGTGTGACACGCTTAATTGCCACGTCACCTGATCATGGCAGGCCTATGAGTAGAGGCATGATTTTTCACAAGCTTCAGATACCGGTCACACGCACAAGGCATTCCCCATACTGTTATGCTAAATGCAACGTCTCGTTCCCTGTTCCGGTAACAGGGTTACATGCGTAACCCTGACTTTTCCTTTCATTTCTATGCTACCAGTTCTGGATGATTAAATGGTAAAATTATCACATTATTTTGATGGTAAATCATGAGCACTTCAGATAATATAAAAAAAAAACAAAAGTTGTGTTGCTCTCAGTGCCTGCCTCCTCATTTCCCTTGCTGTATGCCAAGGTGTTAAAATAATGTTGATTGTTGTGATAGCCATTTTATGCAATTAATTACTTACTATATACTGATTCCAAAAAAATATTTTGGCTCATATTGAAAGAGTAGGGCAGAGTACTCTGACTAGACTGACTAAAAGCTAGGTAATAGTCAAGTAATTAGTAATTATACCCCCCCCCAAATTATGTTTTTGAAGCAGTTTCAAAGAATCTAACATGAACAAGAGCATTTGCTTTGAAAATGTTTAAGTGATACAATATCACTTACTTGCATATGTGTTGCTGGACTAGGTCATTTATAATCACCACAAAGAATGGAACAATTAATGGGTGAGAAAAAGAGACTGAGTAATAGTACAGTAGTAGTAGTGGAGTGGTAGGCAAAATCTATGCATAAGCCAGCTCAATGTGAATGAATAAATGACTGCTTTAGAAACTAGCACAGGCATTTTAGTTAGATGTGAAAACTTTTCAGTTAGTCAGGTGTGAAACTGTTTCAGTTAGTCAGGTGTGAAAGTAATTGGCTATAGTAATATTAGCTTAAAGAAGAAAGAGAGAGAGAGAGAGAGTGCTAGCGTATTTCCCAGGCTATTTATCCACACAACCATCCCACAGTGATCTGGCACAGCTCTGTGCTGACAGTAGGGCTTTGGAGATAGTGATGGTATCACCGCAGTGGGGGTGAAAATTCTCAAGTGGGCCCTTGTTTTGAATATTACAATCTTACAATAGTAAACATGAAAAAGTAGCCTATAAGATGCACACTCCTTAGAGTACACTCCTGAAATTCCCTGTTCCATGCAGCTGAGTGGAAGCCAAAACAATGTAAATGGGTGATAGAAAGACTTTCTTACATGTGTGGGAAAAATTGCAGACAGGATTAAGACACATGATGATGGTCCTTTTTTTAAGCAGGTCCTAAAACAGAAAAAAACAACTTTTTGCACTGTTTAATTAAATGCTCCCTATGAAACTACAAACAGCACTGCCTGTTAAATGGGATAACATTCCAGGCAAGGCCACAGATTTCACATGCAGAGCTCTAAAACTTTCAGCTGACGTTGTATTTTGATGATAAAGACAGTTTTTGGTCGAGTTCCATTTCGTAAAGCCAGGATGTGGGTTTTTGTCCATGTTCAGGATTGACATTAAGAGCCGTCTCTGTGATCCGATCTTAAATTGACAGTTGAGGATAAATGTAAAAAACCAAGTATATTCCTTTGTCTTGAATTTGTCTTTAATAACATCTATTTTA
Organism: Ameiurus melas; assembly: GCA_012411365.1. Taxonomy (NCBI): domain Eukaryota; kingdom Metazoa; phylum Chordata; class Actinopteri; order Siluriformes; family Ictaluridae; genus Ameiurus; species Ameiurus melas. Next base: position 16,549,315 of record CM022759.1, on the reverse strand, counting down.
ATGTCCAACATCAAGAATGCAAAATGTGTTAAACGCTATTTAAAAGCAAGATCATATATTAATGTATTCAATGTCCTTCTGCTTTTTCTGGTAGGGGTCATGTGGCAACAGCCTAGACTTCTTTATCCCCGCTCATATATTAAAGCTCTGCTGCCTATACGTGAAAAATTATTCTTTTACAGCTTGTGACCACAGTTAAGGATGGCGACACAGACCAGGGAACAGAGTGCTTTTTCTAAAAACTGAGCTCCTGTTACATCATCAAAAACTGGCACAGCGATTATTGCCTCTAACCCAATCTGTCAATCTCTCACTCTTTTTTCCCCCACTACTAATAAATAAGATCCCAATGTACTTAAACTCCTCCAGGAATGCATAAGGTCTCTCACCTCATCTAGGAGAGAACCATGCCTTCGGACTTGTACTGAGAAAAATGTGCAATGTTTGCGTATGTGTCAGGGATCCAATTTGGATGCTGTAAAGAAAACATCATCATTTGCAAATAATAGCAATCCACCCTCTAGTCCCCTGTAGTGAATACCATGTCTTGTCCATGAAAATCACATTTGTTTATGTATTTGGGAAATTGTTTTTATTAAGGAGACAATATACTTATTCCATCTTGGAAAGTGAAAGTTATGTAGTTGGACAGGGAAGTTGCTGCATAAAACCCACACATACCCATATTGCTATGCAGACAAACCAGTCCCCATGTTTTTTTTTTTGTTTTTTTTTCCAGAATAACAAGGTAGGACAGTTTAAAACAGAGTCAACAGCAAAAAGTAAATAGGTGAAAGCCATGTTGAATTTGCATCAGTGATGACCACAAACATGCTGAGGCTGCCTTCAAGGAAGATCGACTTGCCCTCATCCAGTACGTTCAGTCCACATTCACAACCCCAAGCTGAGCCACAAGTACTAGCTCTAACTCAGATAATTGGAGATTATCAATGGAGGAAAGACAATGCTGAAGATGAGAGAGTCTCTGCAGAGCTAGTTTCTTTAGGACCATCAACCTCTCGTAGTAGTGCATCAGCCTTACAATTATTTAAGCTGGATTGATAGCTGAAACAGGTAAAGAAAAGAGCAAAACAGGCTTGTCTTTGGTTATCTTTTGTTGCATTTGATGTATACTATTTTGGGGGGATATTACCTGATAGATGTGTTGTATGCCTTTATTATTTTCATAAAGAAATAATACTATAATAGGAAATGTATGATGAAAGCTGTATTCTATTTGCCACCATCTCAAGCTTTAAGCACTTTAAACAGCTTAGTTATTTCTAGCTGCGAATACTTCAGCCTCTATTAGCTGTTCTCATAACAGCTGCAATTAATGCATAGAAGCAGACCTCTGTGTTTCTTTTGAAGAAAAGAAAAAAAAGCCAGAGCCACTATATTAGGAGCTGATGATTACATTTATGGCTGTTCCAGAGTCCATGAAAGCTGTAAGAAGGAAAGGTTGTGAAGTCCAGGATAAACAGACTGTCACAATGGCCTTTTGGTTCTCTATGAGTGGAGCGAGAGAGCAGTGCCCACTTGCTGTGCTGTGCTTGGGTGGTGACAGACAGACATTATTCTACCCAGGTGCCAGATGCAGATGAATGGATTCAACACCGTGAACAAACTTGGGGACAGCTCATGCCTGGTTACAGCAGACAGCAGGAGTTGAACAATGATCAACAACTCAGACAGCACCCTCAACTAACACTAGGCAAGACGGTGTAGTTATCTACCCAAAACTTCCAGCTGAGAAGTCTTGACCCATGATTTCTCAGCTGTGTTTCCTGCCTCTCTTGAACATTTTGTGCTTTGATTTTACATTGATTCTCTGTTCTAACCTTTTCAGAATGTTTTTTTTTTATATGGAAAATCTTCCCAGAGTTTGTCTGCACCATAGATTTCTAACCAGATCCTCTAACAAAAACGTGGATCTCGGTCTCCTGTACAGATTATTCTACAGATTCTGTTAATGTCAGTGTAGCCCAAATATGAAAACCTAATGGAGTTAATGTAGCCCACAGGCCAGTAACATTTGTTCACATAGGCTGAATTAACCAGCAGCGTTTAATTATGCAATCTCTGCAGACTACACTGGAAGGTGTAAGAACTCTATAGAATATATCCTTTAAGCTTCCAATGGACAAAGTACCCACACTTTCTGGCAGACCTCTAGTTAGGTATAGATATGCATTAGTAAGGTCTAACCACATTCCACAAAAAGCAATATTTCTGACTTCCACTGCCTGTTGCCTCCCTAATCTGATTGCAGTGTCATCACACTAGGCGGTTTGCTGGTTAGATTGAATTATTCAATTCCATAATGCATGGGATAGAAAACAGATGACATAACAAGATGCGATAAAGGCAAGTCATATGGCTTGAACAGGAAATAGGAAAAGCACCTGCAATTTTTGGAGGCCATGCATGCTTATGATTTACATCCACTTCCCATTTACTTGACTATACTTCTATTTCATTTCTCTTTCTTTTATTTGTTATTTTCATTCTTTGTAAAGCACCCTGGATTGCCTTGTGTAGAAAGCTGCGCTATATAATATTCTCAGGGTTGTTTTTTTTGTAAATCCAAGCCTGTGTGGCTATTTATCAAAAATTTTCTGAGATCTTAAACATATTCTAATGGAAACCAGTGGCTATTTTTTCTTCTCCCTTCTAATTGCAGTGCAGTTTAATAGTTCACATTTGAAGAGTGACAAAATTTCTCCTCAGGGTATGAATCAGCAACTTCTGCATTGACAGTGTGCAATAATTAATTGCCACTGCAACCTTTACTGGTTTGACGCTGTTGATGATCACCTGCTGAGCAAAAACAGCAAACCTCATTTTAACATTTTCACACACAAGGTGGAGTGTTCAATTTGCTTTTGAAAACTAAAAATGAAAAATGTTCATCAGTGACCTTTTATCTATGAACTCCTATAACTCTACTCAAAATATGCAGAAATCTAATAAAATTTTCTTCAATTAATAAAAATGATGTGTAAAGGTTGGTGCACTCATTTTACAGTACATAGGCAGTAATAAAAGCTATATATATATATATATATATATATATATATATATATATATATATATATATATATATATATATATATATATATATATATATATATATTATTATTATTATTATTATTTTTTTTAAACAGAGTATGTTAAAATAGTATTAGCTAGCCATTAATACAACCTGGATTGTATCCAAGTCCATCACAGGGCACCATGCATACATTCATTCATACCTAGAAGCATTTTAGCCTAGCCAATCCAGCTGCTGGCAAGTTGTTGGTGGGTAGAAACAGACCAGAGAACCCATAAGAAACTCGCATGGACATAAAACATAAGTAATAAAGTACTCTCAAAAGGTTGGTGAGCATAATTTACCCTAAGTGCATCACATTAATAGAGTTAAATGAATATTACCCAAGCTATTTTATAGAGCCTAAACATGTGTTTATCTCTAGTGGATCACTGCAAAATAGATGTTTACTTGAAGTCTTGCTTTCATTCTGTAATTCTAATCTGTGATTTTGTTGGTTAGTTGGCCTTTTTTCCTTGTTTCTTTTTTCATCCTTGTGTATTTGCCAGCATTTGACCTTTATCTAGCCAAATGTTGTTTAAATATTGACTCAGGACATGCCCTTGTTTACCCCATTGTCCTATAACCTCACCACAACAAATACTATATCTATATTGATTTGTCAAACTTTGAATAAAAAAAATGTGATTAGTTCCAACGGCCTCTGGCCCCTGCACACTACAAATGCCTTTGTGCCATATGGATGTAGGCAGTCCTTTCAAGCAACAGCATGATATTAATTGGATGCTTGAACAACATATTGCCTCAATGGTACACTACAATTAGAGCATTTGGCTGATGCTGTTATCCAAAGTGACTTACAGGAGTGATAGATAGTCTATCAAAAATGTATCTTTATGATTGTACAAACAGGCCAGGGTCTAAGAATACAATAAAGCCAAAACCCTGTTAGAGTTAGTAGAAGTTGGTACATCAATAAGAATGGTACAAACTGAGCTTTTTTTGTTTGTATTTTTTAATTAGTGCCAGGTCTCACAGGGAATGATCATGATTAGGGTGAACATCCTGAATTTATAGCCCTTCTGCATGCCCAGCAAGTATATTTAGTTATTTACTAGATGTTCTTATCCAGAGTGACTAACAAAATGTGCAGCTGAAGGCAAAGCAATATATACATATAGTGAATCTGCAAGATTTCATCACTTGAAAGACAAGACACAAATGCTAGTTTGTAAAAGTATAAAAGTGAGTGATCAAGGTGGAAACAAATTCAAACTTTAGTGATTACACAACACAAAAGGCAATCAGTACAAAAGCAAAGCAAAACACAATTTCAAACCTGAGTGCACCAATAATACTACATCAAATAAAAAATAAAAAACAAGAAGTAATACCAAAGGCAATTAATGCAAGGTCAGTGCTGATAAAGTAGGATGCTGTCCTACAAACTGCATGAAAAGCCAGGTCTTTTATCCTTTACAGAAGGAATATATCAGGAGTATCCAATCTTATCCACAAAATGGTCTGCACTTATTTAGCACTTTTTAACCTTAATGGTTCCACAGCACTTTACACTGGTTCTCATTCACACACACACCAATGGTAGCAGAGCTGCAATGCAAGGTGCTAGCTTGCCACCAGGAGCAACTTGAGGTTCAGTGTCTTGCCCAAGGACACTTCGGCATGTGGAGTCATGTGGGCCAGTAATTGAACCGTCAACCCTACAAATAGTGGACAACCTGCTCTACCACCTGAGCCACAGCTGCACAACAAGATATGCAAGGCGCAAAGGCTGGTATAGGTGTAGGTTTTCATTCTAATCAAGCAGGAGCCAAACCTGATTCCCCCTGTTTAATCAGTTGATCTTGGCTTTCAGTAGACTCAGGTGTGGCTTCTGCTTGGTTGGAATGAAAACCTACACCGGCCCTTTCGGGATAAGATTGGACACCACTGGAATACAGGTACTGGGATGTATGGAGTGAAGGAGGAATCTTGTTCCTCCACTGGAAAACCAGGACTCTGAAGAAAGAGATCTTGCTCTGTGAGCATGTGTAGACCACAGAGAGGGACATGCCCTCTCTGGGGCGGCTGTGGCGCAGTTGGTAGAGTGGGTTGTCCACTAATTGTAGGGTTGGTGGTTCGATTCCCGAAGTGCCGAAGTGTCCTTGGGCAAGACACTGAACCCCAAGTTGCTCCCGATGGCAAGCTAGCACCTTGCATGGCAGCTCTGCTACCATTGGTGTGTGAGTGTGTGTGTGAATGGGTAAATGAGACACAGTGTAAAGCGCTTTGGATAAAAGCGCTATATAAGTGCACATTTACCATTTACATGCCAAGCACCATGAAGTTGTATAGAACTGCAGATTCAAAACTACCTGTCTAGTTTTGAATCAGCAGGTGTAGATTTCGTTGTGCCTGAAGCAGCAAGGCAGAGTTTTGAATTTTATTCTTTCTGCAACAAGAACTCCAGGGAGTGATTACAGGAGGTCCACATGACAGAACGTCAGGAGGTTGTAATACGGGCGAGCAGATGCTCTGAATGCTCTATAAAGGAGATATGGCTTATGATAGTAGAATGTCAAGAAGAGGGTTGCAAAATGCAAGTTTATGTATGTCTGGGCCTTGTATTAGCAATTGAGCAGTGGTCAGAAATGTTCTGATCTTATGAAGAAAGAATATGCAGAATCTAAAGGTTATTGCGATGTGATCATACTTAAGACCATCATCTCATACCAAAACCATACCAAGATTTCTAGTTGTGTGCGGTATGGACTGTGAAGGTGTTGAAGATGATTGACAGGTCCAGTAGAGGTTGAGCTCATTGCCGCTAGGTATATGAGGTCATTTTTTTGAAGGTTGAGTTTAAGATGATAGGTCTTCATCCAGGAAGATAAGTCAGAAAGGCAGTCTGATATCTTCTGAAAAACTTGTGAGGTGGAAGGAGGAAACATGAAGCTGTGTGTCACTGGCATAGCTGTGATAATAGAACCTATAAGACAAGATGTGTAAAGAATGTTCTCCTTCAGTTAGACAATTGTCTGGGCTCTTCCCTCCTGCTGCATGGGTGTTAGGTTGTGGCTCTCAGGTTAAACAGTAAGTTAGTAGCCCGCTGCCTCATCCCATGGCCCTAGCTTTAACCCTGCTCCATTTCCACCATCTGGGGTACTTGCTTCATTACCACTCACCAGTGCCCCATTTCTGCCAATGCCAAGCACCTGCTCATGTTCCCATGGTCTCTAATGCTGGACACCATGGTCGTTCAGAAAATGGCAGATTTGAATTGGTTACAGATTCTGCCCTTGTCCCAGATCTACTCCCTGCTTCACTTAAACTAGAGTCTCAGTAGGGCTTAGGAATTACTGTCACATTGTTCTGCATTGCTGAGTTGATGCACTATACTGACTAAAAGAGCTATTAGTTTATATCTATTGTTTATGTTAAGCAGATAATGTAAATTGTGTCTTGTGTCTCGTGTTCGTACTGACAAATAATGCTGCCTGCACAACATGCTTAGGGAGAAGTCATTACAGGAAGAGCTCTATCTGGCTGCAAAGTACAATATGTTAAGAAAGTCACTATAGGATGAGAATACACAAAAAACATGGTGTACAATTTGAAGAGTGATAAAGAAGTGCCATATTTCCCCTCTTTATGTGTTGCTTGGGGGATAGCTCAGACAGACACACACACACACACACACACACACACACATGTCAAGCTAATGTCAGCATAACATGCGCAATTGAATTTTTTATTCACTGTTAATGGGTGTTCTTAATACCATGCGTTTCATAGCTTTCTTCTTGTTGCAACATCACTGAGGCGTAAATCATGCATGTCTTAATGACATTTGTGTGCTATCTGGATTGAGTGCTTATTACTTTTAATCATTTGAAAAATTATGAGCTACTTGAAGTTCATGTAGACTGCTACAAGACTTACAGATTTAATTACATGCTGCCAAAACGTAACATAATAGTTATTCTGACAAAGGCAAGTTAGCTGTATAATGGGTATTTAGGTGATTTACCACATATTCCTCAGGCTTAAGTCAATCCAGCTTAAATGAGGGATATTATTAAACTGAGATATAGAATGTAACAAACCTTTAGAGATAATAGGTGAGCCATTTAACTCTAGGATTTGCACTGCCAAAGTATCTTAACCAACAATGTATAACGTTGTAACTCAAACAACACACTAGTATCTTAATTCTTTGCATTGATATCAGCTTTTTATGTTAAAACTTTCGTTATTTTCTCAGGCTATATACATAGGATTGACTACTAAATTAGCAAATTATGTCAGTGGAGAAAGAGAAGGATAGAAGAAAACTTGCTAGATATGGTAGCTACTTCTGGTTTTAGTGCATAGTGTCTGTCTGATAGGGAGAATGCACCTTGCTGTATGTATTTGTTCTTCCTTGATTTGTTACAGTCTACATCCTGGATTCTACAGCTCTTCCCCATCCATACCAATGACCACAAAGTACAGTGTCCAGTTTGTTCTAATCTGTTCTATAGTTATTTCTCTTTCATCTTTCACCTTAATCACACTCTTAAGAATGTGTGGGAGTTTTCACCGGATTTTGCGACACGGCAGTGCTCAGCCGTTTTATGGCAAACAAGAGAGCACGGCTGCACCAAAACCATGTACTTACCTGCTATATAGTAGGAGAAATACACATATCTCAGCTACTATATAGTAGGTAAGTACGTGGTTTCGGATGCAGCCCACGGCAAATAGTCTTCTATTTGCATGTCCAGCATGACAAATAATTAACTGCACTTAAAGCTTTCGTAAAATAAAAAAACAAACACCCAAAACTGTATATGGTACCATAACGAAGACCAATTGTATGTCGATATGTGAAATTCTGGAGGGAACGTCGCAGTGACGTAATGAGGTGTGACGTTAAACATGAACATGAAATGAGTATTCTAAAAGCGACTCATGTACCTTAATCACAATATTGTCTTACTCAGGATAAGGTCAATAATTAGATTACTGCTGTCCATGTAAACTTAGTTACTGTATTTTGGAAAAACCCAAATGAAACTCCTCCAACTCCTACATTTATTTTGCTAACACTTGTTTCCTTCAGAAGCTCTAAGTGGCCATGCATTATTATTTTTTTTTTGTTCTTGTTTTCTCGTGATAGCGACATAAAAAATTTTTCTCGTAGTCATGACTTTTTCTGCATACTTTACATAAGACTGTCCGGCATACGCATGTAACCCTGTTCCCCAAGAAGGGAACGAGACATTATGTGAGCTTCACGCTGTGCGAATGAGAATACCTACTCTGTAATACTGAGGGCATGGCCTGTTCAAAAGAGCTGAGCCCGGGGGTCACTGAAGGACACTCGAGGCTGTGGTGGAATATATATTCAGGCTGTAATATCGAATGAATGTGTGTGGCATAGACCACCCCGCCACAGCACACACATCCTGTAAGGATACCCCTAGGTGACCACCCTAGTGGAATGAGCGAGACGACACACCTCATACAGATTGCTTCCTCTATCCAGTTAGAGATGTGCTGCTTCGACACAGCATCACCTCTACTGTCACCACCAAAGCAGACCAGCAGCTGCTGACATATGCCACTGGCCAGAGCGATGGATGTAAGTACAGAGGGCCCTTACTGGACACAGTAGGTGTAATTTCTCTTGTTCCGGTGTGAGGAACAGAGGAGGACAGAAAGCCTGCAACACTACCAGCTGGGCAGCAGATGTAGGCACTTTAGTAACATAATCCGGGCAAGGATATAGGAAGGCCTTGACTAATTCAGGGAAAGTGAAGGCAGGAAGATCTCCTACTTGCTTGAAAGATGTCAGGGCCAGCAGAAGAGCTACCTTTAGAGTCAGAAACCTCTCTGAAGCTGACCCTCAGGGCTCAAATTGGGCACCTGACAGAAGTTCCAGGAACTCAGAGAGGTTCCAGGAAGGTATTTGTGGTCTGCAGATGGGTCTCAGCTGCCTGACACCATGCACAAACTTCAATGTTAAAGGATATTGCCCCACAGAGATGCCATCAATAGGAGTGTGGCTGGCCGAAATGGCAGCCACATAGACCCAGGTTGTAGAAGGAGCCAACCCTGCTGAGAAATATCCTTGTAAGAACTCCAGGAGTGTAACTATTGTGCAGTTTACTGGGTCCAGCTGATGTTTCTCACACCACAAGATGAAAGTCACCACTTGAGTGCATACAATTTCCTCATGGATGGTGCTCTACAACCTCAGTTGCGAGACTAGAATCTATAAGCTGGTGCCCCTCAGGGGCCAGATTCACAGTTTCCATAGTTCCCGGCCGAAGGTGATAAATCAGCCCTCCAGCTCGAGACAATAGATCCCTGTGCACAGGAATCTCCCAAGGAATGTCATCTAGCAGGGATATTTCTTGGAGAACCATATTCAAGCTGGCCAGTAAGGTGCTACTAGCAGCAGACATAGACGGTCTTGGCGAACTCTCACAGGAACTTGTGGGGGTAGAGGGATCAGGGGAAAAACATACAGATTTGACCTTGGCCACGTGTGCATCATGGTGTCCAGCTCCAATGGTGCAGGAGGAGTGAGGGCAAACCACAGCGGGCAGTTTGTTGTCTCCTCGGAGTCAAACACATCCACTTTTGCTCAGCCGAACCTCCGCCATATGGACTCCACTACTTGTGGATGGAGCCTCCAATCCCTGGGCCTCAGTCCCGCCTTGACAGGATGTGTGCCCCCACATTCCGGTTGCCCGGAAGGTACATTGCACTCACAGACAAGAACTTTCCCTCCGCCATATAAGAATTAGTTGCGCCTGTCTGAACAAGGGACACGAACATAACCCTCTCCGGTGGTTGATATATGAGACCATCACTGTGTTGGCTGTCATAACAAACACATGGTGACCTCTTAACTGAGGAGGAAAGAATTTCAGTGCTAGAAATATGGCCCACATTTCTAAGCGATTTATATGGCACTCCAGATGAGAGCCGTCTAAGACAGTCTGTGAGGGAGGCATCTGTCATTATCATCTTGTGATAAGGGGATGCCCCTAGAGTGTGACCTGAGGCTAGAAAACGGGGACACCTCCAAATTCTCTGAGCACATAGGCATCGCTAGGTGACACTGATTACTCTCAGAGGTTTTGTCCTCAAATGAAACCCCTGACTTCTCAGCCACCACTGAAACAGTCTTATGTGTAATAGGTCCAGTAGTATGATGTTGCTGCTGCCATAAGCCCCAACAGTCTCTTGTAGAGACTGGAGGGGATGCCCAGACCCAGCGTGTTAGGGCTAGAAACACAGTCATCATAGGAGATCCCATTTAACCCCTAGAAAAGTTGTCCTCTGCACTGGAGAAAGCACAGTTTTCTTGAGGTTCAACCTGAGCTCCAAGTTCCTCACATGGGCGAGAACAACATCTCGATGTTGAAGCCCCAGTTTACTGGATCATGCTAGAATTAACCAGTCATCCAAGTAGTTTAGTACACAGATGCCCTGGAGTCACAAGGGAGCCAGGGCGGCATTCCTGCACTTTGTGAATGTGCAAGGGAGCTCCTAAATTCAGCGGAGAGCCAGAACCGGAAGACAGAGCAAGATAGAGCATCGCTCATCTCCAGCTCCTCTTCCATATCCAAGCAAGATCCCCAGGACTTGAGCCGGCTGGCGGCCTTGGCTCTGAAACCCAATTCCCTTCGGCTGACAACAGAGCAAGCCACATGCAGAGCTGCCTGATCGTAAGGCGTTCACAATGCGCATAGTCAGACCCCTTGAGGGCAGGCCATACCCTACACTTCACAAAGAAACTGTGTTATGAAAGTGATTAAATGGGAGCAAGGCATGACACACTTCCTGAATTCTCTCTGACTCATACTTTCCTCTTTTTTAAGGGACAGAAAAGTAAAGACATTTTCTTTCTTTTTTGAAAAGATAGAGAGAAAATTAAGAGTTTTTTTGCAAGCATTACACAAATGACCCACATGCAGTCTTGCTGAAGTTACTAAGGCTGATGGCGCAGCCTATAAACCTGTATAAACCTGGCCTATAAACAGGCATGATTTTACACAAGCTTCAGATGCTGGTCACTCGCGAGGTCGCTTCCCTCAGCGTGAAGCTCATGCAACGTTGATTTTCCTTTGAAAGGGAACATGTTTTTATTGTCCTGCAGGCAGCAAAAGCTTAGCAAAATCCCACAGCATCATGGATGAACACATATATTTTTTACTTTGCTTAGGGACTCACTCAAAATAGCTCTATGTCTGTCCATGACAGTTGAAATAGTTGAACTAGCTCTATGTCTGTCCATGATTGACAACTTCCACATTAGTGTCCAACACTTAATGTGGAGAAAAAATCCATCTCTATAACAGGGCAATTATTAGATTAATGATGGCAATGGTGAAGAGACAAATGTGCATGAAACACCTGTCCCATTCACAAGGCATGAGATTGTCTCGTGATAAAATTATGTCAGGTTTTTATTATGGTGAGATCATGAGAAAAGTAAGTCAAAATCAGAAGATAGTAGCAATGCATGGCCACTTTCTGTAGGGCATCTGTAGTTTCCTCTGTCTCAAGACACAGAGACAGACAAAAACAGCTCTCAAGAATTCAGAGCAGGTCAATAACACAGCATCACACACTGGCACACAACTGCCATAATATTTACAGTGAAAACATAGGGAGAAACATAAAAGAATGACATACAAGAATAAACTCTTCTGCCAAATGACATAATAGTAATATATTTACTCAGTTTCATTCTGTGAAAATTTGGGAAAAAACACATATCACCATGGTTAAACTTCATGAAGTTCACAGTGGGGCTGTCTGGCCTTCATGACCAGCCTAAATTACAGCTGCCAGTAAATTTAGCTTCATATTAGAACATATTCATCCTGAACCGACAGAATACAATGTGTGCCAGATGCATAATTCTGCATCTGTTCAATCTCCAAATCAGTGTCTGTTGACCTCAGTAATCACAGCATTTGTTGAAAAAGAAAAGTCTTTTGGTGAAGAGGTTGTTAAAATGTGAAGATTTCTGATAGATGAAGGTGTTTTGTCACTCAATACACCTATGAGAAAATAACCATGCTGAGCAGGCCCACATGACCTCGATTTTGGATAAAGATGACAAGAGAAAAAAGCCTATGTGACTTTAAAGGGGGTTCATTACTATGGCTTCAATTGCAAAGACTGTGTTTTACATGCCTGAAGGCTTGAGTGAAGGGGTCCATTGGCTCTTTTATCCTGATGGGTTTCTTCCAACATGCAGTGCAGTCATCCACAGGGCACGAGGGCTCACTCAATGGTTTGGCAAGTATGAAAATAATGTAACTTGTATACTATGACCTTAACACTCACCAGGTCTCAACTCAACTAACACCTATGGGAGATTTTGGAGCAAACCATTGCCTCTGGCTTTCTCATTAGGGATAAATTTAAACAATTAAAATTTATATCCTGAATTTATATATTTCTGTAAAGCTGCTTTGTGACAATGTCCATTGTTAAAAGCGCTATACAAACAAAATTGAAATTGAACTTGATTTGAAGATCTATCACATCCATTACACATCCATCATCACCACCATCATCATCAAAACACCAGTTGAGGGAATATCTTTAAAACAATTTTTGTTCTCTCAACACAGTTCCAGATCCTCTTGAGACCTTGATTAAGATAAAGCACTCACTAATGATGAACGAATTAAATAAAATAAATACATTTGAAGTGGTATTTAAAAAGTATTAAATTAAACCTGACAATACGTTCAGACTGCATACTACACCAATATCCTAAAGAAAGTGTGATAGAGTCAGCTACACATTAATTAGGCTGCATTTCTTGTAGGCTGCATTGCAAGTCTGCTTCAGACAGACAGACAGACAGACAGATAGACACATACTTCTGTGACAATTTGTCCAAATACAACAAATGGAGAACAATAATTACAGTTCTTTGAATAAGAGGCATAGGGATAAGTGAGAATTTCTTATTCACATTTGTTCTCTCATTCCGATGCCTGTTGAAGCAGACAGTTCATCCTCAGGACATAATTAAAATGCCCTAGGCTCTTGGTCCCTCCCTGCATCTGCTTCACGATTCTGGCATCAACACTGTGTTTGTCTGTTTCACTAAAGCTGCTGAAATCCTTGTGTAATATCTAAAGGGTTATCAGGTCAAATCAAAAGTAAATGATAAGGACTTAATAATCCAAGGCAGTGGCCTATAATATAGTTGTCAAATCCAGGGCTTCAGTGGATCCAGCCTGGACTCCCGAATCCAGAGGACACCCACTCCAGTGTGGGCATTAGGGGTCATTTCATGTCAAGTGGTCCAATGTGGATTGCTCGACTGTTTTGAACTTTCATAATTTTTTGAGTAATTAACTCTGTGTTGGCATAATGCAAAATTGCCAGCTTTTTTTTTTTTTTTACAAATTATTTTACTTGGTTTAACTATGGTGACCATCATTGCATGGGCTCCATCATTGTGAAAATAAAGAAGATAAAAACCACCCAGACTCTTCCTAATGCTGGCCCATCTGACCAAAGTAACCAGACTAGAAAGGCCTTGGTCATGGAAGTGATGGAGAAACAGCTTTAAAGCAGCATGACTAGACAGAAGCTACTACTGAGTAAAAGAAAAGTATGACAGGACTGAAAGCATGAAGAAAAAGATTCTCTGATCTGATTAGACTAAATTTTAACCCTTTGGGCTGAACTCTGAACATTATGTGCTGAGCATTATGCCTGGTACTGCTCATCAGCAGCATAATACATTCTTCAAAGTATGCAGCCAAGATACTGCTGGAGTGGATTCAGGACAAGTCTCTGAATGTCTTTGAGTGGCCCAGCCAAAGCCCAGATTTGAACTGTATTGAATATCTATGAAGAGACCTTAAAGGGTCATGAAACCTCCCTCTTTCAGCTCAAGTCTACTTCTCAATGTTTTGGAAAAATGCAGCATAAATGGGTGTGGATGGCTGGGTGAAGAAGAAGGGATGGGGAATGGATGTGGCATGGAAAGGCAGGAGAGGAAGAGGGGGGGCGAGCCTTCAGAACACTCACAATAAAGATGGATAGTGACAAAGTTTGCAGATGAGGCAGATAATTTCTCTTCTAATTAATCCCCAGAGCTAAATGGAGACACAATAGAAAGCAGCGCAGGTCCTCTGCCCTGTCTATTTGAATCATTAGCCCCTGGCGTGACTATGGAGGGAAACGTAACAAAACCGGAGGCAGTGCGGATGAGAGAAATGTTGGAATAGTAGATAGCTAATATGCTCGACCTTGTCACAAATAAAAAGGCAAAGGCTCTTCTCTTCAATGTGGACTCTCATTGTATAGTTTTGCACGTGACGGCTTGCGGAGCTTTAAGCGGTTTAATTAGCTCAAAAAGTAAGTAAACTGTCATGGTTAAAATTAGACACGTACCTTATTTGAAGGGATGGAAAAGTCCTCGGGACGGAGTACCGCATCATAATGTAGATGCCAATAGTTTTCATGAACAAGTACGAAGTCCACCTTTCTCCAATTGTCATAGCTCTCCCGAGAAAACACACTCAAACTCTTACACCACTGAAACACCTCTGACCCATTTGAACCTCTCTCATCTACTACATCTGTAGGAAAGCACCATGTGCAATCAAGAATAATTAAGAGACAGCATCTTCTCATATTATAAGAACACGCAGGCTCATGAATAATTATGAAAAATCGACACGTCATCGAAGTACTATAGTACATTGCCACGTCATTGCCTGTGACTGAGATTTAAAACCATTAAGACGAAAATAGCAGAAAAAAGCTCGAAATTATCCAGATTTCTCCTACAATTAAAATTAACGGATGCTATGAAGAATGTCTTTCATGATGTGCGATACAGACACCTCTGTTCAACTCTCAGAAAATGTAGTTTAGTGTTTCATGACGCTTTAAGATGGCAGTTCACAGATACTCTCCATGCAATCTGCCTTTACAAGAACCTTTGGTAGCAATTACAACTTTGAGTGTTCTTGGGCAAGTCTCTACAAACTCTGCACATCTGGACTTTTGGCAATTTCTCCTATTCCACCTGCCAGATCATCTCAAGCACAAAGTGCTGTATAAAGGGTCTGAATACTATAATTAAAATTATAGACTAAACAATAATAAATTTGCATTCATTCACCCGTTAGTGATCCATACTTAACTGTGATTATGAATGTTGACTCAGATTTGTTGACTCCATCTCATTGTGACAATATTGTGTGTTTTAATCAAAGTCAAGAAAAGAACCCAGACACCAAACTGCATTTGTCTTTTCTAATAGGCTGCAACAGAAATGTTCAGAAAGGGGGAACACTATCCTGGAAGTCGGATAACCCACAGACAGTGCAACATTTACAGCATGTGAAGCTGATAAATGTTTTTTTAATGCTTTTTTTTCACTCCAGTGGTGCATATCACAGACAACCATCATGGGAGCAGATAAAGGCAGAAGCCTGAGAAATTTAATTTACTGCTCTTTAATTCAACTTGACCCTATTTTAACTTTGATCAGTCAAAAGGCCTGCAGACAAGAAGCCGTCACTCACTAGGACCAGAAAAGGCTTTTCTGCAGCAGGCGGCTCAGAAGGTAGAGTTTGTACTTCACACATTTCTGCTTTCTGATATGGGTATATCAGATATTTTGCATGCAGATTGTGCTTATATGGTTCCTGAATTAATATTCATTGGCAAAAACAAATAAACAAAAACAACATTCACGACAACATATTATATAGGGATTTGTCAATGTAATATACATTACAACAGAATTATGTTATAATGTAAAAGCGCATAGACCTCTAATTCTGGGTAGAATTAATGCAATACGTTATTAATTAGTGCAATAGGGGTGGCTGTGGCTCAGGTGGTAGAGCTGTTTTTCCACGAATCATGGGATTGGTTGTTCGATTCCTGGGCTACATCTCTTATTATCAGTTCGTAGATGTAAATGGAGACTTCTCCATGCATACCGAGATTAAATTTGGTGTTCCACAAGGTTCTGTTTAAGGCCCACTGCTTTATACTTTATATATGCTGCCTCTAGGTCAAATTATTCATAAACATGGAATTAGCTTCCACTATTATGCTGATGATACACAGCTGTATGTTTCAGTGAAGTCAAAGGACAGACAGCAGCTTAGTGAAGTTGTGGATTGTGTAAAGGACATTAGACGCTGGATGCTACCTAATTCCTTTCACTTAATTCTGATAAGACAGAAATACTTGTATTAGGACCACGTGTAGCTAGAAGTAAGCTTTTTGATCACATAGTAACTCTGGATGGACTTTCTGTTTCATCATGTGCAGCAGTAAAATACCTTGGAGTGATTATTGACTCTAGCCTACCATTTGATCCTCATGTAGTCAATATTATTAGGATAGCCTTCTTTCATCTCAGAAATATTTCTAAGATAAGAAATATATTGTCACTACAGACTAGATTATTGTAATGCCTTACTGTCTGGATGTTGCAGTAGGAGCACAAACAAACTCTAGTTAGTCCAGAATGCAGCTGTTCCTAACTAGAACCAGAAGATATGACCATATCACCCCAATCTTAACAACACTGCATTGGCTCCAAGTCTCGCATTGATTATAAAATACTATTATTAACCTATAAAGCACTAATTCTTCTCGCACCACAGTATCTAAGCGACTTTTTGATTTTCTATGATCTGCCACGCCTACTTATATCAAAAGATGCAGGCTATTTGATGGCTCCTCGAATAGCGAAGTCTGCAGCAGGGGGAAGAGCTTTCTCTTATAGAGCCCCACAGTTTTGGAACAGTCTTCCAATTAGTGTCCGGGACTCAGACAGAATCTTAGTGTTTAAGTCTAGGCTTAAAACGTATTTGTTTACTCAAGCCTACCCTGACTAGACTTTCTGTAACGCTAAGCACAGTCCTAATAATGTTTTCTCTCCTTCTGTCGAGCCACACACGATTTTATGGAGATAGTAGAGATCCTGATCCTTTCTGCTCGCCGGACCTGCCTGATCCGTTTTGGATGTCATACCCCTGGATGGAGCGCTCATCTACTCCAGTTCCAGATTTCTGGGACTACAGCTGCTTCTAAGGCCAGACAGACTTCATATAAATTATAAATTCATACTGAACTTTTTCACACTATCTGTTTTTACCCAGATGAGGATGGGTTCCCTTCTGAGTCTGGTTCCTCTCAAGGTTTCTTCCTCTTAACATCTTAGGGAGTTTTTCCTTGCCACCGTCACCACCGGCTTGCTCAGTTGGGATAAATCAGCACTTTTAATATCTGTATATCGTGTTGAAATTTCTGTAAAGCTGCTTTGAGACAATGTCTATTGTAAAAAGCGATATACAAATAAAATTGATTTGATTCCCAAGTTGCCCCGATGGCAAGCTAGCATCGTACCCTGCATGACAGCTCTGCAACCATTGGTGTGTGAGTGTGTGTGTGTGTGAATGGGTACTCCGGTTTCCTCCGGGTACTCCGGTTTCCTCCCCCAGTCCAGAGACATTCATGGTAGGCTGATTGGTGTGTCTAAATATTCCGTAGTGTATGAATATCAATGGGTGTGTGAATGTGTATATGATTGTGCCCTGCGATGGATTGACACTGCGATGATTCCCCATGACTCTGAGAAAGGAGTAAGCGGTAGAAGATGGATGGATGGATGGATGGATGGAAGTTTCATGCTTAGCCATCAGTCCAAACCCGAATACAAGGTTTAATGCAGAGTGAACTTAAGGATGATCAAAAGAAAGCATGAGGGTAAGCAATGCTCTCTTCTTTCCATGCACACCTGAAACACCACAGAAGAAATCACATATAGAAGACTTTGAATTATGGCAGCTACAAGAGAGGAGTTAAAAAGCAATACCTAAAACTCTGTACTACATGGTACAATAAAGCATATACAAAGTGTCCTTATATATATATTTACTCTAGTACTCTAACATGTGTAGCAATTTCATAGTTCAATGAGGCCGTTTAAGTTTAAATCTGTTTAATTTTGGCTTGTTAAGATTAATGATGAGGCAATGTCTATGTAATTTAGTAGAGTTTAATTTAAGAGGTAGTGAGTAAGGTCCATTTAAAAGATCCATGTTTTATTTAAAATAAATTCCGTCCAAAAAAAACCCTATTTTTTAATTACAATTGATTTTGTTATTGAAACATAGAATAATAATGAGCCCAAGAGGATAAAGTCAGTAGAGTAACATTATGTCAAATGTTGTTCCATTCATCAATGCACCATTTTCTGTACTGCTTATCCTACACAGGGTCACTGGGAGCTGGGAGCCTATGACAGGGAACTTGGGGCACAAGCTGGGGGACACCCTGGACAGGGTGCCCACCCATCGCAGGGCACAGTTACACACACATTCACACACTGCAGACAATTTGGAAATGCCAATCAGCCTACAACGCATGTCTTCATTATGAGGGAGGAAACTGGAGTACCTGGAGAAAATCTCTGAAGCAGATGGAGAGCATGCAAGCTCGCCGCATACAGGATGGAGGCGGTCATCAAACTCACAACCCTGGAGGTGTGAGGCAAACCACTAAGCCAATATGCCCGCCAAATGTTGTTTCTCATAGCATTATTTTTCATTATATTATTAAACATGACAAATACACTTTTACAGCCTGTCTCTTTTGAAAGCTACAGTTAATCAACATTTTGCCTATTCATATCTATTGAGATAAGTGTAGAACTAAACCAGTGAAGCCAGCTCAGTCCAAAAGCTGCACAAAGATCAAGGAGAACAAGAATAGACAATTGGGGTAGTTTGGAAGTTTGTCAAGTACTGTTTCGGTAATATGAATAAGCCAGAAACCTGAAACCTTTTTTAGCGATAATATATAATTTTTTTTAAGTGATTCCTTACTTGTACAAATAATCTGGAAGATGTGGATTATGTACAACCTGATTTTTTGAAAACCGACTTCTGGTCCAGAATGCTTGTTTGCATTTGGGTGTGCCTCCTGTCAGTCATTTAATAGAAACTACTTGTCAAACCCTAACTATTAGCTAACTATTAGCCTTAATCTTGAAAAAAGTGGACTAATCTTACCTAATGCACCTTTAATTACTAACTACTTTCCCAATGATTCCACCCCAAAATAGAAGACTATAAGGCTGTAGATTGCCATATAGTTGGAAAGTAGAGTTGGGTCCAGAACTTTAGCAAATGATTGTTGAAAACTGTTTTAAGGCAATGGGGATAAATGCCTTGCTCAAGTGATGGACTGAATGAGAGATTAGTTCAAACCAGATCACTCATTAAAATAATATTAAATAATGACCATAATGTTCAGTGTAGAGATTTTAAATATAAAGCATTGCCACTGCATTTGTTGATAGCCTCCAGGCTTTCACCGTCTGACTTTTTTTTTTTTTATCTGGCCTCCATTAATCTGGAAGGATTAGCATAATGAACTGGAACGGAAGGTTGCATAAGTCCCTGTGTTTCTATAAGTAAGCAGAGGACCTTGGTCACTCTGGTAGAAAATGGCCAGACAACAAGCATGGCTTCGTACTGAGCTTTTATAGCCTACTCATATAGAGTTTCATCACAACTAAATTGTAAGGCACGTTAATGGATATAATGGTAGGTGCTTCATGCAAATATACACTATATGACCAAAAGTTTGTAGACACCTGACCATCACACCCATATGGGGTTCTTGCCCAAACTGTTACTACAACAATGGAAGCACACAATTGTATACTATGTCTTTGCATGCTTGAACATTACAGTTTCCCTTCATGGGACTAAGAAGCCCAAAACTATTACAGCATGACTATGCCCCTGAGCACAAAGCAAGGTCTTGACAAACCTTGAAGGCATGGTTTGCCAAGGTTACAGTTGTTGAACTTGAGTGCTCTGCACTGAGCCCCAACCTCAACCCCACTGAACACTTTTAGTATGAGCTGGAACACTGACCAGGCCTCCTCACTTGACATCAGTGCCTGACCTCGCTAATGCTTTAGTGGCTGAATCAGCACAAATCCCCACAGCCATGGTCTAGTGGATCACATCTACTGGGAAGCCTTCTGAGATGAGTGGAGGTTATTATAACAGCAAAGAAGGGACTAAATATTGATTGGAATGTTCAAAATTCACAAAGTCGTGTTATGGGCAGGTGTCTGCAAACCTTTGGCCATATAGTGTACATTGGAAGGCCATTCATAAACAGACAATAAGCTCAGGTTGTGGATTTTCCTATGATCCCTCTGTGTCTGACTGACTTTGGTCAGGCTGATCTGGGTTCCTCCAACCTCACAAAAATATGCCAGTTTGGAATCACCCCAAACTCTAGTCCAAGTTCTCAGAGTACCACAATCACACCTCACACCACCAGCTTACATTCAAGGCTTGGCATGATGCTTCCAAACAAATACTGAAAGAAATAATCACACGGTTCTGGTCTAGCAAGAGAGAACTGGGTCATTTTCACTAGTGTTTTTTTTTTGTGTGTGTGTGGGGGCGTGTGTGTGTGTGTGTGGTTTTTGGGGGGGTTGGTCTGTTAATCCCGTGCATTCAGGATTTTTGGTGAATTGTGAAAGCTGTTATTGAGCCAGTGAGCAGTAAAGAGAACTGATCACTGGTCCTGTTGAAAGCGGTGGTCATGGGCTCATTTTAAGGGTTATTAAGGCCGGTAGAACTGGCTCCTTGTTTGTTGTATGCTTGCACCATGCATTCAAAAAGCATAGTTCTTCACCATTTTGATAGCAAAGGAAATAAGTGTTAAAAAAAAAAAAAACATACAGGAACATACAAATAGCAACTACCATTTTGCAAACCTGGGTGCACAAATGTGACATAAGGAACTGTGCATCTGATGCACAATTCAGAAAAAAGTTATTCGATGTGAAAGCAAATCTGCTATTCAAACCAAAACAAGCACAGATACTGGGATCTGAGATTCTGGGCTTGTGTGCAGACTCGAGTATTTAAGCCAAGTGATAAAACACCCTCAAACTAACCTAAGTGTACACACACACACACACACACACATACACACATAACTAAACTCATTCACATTTCCTCCCACACACTGATTTTATTAATAACATTTTTTAACTGCACTTTTAGAACTAGGAACAAAAAGACAGGAAAAATGGTTTGATTGAAGCATAAAAAGTGCTGATTACACCACAGTACGAGGGAGTTGATGACCTTTGCATTAATCTCAGCTACAGAGAGCCAGGAGATTCCAGATGTAAGATCACACTGGTGCACAATGAAGAAAACTGCAGTACAGCCCTCTCTCTTTCTTCCACATCACTCCGCTCCACTCTTCTCCGTTTACAAAGTAATCTGCTCCCTAGCAGACAAGCATCAGCTGGGCTTATCTAGAGCTCTCAGGTGCTGCAGATGGAGCTGCACTAAGGCTGAGACAGAGGATGTAGAAAGAGAAAAATACAGAGCTGTAAATACAGAGACACAGAAAGACAGACAGAGATAAAGATAGAGGTTTATAAAGACACACCAACTCTACCCTCCTTATTATTCTTATTGTTATTAACATAAGTGTATTATTGTTACTATTACTTTTATTGGTACTATTAATCAAACCTCTTTTTTCTTCTATGGTTTAGTAGTATTGGGCTATATACAGTCAGACCAACAAAGCTATTTAAAAATTAACGGAATGGATTTTTAACGAATTCAGAGAGTGTGTGTTGTGAGAGAGAGAGAGAGAGAGTAAAAGCTTCATTACGTTATGTCCTTAATAGTAGCATTACTTTTAAAGTGCATTAATGCACTACAAAGTGTTGAAATAATGAATAAGTGAGACAATAACTAACATACACTAAAAACTTTGTATATGTACACACTTTGTATAATGTATACACTAAAAACGTTTACTGTTCCCACATTAATAAATCTAGTTATCTAGATTTATAAGACAGGATTTGCTTGCCTATAGTTTTAATTGCATTCTAGTTACATGACTCATGGTTTATCAGAAATATTTTAGTTTCAATTTAGCTTCAAAGTGTGAGTTCAATTTGGATAACATTTCCATTAATTCACAGATGCAACCAACATATATATTAAAAGATTTATTGAGCTTTTTTCCCCACTATGAAATACTACATTTCGAGTGCAAATAAGGACCTGTGATGAACTTAAACTTTGACGGACGTCACATCTGGGATGTGGCTGGAATTAGAGTGTCCTAATTAAAGGTGTACAATCAGAAGAAATCAAGATACTTCTGCCTCCATTTTGCAGCTCAGTATACACATAAAACAGCACAGCTAGTCCACATACTGGCATGTCTCCATGTGGGAGGAAACAGGAGAACCCTCACGGACACGGGAAGAACATCCAAATCTCCACTCAGACAGTAAAGAGTTATCAGGATTGAACCAGGGACCCAAGCAAACAATTGCTTGCCGAACCCAAGCTGACCTCCAGGCTTAAATAATAGATCCTACAAGTGCTACTATGGAGCTGCATGTGTTCATCAATCAATGTTAAGCCATAATTGGAAATGGTCTGTGCAGCTGAATGAATAAGCCTCTATTTAAATTGCAAATAGGATTTATCTGTATATACAGTGGAATCTAATCTCTGCACCAAAACAAGCTTTTATTTTCCAAACCGTCAATCAGAACAGAGGGAATTACCAATGAAAAACATTAGCTTTAAAAGTATTATTACATACAATATATTATATCTGACCCATTACAGACACAAGTGTGTGTGCGTGGGTGTGTGTGTATATATATATATATATATATATATATATATATATATATATATATATATATATATATATATATATATATAAACGACAGTGATTTTTGCTTATCATGAGTGAAGTAGAAATCCACTGAAATCACAATTCCACTTCCGATATGCTGATATGTCTATATGACATGATGTATGATTGTGCAAACAGATAAAAGGACAAATATTCTGTCTCTTCACTGCCCCACTTCCTCATGTCACATTGTTATGGAGATGTGTTGTTTATAGTGTTTGTGTGTTGTATAATTATAGATGGCCAAATTTGCTGTCCCCATCACTCATGCTTCATTGACAAGGTTGTAAATTGGCATTACGTTTTTTTTGATCAAAATGAAATGCGCTGTTGTGCTGGCAACGAGTGTGAAATGAATATAGTATGGATTGAACAAATGTGTCCAGCATGAATTTGGGGTAGGAATGTGTTGGTTATTTTGAATACAAAATATTCTTACATTGAGCAATTCAAGTTACGTGGATGTATGCTGTACATTGGTTGTTTTTTAACAGTGCTCAGGTAGGATATGAAAAACAGAAGAAATAAAGGCATGATGAAAACATGTTAGTTAGCAAGTCATATGGTATTAAGATAAATGCATATCATATCCAGTAATCAAATTCTGATTAATCTTTATAGACCTACAATAGCATGCACCTGACATTCCCTCTCTGTCTGCTGATCATCTTCAGGAAATAGTATAGCAGAGAATCCCTTTTATTCTGCAAAAAATACTAACTTTTATTAGCCAACTAGCTAGCTCTAGCTATATTTTGATTAGGTCAGCAAGGAACAAACAGCA
Organism: Ameiurus melas; assembly: GCA_012411365.1. Taxonomy (NCBI): domain Eukaryota; kingdom Metazoa; phylum Chordata; class Actinopteri; order Siluriformes; family Ictaluridae; genus Ameiurus; species Ameiurus melas. Next base: position 16,525,688 of record CM022759.1, on the reverse strand, counting down.
TTGAGGGATAAGAGTATAACACACAATCACTGGAGCAACATCAAAAAACAAGCCAAAAGGCAAGAGTGTTTGTTCATTCAACAAGATAATAAAAATCTCTTTAAGTTACCCATATGATTGTTGGAACATATATTTATTTTTTTCTTCTAAACGGAATAACACATTACTTGATATGGTGGTTGGAAACAAGAGTGCACAGAAGCATATTTCAATTTTCCCCTCAAGCAGTAAACTTGATAACGGAATACTTAAGTAATAAAAAAGGCACGCAATATTTTGCATTAGTGAGAGGCAACACTGAGGATATACAGCTGAGGTCAAAAGTTCACATTCACTTTAAGGGGACATGTACTGTACGTCATAGCAGTCTTGGGATTTCAGTGATATATCCCAACTGTTCTTTAACTGTGACAGAATCATGGGAATACATGGTTCTTTTTCACCAAAATACATATTGTGGGTCTTCTGAAAATATGACAAAATAATCTCTGTCAAAAATATACCTGATGTATAAATTCTATAGCATCCTTTAACTTTATCACATGCCCTCTGATGCTCTATTTAGTGATTATGATTGACTACAGGTGGTGCATTCTCTGTGCCCATATAAATAGGGCCAATTTGAGTGCAGCCATTAGACTGAGCCACATGTATTACAATGGGACAGTCTAGGGAGCTCTGTATGGATCTCAGAAAGAAAATCATACATTTACAGTGCCTTGCGAAAGTATTCGGCCCCCTTGAACTTTTCAACCTTTTGCCACATTCAAGGCTTCAAACATAAAGATATAAAATTTAAATTTTTTGTGAAGAATCACCAACAAGTGGGACACAATTGTGAAGTGGAACGAAATCTATTGGATATTTTAAACTTTTTTAGCAAATAAAAAACTGAAAAGTGATGCGTGCAAAATTATTCGGCCTCTTTACTTTCAGTGCAGCAAACTCACTCCAGAAGTTCAGCGAGGATCGCTGAATGATCCAATGTTGTTCTAAATGACTGATGGTGATAAATAGAATTCACCTGTGTGTAATCAAGTCTCTGCATAAATGCACCTGCTCTGTGATAGTCTCAGGGTTCTGTTGAAAGCGCAGAGAGCATCATGAAGACCAAGGAACACACCAGGCAGGTCCGTAATACTGTTTTGGAGAAGTTTAAAGCCGGATTTGGATACAAAAAGATTTCCCATGCTTTAAACATCCCAAGGAACACTGTGCAAGCGATCATTTTGAAATGGAAGGAGTATCAGACCACTGCAAATCTACCAAGACCCTACCAGAACCCTGAGACTATCACAGAGCAGGTGCATTTATACAGAGACTTGATTACACACAGGTGGATTCTATTTATCACAATCAGTCATTTAGGACAACATTGGATCATTCAGAGATCCTCGCTGAACTTCTGGAGTGAGTTTGCTGCACTGAAAGTAAAGAGGCCGAATAATTTTGCACGCATCACTTTTCAGTTTTTTATTTGCTAAACAAGTTTAAAATATCCAATAGATTTTGTTCCACTTCACAATTGTGTCCCACTTGTTGGTGATTCTTCACAAAAAATTTAAATTTTATATCTTTATGTTTGAAGCCTTGAATGTGGCAAAAGGTTGAAAAGTTCAAGGGGGCCGAATACTTTCGCAAGGCACTGTATATGAGTTATGTCATTTGGAACCATTTAAAAGCAACTGCATGTACCGAGACCATCTGTACAAACTATTGTTCCCAGGTACAAAGTACATTGAACAGTGGTCTCTTTGCCAAGGTCAGGAAGAAAACCCAAACTGAGAATAAATTGGTCTGGATGGTCATATATAGTCAGAAAATCACCAAAAAACAGGTCTGGCAGGAATTAAAAGCTGCTTGGAATAAATGTCAAGCAGCAAGTATGTTGCTGATCACATGCTCAAAGCAACAGCTTTCCAGATATTTATGGTTTTATGGTCAGATAAAATAAAGATAGAGATATTTGGCCACAACGACCAGAAGTATGTTTGGAGGAAAAGATTGAGGTATTCAGTCCCAACAAATTGTACCTACTATCAAGCATGGTGGTGGTAGTATCATGCTTTGGGGCTGTTTTGCTGGAAGTGGAACTGGTGCACTGCTGAAAGTGAATGCATTAATGAAGAATAAAGATTACTTTAAGATTCTTTTTCTCAAACCCACCTCAAACCATCAACCAGAAAGTTGAATCTTGAATGCAGTCGGGGGTTCCAACAGGACAATAACCCAAAGCACACTTCAAAACTAACTGGGGAATGGCTAAAATCAGGCTTTCATAAAGTCCTGATCTCAACCCTACTGAGAATATAATACTCTGATCTGTCCTGAAAAGACAAGTCTGTGTACAAATACCTACAAATTTGGGTGAACTCTATCAATTTCGCCAATAAGGGTGGTCAAATATTCAACTTTAGTTTTCCCAGAGGTTTATTGAAGGCTATCAGAAGTGGCTAATTTAGGTGAAACGTGTTACAGGACATGCAATTGAATATTAGGTGTACTGTAAGTATATTTTGACACAGAATTTCCCCAGAATAATGTATATTCCATAATATACTCAGAAAAATAGCTTAACTTTCTGAATGCTTACATGTGTATATAATCTTTTGATCTAAGATGAACAGATTTTTGACAAAACTTCACAAGAATGGTAGTGTGTGAACTGTTCTAAATACACTGAGATGATGGAGGGCTAAGCAGGAAACAGGTGCAGTAAGGAGTCCGTGGATTGAGAGAATAGATAGAATTTCTGTGATATATCTGAGTACAAGGTTGTGATAGCTCATGGAATGGTGGCAAATATGATACTCAGATTTTTAAATGAGCTTTTCAGTTACTCACTCCTTTTTTTTTTCTTCACTTTCACCAAACTGTGCATAGTCATTATAAAAGTAATGTAATTCCTTTCCACAACAACAAAAAATTATATACTAATATACTAACTTATATATTAATTCATCTGTGGTACATTTATTTACTTTTCATTTCATTTCATCTCTTAGGAAGACCCTGTTCCAATACCTCGTACCATATAAAAAGATATATATTAGCCCAGAATAAGTGAAACCGTCTGCCAGCAATGGCTTAGATCAGCTACTAAAGGTAGACATTTTTTTCTCTTGTCTTCTCTCTCTCTCTGTCTGTTCCATCCATAAATCTGAACTACAGTTATCACAGCAATTAATCTAACCTCTCTCCCAAGCCTTGGCAGGGTTAATATGGCAGCTTTCTAAACACCAATAAGGGACAGACTGGAGCAAGGCACCACTGTTTACCATCTGTTGTTACCTTCCCAGCCTAGAAAAATGCTATTAAACACATTGCATGAAGCTCCCGGCATGTTCTGTTACAATTAAAATATTTGATAGCTCCTAGTAGCCATCCATGAAGCATGGATCTGAACCAAACAGAGATCTCAAATTTGACCTTCAATCAACCTTTAATCTATCATCAATCAACCTAACACATTTGTCCAAAGTCTGAGACCACATTGAAAATCTAAATTTGGAAATAAACAGAAGATTTTAGAATTCTAAAATATTAAAAACAAAAAAAAATCTATTGTTCAATATCTTGAGTATTTAATATTCAAGATTCTGTACTATTTCTAGGTCTCTATTTAAATGTATGCAAATTTGTGACATTGACCATGTTAACTGCTTTGTACAAAAGGTCAGATTTTCCTCATGTCTAATATCTTCGACTGAAGCATGTGTTCAGACCCCAATGGATTTAATCTAAAATGGATCATAAGGTTTTGCACAAACTTGTGGAGTCCATGCCAGCTCGAGTGCATACTGTCATTAAAGCAAAAAGGGAGGCATACCAAATGCTAAAAAACCTCTGAAATTCATGTAAATACTTTTCACTCAAGTTGTTGTCAGTAATATAATTTGTAATGAGAATTTGTATTTTCACTAGTGGTATCATACTTTTGGACCCTAATGTATATACTGTATAGATACACAAAATTTGTAAAGAAAGAAAATGCATCTTACCTTTTATCTCCAAAGCCAGGAAACTTTATCGGTCTGCAGTGACTAGTGGTAGCTTCTATGCAGCATCTCATGTCTTGGAAAAAGCCTGTAGACAAATGGCAAGAATGTGATGCCCCTTGCTGATCACTGCCCACTCTAGCCCATAGGTCATATCGCTGGCACTCAGCATTTATTACAGTCATTGTTAAAGTAAATCAAGTATGTCTTTTGCATACAAATCAAGTCACAATTTAATTACCAATGGTTCATTTGAGTGCTTTAATTGGTCACTGATGGATTTTGTTCTCAACCACCTGCTTAACATGCTCTCCGAATCAACATCAACAACCTCCTCACACACAGCCAGAGTATAAATAGCATTTCATTAACCAGACATAACATGAGTCAGTATGAAATGCATGATGTTTTGTTGCCATATTCCAAGTACACACCAGAAAAGACTCATGATATGGAAAAGTAACAGGCAGTGCTTGCTAGGACGTCAGCCTTGTCTATGCACCTGTGCCTAATTAGCAGTCTTTTTAAGCTGAAAAGTTGTGGGGGTTTTTTTTTTAATGGGGAATTTCAAACCACTTCTCCATATTGATATTTATTCGTTCTTGAGTATACTCTATTTGCTTCTGTTGTGCATATTGTTTCAGTTAGCTTTCATTTGATATTTTTTATGTTTATTTGTTCAGTTGGTTTGTGAACTCGCTTCAGTCATATAACCTTACAATCTATTGCAGGTTATATTCCACCCCAGTAATTTGATTGGACAAACAACGTTCCAAGAGTAATTATTTTTAGTATAACTGCACTGGGACGTTTTACTGTTTGTAAAACTGTTTGTACTCTGCTCTTCTGTGTTTGCTATGTAAAATTCCAATTCCAGCAATAGTCCCACTGAAACTGCTACTAGAGTAGAGTTAGCAACATCACCATTGGACATGGCAAACAACACAGTTTTCATTAATATAACTTCTGACCAGAGGTGGGTAGTAATGCACTACATTTTCATTGTTACATTTACTTGAGTAACGTTTTGAAAAGTTTTTTTACTTTTTAAGAGTCGGTTTAACTGGTCATACTCTAACTCAAGTTTATTTTTAAACACAGAAATGTACTTTTACTTTGCTATATTCGGTGACATTACTCCATTACAGTTAAATGTTAATGTTTGATGAGATGGCGAGATTACGCTGCAGTGGTCTGAATGCGGACGCAACAACTGCTCACTTTTCTAGCGGGCTCAGTCCTGGAAGATTATGGCCAAAAAGGGGGAAGAAATGGAGGCAGGACACACACACACACACACACACACACACAAACACTGACTGTCTCTACACACATTTTCTCATCTGTTCTATTCCATAGTCTGTTCTTTTGTGCTCTGTTGCCTTGTTTAAATGTAAATGCTGACAAGTTTGTGTTATTAACATGTTGAGCTGTTGGGAAAATGTGTTGGTTTTTTTTTTTGTTATGTGTGAGATTTTGTGTTGAAAATGACAGGGTCTGTGTTATTGTACTCATCACAGGACAGGGATATGGTGCTTCATCTTGAACCCAGGTTTTTTTATCATATAAACAGAACAGAGAGACTTTCAAGGAGAGGTATGACTTACAGTTTTCCATGTAGTCCGAGATTCAGGATTTTCCCTTCAATTTAATCAGAGCCGAAGTAACTAATAACTTGCTACTTCAGTTGTTTTCTTATCGGATACTTTATTGTAACTCAAGTAATTATTAACATTATTACTTTTACTGCTACTTGAGTAATTATATCTTATAAGTAGTTTTACTTGTACTTGAGTAAAAGTACAAGTAAAGTACAGCCCACCTCTGCTTCTGACTTAAATATGAGAGCTTGCCAGATGAAGGTGAAAAGAAAGAAGGGACACTAATTACACCATGCACCTTTAAGGGGAGTGCTACAAATCATTGTGAGCTAGCTAGCCAACTACCCGACAGGCTATCAGTGATTGTGGCTTCTTTCTGCGTTATTTCCATTTAAGGAACAATATAATAAATAAATAAACACATTATTTGGCCATATTGTGTCAGTTACTTAATATTAATTTATTATTTATAAAACTGCTGTACAAAAGCAATATCGTACTCACAATAATGCTGTTATATTGAATATCGGCACAGCTGTGATTACCTGATGTTCAGTATAATCACACTCTTGCTTGTGTGATATTGCATGATTAGGGAGCGGGGCAAGCGTCACTATGAATATCTGGTTCTGTCGTTTGGCCTACTTACTTATGTATCAGAATTAGGAATCTTTTTAAATCACTGTACCTTTAGAGGGAAATGGTCTTTGTCTCACAGAATGCATCTACAAATTCCTTGGAAAGCTCTTCATTAATCAATTATTTGTAAAGCTAGAAAGATGTGAATATAACTCATACATGCTTTTTAAGATTCTGCGATTCACCCAAAGATACAGCCAAAGACACCGTCAAGGTTAACGCCATCCTTGATCGCCCTCTCCTAAGGTGCTTAAACAGGTTCACACATTTCTTTGCTATGCAGCTGCAACCACAAAAAGACTCCCCCACATACATCAAGTGGACCCCAATTCAAGTTCTCACTACTCAAACATTCTAATAGACTCAGATTCTAAGGGATATAACTAATGATTAACAACAGGGATACAAACGTTTAATTGATTTGACCATATTCCATAATGGTGGGCCACCCCGCAAAGTGTCCAGGACCTGCAAATTAATCAAACATTGCTTTTGTGGCTAAGATTGGTGGGCAGAAACAAGGAACACAGACAACATTTGTGCAAAAAAAGCTATTTCAAAAATGCCCACCCAGGCAGCCATCAAAAAAACTGGAGTGAGGTGGTTCCAAGACATGGCGTCATATTACAAACCCCATTTTGTCTTCAGCCTCTGGAAAGCCTTTTGGCCATGATCCGTTTGTCATCAGAATGCAATCCAGTGAACAGTACATGTGCTACATTTATATGTATGTATATAGCATTTGAAAGATGAAAATGAAAAAGTAGTCACAAGGGACACTTAGTTTTAATTTAAGAACTTAGTGAAGAACTAGGTCTAGAGTCTGTGTTTAAAGACAGCCAGTAACTCAGATGTTTGGACAGTCAGGGGAGGTTAATTTTCACAGTACAGAGGCTTGATGCATGCCTTCCTTGTATCTTGAGAGATGGAGGGTCGAGCTGTGCTAGAAGCTTGAAGGAAATGCAGTGAAGAACAGTTTGGTAAGTACCTTCAGGGAGATGGGGACCAGTCTATGTAGTTAAGCATGTTTCAAATCTGACTCAGACAGCTAGAGTAAGCCAGTAGAGTAATCTCTATAATCTGCCAGACATGCAGAGATACAAGTTGAAACATGAGGGAGAAAAGGAAATAATGAGTTGAGTGTCATAGGCATAGCAGTGTTACGAAAAGCCATGTGAGGATATTATCTCACTGTGAAAGGGAGTACAGAGGGAGATAGTGGGGGCCAAGCACTGACATTTGTGGGACATGAGTGGAGTATATGAATAGAGAAAATGTGGATATGGGTAAGTTCTAACTAGGAAAGAGAGGCAACTTTTCAAAGTCCTTTAAAAGTCATACAGTGCATTAACCCAGTCACTAGCAGCTGGCACTGCCTCATTCCCTCCAAGTGAGTCCCATCTTTTGTGTATTGTCCCTCAAGTAATTTTTCATATCCACTTTTGTCTCCTCTGGCCATCCTCCCACTTCATTTTTATACAATTGAAGGTTGCCCAGTGTTCACAGAGGCTAGGATATTCTGGTGAATTGAGAGGTACAAACCAGAATAGTGTCCATGCTTGCTAACCTGCCATATTCTACATTATTCATCACACTGGTCATCGTAGCCTGTCATCGGAAGGGGTACTGTCTTGAACTGTGTGGCAGAGGGACTTTCAATCAAGAGGAAAAAGAGGTATTGCTAGTGCTTAAGATAACCACATCAGTCTTCTACACCTAGAACCAATAACCGACAGACAACATCTGTACCTAATTAGCTCAACCTTTTTGTCATTTGTCATCACTGTTCATGATTTTGCCTGTGTGCTTCGTGCACTGTCTTCAAGGGTGTGCCCTCATATATTTGCATCCATATTTCCTTTTTCAGTAAAGTCTAAGTGATTTACTCTATCAATACCATCATTCCCCATCAATGTAAAAAAAAAAACAAAAAAAAAAACCAAGCTTTATATTCACTGCGATTCCCGAGAGATTCTAAAATATTTCTCTCCCATTCTCTTTCAGGATACATTTTACACATTTGATAAAATATTTAATGCACATGCCTGCAAATCAAGTCAAATCAAGTTTTGTCAAGCTTTTGCTTCTGAAATAATATCTAATCTAAATTTGCATGTTGGTGTGAAAACATCTTTGTACAGCAAATCTCTATAACAGAAAAATATACAGATTTATTGTAGGCCCTCCTCAAAAATGAATGTTCAAGTAAAGTTAAAATAATAGAAAGCCTTTGCAGAAAAGTGGATATTATTAAAGGGAGGACTAAATCTCGATTGGGATATTCAAAAATCACATACAGCCATATAGTACACAGGACCTCAAAGTAACATTCTAGTGATAACAGGTACACATTTGCATTTAGATTCCATCTTGACTCCATAGAAAGGCACTACAGCTGCTTCTGTTCTGTTGTCCAAATTTGACATATTTTTAATAGGCCTTTCAACCATTTGAAAATGTTGTCCCGTCATCTATGCAGCATCTGCTTTTCTTGGTTTTGTTGGTGATATCACAGATATATATGCAATAACAAAGTGAACTAACAGTGAGGGAAATAAGTATTGAACACGTCAACATTTTTCCAATGGCTATTCACATGAAATTTTCACCAGACCTTGGTATTAACAGAAATCTGGAAATATAAAGAAATCCATGCATTAAAGTCCATAAATTAAGTTATGTGTAATAAAGTGGAATAACACAAGAAAAAAGTATTGAACACCCTCTATCTGAAATGTATTTACAGTGCCTTGTGAAAGTATTCGGCCCCCTTGAACTTTTCAACCTTTTGCCACATTTCAGGCTTCAAACATAAAGATATAAAATTGTAATTTTTTGTGAAGAATCACCAACAAGTGGGACACAATTGTGAATTGGAACGAAATCTATTGGATATTTTAAACTTTTTTAGCAAATAAAAAACTGAAAAGTGATGCGTGCAAAATTATTCGGCCTCTTTACTTTCAGTGCAACTCACTCCAGAAGTTCAGCGAGGATCCCTGAATGATCCAATGTTGTCCTAAATGACTGATGGTGATAAATAGAATCCACCTGTGTGTACTCAAGTCTCTGTATAAATGCACCTGCTCTGTGATAGTCTCAGGGTTCTGTTGAAAGCGCAGAGAGCATCATGAAGACCAAGGAACACACCAGGCAGGTCCGTAATACTGTTGTGGAGAATTTAAAAGCCGGATTTGGATACAAAAAGATTTCCCAAGCTTTAAACATCCCAAGGGGCACTGTGCAAGCAATCATTTTGAAATAGAAGGAGTATCAGACCACTGCAAATCTACCAAGACCTGGCCGTCCCTCTAAACCTTCAGCTCAGACAAGGAGAAGACTGATCAGAGATGCAGTCAAGAGGCCCATGATCACTCTGGATGAACTGCAGAGAACTACAGCTGAGGTGGGACAGTCTGTCCATAGGACAACAATCAGTCGTACACTGCACAAATCTGGCCTTTATGGAAGAGTGGCAAGAGGAAAGCCATTTATCAAAGATATCCATAAAAAGTCTCGTCTAAAGTTTGCCACAAACATGTGGAAGAAGGTGCTCTGGTCAGATGAAACCAAAATCGAACTTTTTGCCCACAATGCAAAACGATATGTTTGGCGTAAAAGCAACACAGCTCATCACCCTCAACACACCATCCCCACTGTCAAACATGGTGGTGCCATCATCATGGTTTGGGCCTGCTTTTCTTCAGCAGGGACAGGGAAGATGGTTAAAATTGAGGGGAAGATGGATGCAGCCAAATACAGGACCATTCTAGATGAAAACCTGTTGGAGTCTGCAAAAAAGACCTGAAACTGGGATGGAGATTTATCTTCCAACAAGACAATGATCCCAAACATACAGCAAAATCTACAAAGGAATGGTTCACAAATAAACGTATCCAGGTGTTAGAATGGCCAAGTCAAAGTCCAGACCTGAATCCAATCGAGAATCTGTGGAAAGAGCTGAAAACTGCTGTTCACAAACGCTCTCCATCCAACCTCACTGAGCTCGAGCTGTTTTGCAAGGAAGAATGGTCAAGAATTTCAGTCTCTCGATGTGCAAAACTGATAGAGACCTACCCCAAGCGACTTGCAGCTGTAATCGCAGCAAAAGGTGGCTCTACAAAGTATTAACGCAAGGGGGCCGAATAATTTTGCATGCCCCACTTTTCATTTTTTTATTAGTTAAAAAAGTTTCAAAAATCCAATAGATTTCATTCCACTTCACAATTGTGTCCCACTTGTTGGTGATTCTTCACAAAAAATAAAAATTTTATATCTTTATGTTTGAAGCCTTAAATGTGGCAAAAGGTTGAAAAGTTCAAGGGGGCCGAATACTTTCGCAAGGCACTGTAATATTAGTGGAGAAGCCTTTGTTTGTAACGACAGCTTCAAGACACTTCCTGGTTGAAGAAATGAATCAGCCGCAGTATTCAGGTGGGATTTTGACCCATTCTTCTAAATATATATTTTGCTCTCATCTTACCAGACTACACTCTCCTAGTAATTCAAAGGCTTGTCTATAAGAGTTGTAAAAAACTTTAAACGAGCTTCGACATGCGTTTTCTTTAGGAATGGAGTCTTGCGAGGTGAGCGTGAGCAGTGGAGTGCATTGCCTATTGTTTTCTCTGTGACGATGGCACCTGCTGCCTTCAAGTGTTTCTGGAGCTCTTTCCGAGTGGTCCTTGGGTCTTGGGCTACTCTTCTGACTATTCTTCTGACTCCTTGGTCAGGAATCTTTCGAGGAGATCCCTTGCATGGCCGGTTGATGATGGAGTGATTTTGCTTCCACTTGTGGATAATGGCCCTAATGGTGCTTACTGGAAGATTCAGACGTTTTGAAATGCATCTGGATCCAATTCCATCAATGTTTCGCTATTACAAGGTTGTGAAAGTCTTGGTAGAGATCTTTGCTTTTACCAATCATGAGATGTTTCTTGTGTGAGACCTTGTTAATGAAAAGCCTTTTTATAGACCATTAATTTATTAACCCAGCTAATATTAATTTGCACAGATAGGGCCTATTATTACTTTCTAATTACTTATGGATTTCAGCTGGTTCCTTGCCTCACCTTACCTTGGAGAACTGCTTTTGCTTGGTGTGTTCAATACTTTTTCCTGTGTAATTATACTTTATTATACATAACTTTATTTATGGACGTTAACGTTGTGAACTCTTTATATTTCCAGATTTCTTGAGTTAATACTGATGTCTGGTGAAAATTTCATGTCAATAGCCTCATTGGAAATATATTTACTGAAAAAAAAGTTGATGCATTCAATACTCCCCCGCTGTATTTCACATATGTTCTCTACGGCACACAACAATCCAACAAGATCAGAGGTATCAAATATATCATTGCCATTTTGCTCAAAATCTTTTTTTTTTTCATTATTATATTCTTTCTGCCAGAGCCACATTTAGTATCTTATATCTTCTGTTATCATTATCAAAATAAAAACTTTATTTTGTACATCAGTGTAACTGTCAAAGTTACAGTCTCTATTCATTCTGCAAGATCAAAAATCTGCATAAATTCATTAGTGGCAAACTAGTCAGCTAACACTAGTGTAATAGCTAAAACACTTAGGACTTCTTGGTAAGGGAAGTAGCGGTTAGAGTCCATCAGCATGCGGCTCGCACAGGTCTGAGAAGCGAGTACCTGCTGCCTGTGTGTCAATTTTCACAAGCTATGTGACTGTTATGATGCTTGTGGGTCTTTGTTAATTCGTATTGGAGAATTGGTTTGGAGCTGGCATATGATGTGTGCGTTCATAATTTCTCACCAATTTAGGCCCAACACCTCTTACTGTAAATTATTGTCAGTTGCTATTACAGGATTCCCATGGTGACACAAAGCAGTGCAGGAACATCATGTTTTATCACATTGTTTTTTCCTTCTCTGACTATTTCCATTGTAGCTTTAATTATGCAACCTGGAGGTATGGTGGCTTAGTGGTTAGCGCCTTCGCCTCACATGTTTGGGGTGAGGGATCGGGCCTGTGTATGTGTGGAGTTTCCATGTTCTCCCTGTGCTTTTGGAGCTTCCTCTACAAGTGCAAAGACATGCATTGTAGGCTGATTCGCATCTTTAAATATTCCATAGTGTGTGAATGGGTGTGTGTGCGATTGTGCCCTGCAGTGGGTTGGCACCCTATCCAGGGTGTCCCCAATCTTTAGCAACTTTTCTGAAATGCATTTTAACATATTTCTATCTAATGTTAACACTAGTTACCCCACCAATACTAAAACAATGTTAATTTCTGCTTTACAGTTAGCTACTGGCTCTTTTGCAATAAATTTGTGTGTATACACTGGTGTCCCTGCAGGTTTTTCAGTCAATCCAATTGGGCAGCAGTTCTATTACAGACACAATAAATAATCCTAACAGAAATTTCAGCACTTGACAAATGGCACCTCACACAGAAGCTAACCAGTTAATTGCTGGTTAATAAGCTACTGTTTGAGGTGCCAGTAGTTAAGTACTGAAATTATTGTATGGTTATTTATGGTGTTTTGACTTCCAAAGCAAGTCAGTAAGAAATTGTGGAAAAGTAAAGCTATATCTGAAAATATTCTGATGAAGAAAACAACACTGCTGTGGTGTGCAAGGACAGTGGGAAAAAGTCACAAGGGTGCACGCTTTTAGTGTAATTGAGTCAGGCAGATGTGAAGTCCTCAGGACAAAAGTATGATAATACATTTCCACTAATGTTAATTACAACTCCATTAAAATCTTGATGAAAAGCCTTCAACTACAATAAGGTACCCTTGATTAACTCTATTCCCCAGAAGCAATTCTGAACACACAGTACATTCTCCCACATGGAGCATTCATTTCTGTTTTAATTCACATTTTACATTTTTTAAAATATGCATTACCATTGTGATCACATTAGAGTTGCAACAACTAATCGATAAAATCTCTATTAATTGATTATGAAAATCATTGCCAACGAATCTCATTATCGATTAAATGGTCTGTGCGCAGTACAGGGTACATTTACTCACTGCGTCACACATCGGAGAGTAAATACTAAAGTTGTGTCCCAGATGATGTACTTTACACTTACACTATGCATTGTATACTCTACCATCTAGTGTATGAATTTTAGAGTCATCTCAAATGGAACACTAGCATTTTTCTTACTAACCGGAAGTATAAGCTGTTTCCCAGTCAGTGGCACATGATGTCATTCACACGTAATGTGATGCCACTAGCTTTAGCAGATACCCAGAGTCACTGACAATGATTTTCTTCACTTTACTTTTTATGTCAAAGTTACCTCTTATTCCAAACATGACCTCAGTCACCATCAGACGGAGGTTTAATCGTCAAGTGACTGTGGAAAAAAGTGTGCGACCTTCAAGTCCTTGAAGGCAGGGGAGTATTTTAGATTAAACACAGCAGAGAAGACTGTAACCTGCAAACTTTACAAATGGAGCTTGTGTAGGACTGAAGCACTACAGTCACGAGTACACTACGAGGACAAACTTATGTCTATATCCAAAATGCTCCATTGTGTGTAAAAGGTTGGGGAAACTCGTGCTTAAAAGGTTTAGTTTAATTTAAGATTATTGTCATTATATGGTGTTTTTGCATGCTTGCAGTGTAAATTCTGTCATTTATTATGATGGAAGTGATCTATTAGTAAAGAGGCCGCGTTGCTCCACACTCACAGTGTAGACGCGGTGATGGACAGTGGGAGCGCAAGTAAGATCTGTAATGTCTAATTAAAACATTATGATCAAAAGTAAACACAAGTAAAACAATATGCCTAAAGTCAGTGAATAACAGAAACCACAAGGTGCCGTGAAAATTTGTTTTTATTATTCATTTAGGACTGTAGCTTAATTCAGTGCATTTTGTGCTTCCATAAAAAATAATTAATAAATACTATTATATAATATAAACTAATAATTATGCATTATTTTTATGGATGCACAAAAAGCACATAAAATAAAAAAAAAAAAATATTTTTTTTTTTTTTTTTTTTTTTTTTTTTTTTTTTTTTTTTTTTTTTTTATTGGACAAACAGTTGTGAAAAATTTTAATCTGAAGTTTAGATTTGTAACACCCAGTTTGTGTATTTTATTTTAAATAAACAAAAAGAATGGCTCTGAAAGTTTGCCCCCATCCGATTAATCGACCAATCGTGGAATAATAATAATAATCGGCCAACTAATCGATCAAGAAAATAATCGTTAGTTGCAGCCCTAGATGCCATAAATGATATAATCTCGTTTTAAAATTTTTTTTTTTTATCCAATTCATCTGATTTGCACTCCTACAATCTGTGGGATACAACGTTCATAAAGTTTGTATTTTAACTGCTGCCAGAGAGCGAGAGCTGTTACAGTAGAGCTACAGGCTGAAATATTGAGCTGACATTCAGGAAAAATGAAAGCATTAGCTGTGCGTTCAATATTTCTGTATTTCTGTTTCATTATTTCTCTATATTGCATCTGTCAAACATGTAAACATGTGAGTCACCAGCAAAAGAAAAGATCAATTTCAGTGAGGAAAACGATACTTGATTACACAATGCTGAAGATTTCTGGATTTTTTTTTTTCTTTTGGTTTGGTTGTTTTTTGGTTAGAATTCATGATAATCAGTTTTTCTAGAGTAAAAAATTGTAAATGTACTCAGCTGTAGAGGGAGTTCTACCAGCCATGTCTAACAGTGTGAAGTGTTATCTTAGCCTTGAGGAGGCCCCTCTCCTCGTCTGTATCACTCAGGTATATCAAAAGTCATGTTGTTGTTCACCATTCTTAACACAACTGTAAAAAGGCAACAGCAGCTCCCCCAGCCAGTTGCCAGGAGCTGGTCAGATGAGGAGCCTGAACTGTACACTGTACTGTACACCATGCTGTATAGTGAGAGCAAGGAGGGAGAAATTATATTACACTAGCAAAAAAGTGTATAATAAATAAATTCTCTATGCTCAGCTTGAGAGAGGAAATGTTCCCTGTCAGTCTTGCACAACGGTCAGATTAGATTTAAAGTAGGCTATTCATATTCGATTGAATATCCTTGAAAAAAAAAATACAGGAAAAACGGTAGACATAATGAAGGGTACTTCATTCAAATTTTTCTTACTTATTCATATTTAATTGTCTTAAGTAAAGCTATTGTAGAGTGCTGTAAAAATTAGTCCTAACACCTGGAAATGAGTTTGCATTTTTGCCTGAAATGAGGTCTGTGTTTAACACAAGCTCAAGATTTTTTCACGTTTTATTCTACGACATAAAATACATCAGTAATATCAACTCATTATTTTTTTTAGCTTTTACATGTCTTGAAAAAGGCGGTTGATAACAAGTGGTTAAATGGGACTAGAAAGGTTGTCGGTGAAATTAACCGTCATCACGCCACAGGAAATCTCATCTACTACAGCCTCATTGTGTTTATACTCACACTCTTGTAAACTATTCCAACTTGTAGATTTATCAATTTATAGTCATTTGGCCGTGGTTTGTTTAACTAACTTGTTACCCTAACTTCAGCTTTTTACTTCTATCGATTGTATTTAGGCTTCAAATTTCATAAAACCAGTGTTAATTTGTGAAGATTATCTTGATGAACAAAAACATGCAAGAATCATGAACTTTAGTTGAGCTTATTTTCTTCAATAATCCAGAAGCCAGTGGAACAAACCTAGTGGCTTTTTGTCGAAGGAACCAGGGTGATGCTAACTTCCGGGTTAGCCAACATAAACGCCATTTTTATAGCACACTATGTATTCCTTATTGCAAAAGCATTTAACCATTAGGGGTTTAAACAATCAGGAAACAGCAATACGTTTGGGTCTGTGTGTGTGTGTGTGTGTGTGTGTGTGTGTGTGTGAGAGAGAGAGAGAGAGAGAGGGAGAGAGAGAGAGAGAGTGTGCAAGGTTAGCTGGTATGTTAGATGAAAAATATGAGCGGTTTTGATTTGTTTAACAACAATTAATCATTCAACCATCCCAAACAGCACCCGAGGCCCACTCTCACCCAGTGCGTGGATGAGCTCTTTTTTCTGTATTTGTGGTTTAATTTACTTTCTCCCTCCACTGCTCTGTGTTTGCACGATAACAAGCAAACAGATTTTCTTCACATTTGAAATGTGAAGGTAAAAATACAAACAGAGCAGTTATTATGAAACAGACATATGTATTTTTTTATACATATGTGTTGTCTCTGTCTTGCCCTCTCTGAGTGTGTGCATGCAATACAGGCAGAATCAGCTGGTATAAATAGGTACCACGGCACTCCACTCCTCACTGCTTTATTATAATTCCCCACTACATTCATCAGCTTATTTGTTGATAACAATTGTCAACAGTTGTGGAAGTTCTACTGTCATTGGTATGTGTGTGTGTGTGTGTGGGTAGGGGGGTCGAATGGGTGAATGAGACACAGTGTAAAGTGCTTTGTAGAACCACTAAGATTAAAAGTGCTATATAAGTGCAGAGCATTTACTTCCTCTTGCTCTTGTTTTTACAGCCTGTTAGTTTCCTCATCTGGCCAAAAAACAAACAAACAAATAAATTAATAAATAATGAAAATAGCTGGCTAAGTGATGAGCTGCATGATGTCTCCTTTTGCTATGGATTATCTAACTTACTGCAAAGTGTTGGAAAAGACCACAAAACTATCAGTTGATATTTATTCTTTAACTGTAGAGAACACCTGCTGGCTAGCTTACTTTTATCCATAAAATATTTGCATAACTCCAGTTCTGGCAAAGTTCATCTGGGTTGATGTGCAATGCTCAGATAATCACAAAAGAGTGCGGCTGTTGTGTTATTTGTATATCGATGCAAATCAGTGTAAATATCACAGAAAAATCCACCAGTAGTGGACTTGTGTCGTGAGAAAAGATTGTGGGACGCTTTGTTCTAGGAGCTTTGGTTCAAAAAATACTAAAATATTCACTTAATACTCACCAACAAATACAATTATGGTCTAGATAGAATCACTCATGTCATTATGTATATTCTGCATCATATATTTATTTAAACACAATAACTAAAATGATACCTGAAATATGATCCTGTACAAAGAACATTAGACTGTGCACTTAAAAGTGGCCCTGGCAAACCATACTGTATTTGTTCCAAGGTGTCATGTAATGGGGTTTGAGAGCTTTATTAAGAGGCAGGCAAATCCAAAAAGTGTAGCACAAACAGAGTCAAAAACAATCAAAAGTTTGGGCGGACGGCGAACAGGATAGACTAGGTGAATCAAGAATCAATAAAAGCGAGAACTAAACAGGATCAAAAACCATGAATCAATGAACGAGGATAAACGGCTTGGTACAGTACAGACACTCAGTGCTTCGAATTGAACAAAGACACACGAGGGGTTTACATAATTAATGTAATCAATATCAAAACAAAAACAGCAGTGAATAATGATGGCACGTGAGGAAGACAGGGGCAGAGACAAGAAATAAACCATAACTAAACACACATGTCGAAAGTAAACAAAGTCGGAAGCGTGTGCTGTCTGGAAATCTGTGACATAAGGTAAAAGTAATGCTCTGCTAAAACAACAGCTGCACCAAAGACTGTAGGCTCTAGAAAGAATAAATGTTTCAGAAAGGTGTATATATATATATATATATATATATATACACACACACACACATACATACATATATATATTAGACTGTGTAAACTCTAGAGACTTGAGTATGAAATTCCCAGGAGATCAATACTCAAACCATCCCTTCTGGTACCAACATCCAAGCCACAGTTAAAGTCACAGAGATATCCCCCCCCCCCCGAAGCTCTTGACCTGTACCTGCAGGATTTTATATATTTTGCTGCTGCCACATGATTGGCTGATTAGTGAACTGCATAAATGAGCAGGTGTACAGGTGTTGATATTAAAGTGGATGGGGAGTACACGCACACACAAACACAAATACCCCAAGGTAACAAGGAACACTTGTCAGTCCCATGTACCAGTATTTTTGCTACTTTGGGTGGTCGGATACAAAATGTGCTATGTTCTATGTTATTTAACACATCTACATATAAATACCAGGAAATAAATGCTGACATTCAAAACTCTCTTCTCATATTCATCTTTTGATCTCAAACCCAAAGCCTTGCCATTCTAATAGTTTCAGATGGGACTGCATGTAGAAAACACCACTTTAAATAAATGCTCCTAGGTTTTTTTTTCCCCAGTAAATTTTTAGCAAAAAAAAGAAGCAAGAATATAGACATCAAAACACTTTTTCATTTTCAAAATGCTGGACGCCACAGGCAAATCAATCTCGATCACGCAGAACATCAAATCAATCCTTCTGTAGCCAAGTTAACTTAAAAGATGCAACTCTTAAATGTTTTGAAGGAGGAAACTTTGTATATAGCAGATGATTTTTGAGTATGAGGTATGAGCATCTGTACAGGGTGCTTTAACACTCAATAACTTTTTCTCAAGATGTCCGATCCATTTGAAGGTTGGATGCTATATCTTTCTGCTAATCTGTCACCAAATCTAGGCCAATAATAGCCATAATAGGAAAAGCCTACACTAAAACAAACTAAACTGATTAGACTATGGTTCTATAAATGAGATTTTAAGTATGAATTTTGATCAATGGAGAAATAATACATGGCCACCATTGGCAAATTAGCTTTCAACAGTCAACTATGGCATTAGCCAATCATTACAAAGCGTGAGCACTGTTTAGGTAAGGCCAGTTGGCTGCTGCAATATCTTTATCAGCTTACCTTTTAACACATGCAATTGCATTTACATAATGCCTCACTCTGAGATGGACAATTATGCAAATAAAAGTGCTTTCCAAGGGCATAGTACACTGACAGGCATCTGTTTAAAATTGCTACAAGAATGCTTTATGGTAAAAGTGGAACTGATTGATTCATTCTTTCATTGCAACTTTCTGGGTAGGTATGGTGAAATAATAACCTCGACCTTTATCCAAGTTTTCCTACTTTTACACATTAACTTTTAGAAGACAAAACAAAATAGTTAACAAATGCAATAAATGAAAAATTAAATACAACTGTGTTATAATGATAAATAATGCATTTAGGATTGAATTGAATGGTCCACTAGACAGGAATCTAAAGATTATAGCAGCTTAGTGATCATATTTTTTTACATGTACATGCTGTATTACAATCTTATAATAAAATATGCAATTACTATATAACCAGTGATTAAACATAAGCACAAAGACAAGACGAAGCTAATTAGTGGTTCTTGTTTTGTAAAAATGTTTAATATTCATGGAATGCTGTTTTGCTGTATGATTTATACCAAGATGAATATTTATAAGCAGTCAAAAGACTGGGTATTTTAACCTGCCTTAAAGAACTGTGCAGTGGGTTCATACAGAGACCAGAAGCATCCTAACTGCACCAAGAACATATCAAGAAGACCAAAGCAATCCTGATGCTAGCACTATATTGTACATCCATTCATTTTCTATACTGCTTATCCTACAGGCTCACAGGGAACCTGGAGACTATGCCAGGGAGCATGGGACACAAGGCATGGTACACCTTGAATGGGGTGCTAGGACTATATTATATTTTATATACTACATTATATATTATACTTTAGCTATAATGTACATCAGTAGACTTGATAAGATAACTTTTTTGTAGAGATACACCAATGTATCGGCCGATAAAAAATATTTTTCAGGCTATGGGGCATCAGCCAATAATTTAATAAGATCCGATGATCAGGGCTGATTATATACTGTCAATCAAAAGAGGGTGGGAAAACACATCGAATTTGTGCTGTGTGTAAAGATGATGTCTCTTGTGTGGAATGACAACAAAAATGCAGTTTGTAATCTCTGTAATGATAAAATTTTACACCGGACACTGCAGCAATGAGTTTCTGTGTCGATTCTAAATTTCTATTTTTGCAGTACTGCTCAAACTGAATTAAAGGGCCAGTACACCGATGAAAGATTTAAATGAAGATGAGTTGAGAAAAAAGTAGTATATATTGCACAGAAAAATATATATTTTAGAGTAGTGTATTTCATATCCAGTTAATGTTAATATATTAAAAAGTTGATATTATATATCACCAGTTTGATGTCAGTGATGCAGTAGAAATGCTTGTGTTTGTGGTGAGTGAATGTGAGACTAACAGGAGGTTTATTTTACAATTCAGTCAATATTATTATGAATTATTAACATTCAATAAGTTAAGAAATCTTACTTTAATCTTCAGAATTTAGTTCATGTTTTAATGTTAATGTGAGTAAGTTTTCGGTTTATGAGACCAGTTACTGTGAAACAACTTGTTCAAATAGAGAGAATAAAGTTTTTATTTGCAGTTTTTTCAGAACTGTGGAATTCATTATTATTAATATAAAAGAATGTATAAAAGGCAGAACTACCAGTATCTGCCGATATCACTCTGAATAATCGGCTATCGGTATCAGCTGAGAAATGTAGTATCTCTACTTTTTTCACTTTTCGAAAGTGCACGTGAGACTCATCGACTGCATGGAATTAAATGTGTGTATTAAACATACAAAAGTATTAAACATACAAAAATAGACAGTGAGAAAGAAGAAAAACACTCTGAAACTGGAAACAATGAACTCGGTGGCAAAAATTTACCATGGTCTTCAAGTAAACAACATTCTTTGTTAACAGTTTTCTAAGCTCCATTTTTCACTAATTATGGTTTATGAATGCACTGCCAAAGTTTATTACTTTTTCAAAGTTTTTGTTTTCACAAGTTTACATTTACAATTCTGGCACAAACCTCTGTGTGGGCAGGGCTTAACTGTGATTTACTCTCACTGGCCAGTGAGATTTGGATTGACAGCTCCCTGACTAAGAAGTAAAGACTTCAGTGGCATGAATTTTGGAGAGCGTTCTGGAAGCAGTCCTCTGTATAGTTATAGTGTTTACTATGTAGTGGAAATACTTATATTAGTTCATTATTAATTTTTAAGTTTTGGGTAATCTCATACGACTGTTGTTTCGAGATGAGCTCTCAGAAGCTGCACAGAGCATCATCGTTGTTATCCTTCTCCTCAGCTGGACACTCAAGCTGTTGATCCAAATCTCACTAACCAATGAGAGTAAATCACTGTTAAGCTCCGTCCACACAAGAGAATTGTGCCAGAACGGCGAGCGTAAACTCGCGGAGCGTAAACTCACGGAGCGTAAACAAAATGTTTGAAAGCGTAAATGAAAACTGGCAGCGGATTCATAAACCTTGATTAGCAAAATTGAAGCTTAGAAAACTGTTAACAAAGAATGTTGTTTATTTGATGACCATGTTAAATGTTTGCCACAGAGTTCATTGTTTTCATTCTCAGACTTTTTTCTTCTTTCTCATTGTATATTTTTGCTCATTTCTTGAAAAGTTACATTCAATATTTCTGGCACAAACACAAATCCACACTACCGCTTCATGATGTTTTATATTAGTGTAATGATGCACAACATTCAATATCATGATGTCTGGATATGATACATTTGCATTCGCCCAACCTTTTAAACATGAGAATTGGCTGAATATGTCCCTTAGGTTTCCCTTAGATTAAAACATTCAACATTCGCACACACTGTTTGTGTGATCTATTTAGAGTCTTAGCAGCATAAAAACAACAAAACAAACAAACAAAAACAGTATTAGAATGTAACAAAATGCAACATGGCCACGCTTTCACTGATGTGACTCTGGTTGGTGTGTCTGGAATACAAACCCTTTTTTTTTATCATTCTGATGTTTGCTAGTTATGATCTCAGTGTCGTCTTCCTCTCTGTAGCCCACAACATGTTTTGAATCTGCAGTTCTCCACTACCAAATATAAATTTCCAAATCAGAAGGGCGATTTCATTAATCCTGAATGAATCAGCAAGGAAAATGTGCCTGAATGCATCAGAGACTTTTCTGTGTGTGTGCTGTTTTAGCTGTATGTTTGCAGTATCATAACACTCCTATTGTTTCATGTTTGTGACCAGTCACCACAGTCAATTTTGCTTTAGTGGATCAGTAGTGTAGGAGGTCCATGATTTATTTCTTTATTTTTGTTATAGTAGAGGACAGCCCACTATTTTCATAGCTATGTGACTGAAACAAACTTCAATGATGGGCTAGGAGGAGGCAGGAGCTTGCTGAATGTAAATGCAATAGTTAATAACAAACAGAATATAAAACAAACACACGAACGTGAGTCAAACAAAGTGCACACACATCCATTTGTCCATCCGTCCGTTTATCGCTCACTTGCTCTCTCTCTCACTCTCGCCCTTCCAGCCACAACTTTATTGCGCTCATCCACTGATTAGACAACTCAGTGACGGTGTTTACATGAGTCGCTTTCAGAATACTCCATTCATGTTCCCGTGTTACATGTTATAAAACATAGATCAATTAACAGCACACGTCATTACGTCTTAACATCTCCAAGAGAACTCAATGTCAACTTGGACCTAATGAGTGCTGTTGGTAGAAAGCTCAGGGGGAAGTTCTTATGGCTCCAGTGAAAAGCCACAATATTACTGCATATGTTTAAATAATGAATGAATGAAAAAAAAAACTATTTGAATAGTTATATTATGTGGGGGTTCATGGAGTTTATTTTGCACTTAATGAGGTCCCTGGCTGCAAAATAAAAAGAGAACTGCTGCTTTAGTGGTCCAGACAGTCGTAGTGGCGTCCCACTCTTTGTGAGCTCTCCTTGAGCGTATGCCAATGCACCATACATCAACAGTGCTGATGAAGTCTAAGAAGTCTAATTAATGTTATGGTTATAAAAATGTATGTATGTTTTGCTTAATTTGTGCCTTTAATGTTAGCACTACACTTCAAGAACAATATTTCTTTCTTCTTTTTTTTATTATTATTATTATTATTAGGTATTTCAGTAGGAATTATATAGTATTATCAGAATTCATTTTTAATTCATAGAACGGCACAGTGAGTTGAGAAAAATTCGATGGTGAGCTGCTGTGAGCTTTACTGAGCTGCACACCAGCAGTCAATCTGCTCTGTGCTGGCACGCCTAATGACCAGCTCAGCTTTCCATCTAGTTATATAGGAATTTGGTTTACTATCAGGCTATGCCATAACCTTGATCTGAAGAGGCAATTTGAATTCAGTGCATAAACGTGCAGGATGGAGCGAAGAAAGCCAAAGCCAGCTGCAAGGGACTGATAAAGCTTTTTGAATTCCGCCTTTGTCCAGAATACAGCGGCTCAGGTGGATATGGCAGGCTGAGTTACTCACACCACGGGTATACTACCATGCACTCATGCTCATGCATGTTCATTATCATCTGTCACTGTATGGAAAACACGAAGTACTGAATTAATAGGACTGGCAAGGACATGAATGGATTGCCAAATTATTTTAGGATCGTGTAATCTCCAAATGGTCTGCAGATCTAGATATACTGTATACATGCTTTTCCATACCACATCCAGCACAGAAATTTCGTTTCTCAATTTCACATCCAACAACGACATATTTTTATGTGTCACTTCTCAGACCATAGGGAAAATGCAATCAAATCTACACAGCTGTATTATTCATACATGAATGCAATTCTGTAAAGGCCACAAAGCTAGTACACATTTAAATTTAAAAAAGAGCATATTGGACCTGTGAAGACTACATTTCTCTCAATGTCAATCAAAACCTGGGACTAAATATGTATTGGTAAATAGGTATCACGATAACACTCAATAGTAGTGTTAGGAATAGAGTAGTCTTGGGAAAACAGATTCATTAAAGACCCCAGGGGGCAACAAAACCAGTGAATAAGAAGACATGCTGTGTGTGAAAAGCCATAAGCAACATCAGAAGTCATGGATCAGTGGACTGCTGATTTTCATAAGGCGAAGAGGATACTTATTTTAGTTTTAGTGGTTGGGGCACGGTGGATGGAAGGAGTGTTGCCTCAGCAAAATAAGTCTGGCAAAGAATAAACGCATAAAAGACGAGGGAAACAGGGGTGAGAAAGAGGAATAAAGAGAGAAATGAAACACAGACAGTGAGACAAAGAGAGAAAATTTGTAGTTGGTTAACAAAGAAGACAAAAAGGAAAAAAGGAAGAAAAGACTAGCATGTGGACTAATGCGAGGCAGGACACAGCACAACAGAAGCGACTTACTGAAGCTTCGAGGCTAGTGAATGCTTCCTCTGGTCATGCTGGTGTGACGTGCCTCGAGTGCAGAGCAGCTGCTTTCTGGAGCTGCCAGTTGCAGTGAGCAGCTGAACCATGAACAGCGTCCTCATACCTGTAACCCCAGCCAAAAACTGGGCCTTGTTCAGGTGAACCAAGCTTTAAAAGACACTTTTTTTATTATAGTGTAGCTTTTTACCTTAAGTAAATGTCTGCACTTTTGTAGAGTGTAAAGGTTGTTGCTGCCTCAAGGTTGCTGAATAGCTTTTCTAAGATTAGCATGCTATCTAATTAACACTTCCTTTACACTTTTGATGATATGCCTGTTAAGTAAATATTATGGTAATGTATGTGTATACTGCTCTAGAATTCAACACAATGGCTACATGTAAATAAATTTGTTAGAAGTATGAAATAGAGCTCTAACATCCATTCATCCATCCTCTCATATTACACAGGGTCACAGGGAGCCTGGAGCCTATCCCAGGGGACTCAGAGTGCCAGCACACACACACACACACGCATTCACACAATTTGGAAATGCCAATCAGCCTACGACGCATGTCTTTGGACTGGGGGAGGAAACTTGAGAAATCCCCAAAGCACAGGGAGAACATGCAAACTCCACACACATAGGCTGGAGGTTTAAATCGAACCTCCAACCGTGGAGGTGCGAGGCAAATGTGCCTACCACTAATCCACTGTGGCCCCCGTTAATAAAAAAAAATTAAAAATAATAACTTTTCAGTTAGTTAGCTTGACAATTTATTTATTTGAAATCCAGAAAATACAGATACTGCAAAGACAAATTAGAAAGCATTATGTAAGAATATACAATTTTTTTTGTAGAATCACAGCACAGAAAGTTTTCTATGTGGCAGCTGCATTATGGACAGCGCATATGTGATAGCACTCATCACGAAGTCTAGAAGGAGATATTGACTATATTGAATTAAACATTGATTTTATTTCTGTATTACATTACATATTTGATGTTTATTACTGAGCGACTAATACATTTTCTTTTCCCAATTAATCAAACTCATAATGGACCGATCAGTCAACTATGCAAATAGTCATTAGTTGCAGTGAAATGTGAAATAAAGACGCTGCTGTGAACCCTATAATACACACACGGCCTGTTTCAGCCCACCACAGAAAATTAGTCATTAGGGCCAAAATCCTCATGAAACATTTCATTAAACTTACATGTTGTTGACACCGACTCAAGGGTGTAAGTACTCAAGGGACTCAAGGGTAGTGTGTCATCTACCTCACTTTACTATCAAACACAACACTCACTCTGTTACAGACGACAATGAAACACAAATGAATTAAATCCAGACAGATGATTCATCTGTCCATGCAACTGGCCATAGTCATAGTTCAACAATCTACTTGTCCAGCATGTGAGTCAAGTTTGAGTGTTGGACTTTTACTTCTTAGTTTTTATTCTGAATTTTCATTCATTTGGTTGGTTTTGTTCATCCATTTCTCTTAACTTTGCTAACAGCTGTGTGTTGGGTGTGCTTGTTTTGTTAGTTTTTTTGTTTTTTTTGCTGGCTACCAGTTGTCAATCTGTATGGTTGCTTATAGTTAAGGCATCTTTCTCACCCAGAGAGCAGGGCTAATTATGCTTTCTTGACTCCCACCCATTGCTGGATGTGGCTTTGTCATGATTCCAACTCACAATCTCCTGACGATACTGTGTACATGGAGTAAACCACTCCATGACACTTCTCTGGGTCTGTGTTATTAGTCATATCTGGACAGTTCATTTTTGCCAGCGTGAGGTTGTTTTGATAAAGAAAACAAGTTATTATCTATAGCCATATCCTGCGCTGCACATCATATTATTCGTGATGCGTTGAATATATAATAATATAATAAACGGCACAGCTTGAGGGCAGAAATGCTTAGATAGTGACTTGATAAATATGTAATATAGGCTAGACAGACCTCCATAAGGGGAGCAGGTTTAGGTCTCTTGCCTTTTTTCCATTCTCTGCAATTTTCTTTTCTGATATAACAGCAGATGTCTGTCAATCAGATAATCCTGCTATATGAAAACCCATGGCAATTTAATCATGGTTTATGGCTGGAGAATGGAGAACATCAAAAGATGTGGGCAACTTTTAGTAGAGAAGGTAAAAAAAGAGAATATTTTGAACAGAAATTCAAAAATGTGCATATAGTTAAGCTCTATAGCCAAGTCATCCTGCCAGTTCCCGTATTCTTGCACTGTCAAGAATTTTTAATACAATAATTGCAGAAATGGTGACATCCTGAGAACATCCAAACCTCCTGCTGACAGTACAGGAAAAGCTAACATCGGTTCAGGTAATTACAGTGTTTCTGCGAATGGAACTGGGAAAATACAATTGAGAAAAAAAATCAAACTTAATAAATAAATAAATAAATAAACAGTAAAATATTACATATATTACAATCTGATGTTACATATTTATATTTATCACTATTTATACTCCATGTCAAGGTTGCATGGAGCAAGAGTCTATCACAAAGGCCTATCTATATTTAAATAGTCCACAATGCCTATTTAAATAGAAGGACACAAAGCAAAGAACACACAAGAGCGTTACAAGAAAAGCTTGACAAACCAGACACTGAAAACTACAACTATATATAGTGGTGCTAAACAAGATAAAATGAGGCACAGGTGAGAGCGCTTGAAACATGTGACCTGCTGGGGCTGAAGGGTAATGTACAGTAGTTCTGTGCCTCTTTGGTGCTACCATGACAAACTGCTTGAACTGTCAGTGTACCCACACAATTCATGCCCAAGGACAGCATATGATTCACTCCATAAACGTACACTAGACTAGCTAAATAATTAATATATAACACCTACAGATATATATTTTAAACATGACTACTGAGTAGACCCATGAAAACTTCAATGAAGACGATACAACCACCAAGCATTGAACACGGAAGTTACCATGCTTCGTTAGAACTGCAGAAAAGACTATTATAAGGGTAATAATCTGCTCACTGCGTTTAACCTAGTAGGCAGAGAAAATCTTTGCTGACCGCCCATACCCTAACCAACAATTATTTTCGCATATTTCTTCGGGAAAATCCTTTAGTCAAAATCACATAGCAAAAAATCCCTTACCAAGCCATTACACGCAAATCGTTAACACATGTAATTAAGTCTGTTACGATGTCATGGTGTCACCATGTATGATGTATGATTGGATGTATGATTGGATGGTTATCAATTAAAATGCATTTCTACCTTTTTATTTTTTGACTCACTGTGCTGCCTTTTCCCACAGCCACCCTCTTGCTGTCTGGTCCGAATCCATCATCAGTAATTGTTTACTGACTGCATGTATATGCCACTGGAAAGATTATGCTGTATTTTACCGTCTATATAATGACTAGTAGAAATAACCCCAAGCAATATAATATGCCCCGTCCAAATTGACGTTAGTAGATATTCCATTATATACTGCGAGAAAAGACGTTTTGCATTTTTCTTCAATATAAAGACACCCCAGGAGGTGCTCTTTTCTATCTGGTCTCCTGCAGAAACCATAACAAAAGCAAGGATTTGCTATGTTTAAAATACAGGACAATATAATGGTAATGGTCTGCACTTATATAGCACTTTTTATTAACCTTAGCAGCTCTACAAAGCACTTTAGTTCTTTAGTCAAAATCACATAGTGTCTCATTCATCCATTCACACACACACTCTCCAATGGTAGCAGAGCTGGCATGCAAGGCACTAACTTGACATCGGGGAGCAAATTGAGGTTCAGTGTCTTGCCCAAGGACACTTCAGCATGTGGCGTCATGTGGGAAGGGATTCGAAATGCCAACCCTACGATTAGTGGACAACCCACTCTACTAAATAAACCAAGCCACACTAAAATGTAGACAGTGTTTAAAAGGACTTCTCAGAGAAGTAATACTTATGTGGGTTATAGGTAAGTTATTGAGTATCATATGATCTACCAATGATGATCACTGACATTGGCTTCGTTGACAAGTTCTAACTAAAGAGAAATATCTTGTATATCACAGTTTCACATACTTGCGAAATAAACCTTGACTGGTGCCAAGTCATGAGACACTGCAACTATTACACTGTAACAAGAGCAAAACTATCCAAAAAAATTATATGTACTATGAGAAATGTTTTTAAACTAATCTTAAAATAGCTGCCCACAGCTGTACTTGCTTCTATTATTATAGCCATTTGGGTTTGAAGCAAGCCTGATCCTCTGATCATTAAGCACGCTGCTCATCTGTTAGTTCCACTCCATGTCTTTGCATGCGATGCTATCCTTGAACCGTGATTACATATGCAACCCCGCTGCATAGAGTTTATGGAAACTCTTTCTGAAATCAGACTTATGGCATTGAACAAGACTGCTGATTGCCCTACCTGGACACCCTGAAGCAATGTTTGGGCTGAAAGCATGACACTAATTTCATGCATGCACCATTACTAAATAAAGCTATTCTGAAAGCAATCCTATGAATGATTAGAGAGCACCGCGAAGCTTCATGTGCATACCTAGGACAAGGCAAGAAGATTTGATGGAAATATCTATTTGACCCCTCTGCAAATCATGACTTAGTACTTGGTGGCAAAACCCTTGTTGGCAATCACAGAGGTCAGACCAGGTTTGCACACATCTCAGAAGGGATTCTGTCCCACTCCTCTTCGGAGATCTTCTCTAAGTCATTAAGGTTTCGAGGCGGACGTTTGGCAACTCAAACCTTCAGCTCCCTCCACAGATTTTCTATGGGATTAAGGTCTGGAGACTGGCTAGGCCACTCCAGGACCTTAATGTGCTTCTTCTTGAGCCACTCCTTGTTGCCTTGGCCGTGTGTTTTGGGTCATTGTCATGCTGGAATACCCATCTACGACCCATTTTCAATGCCCTGGCTGAGGGAAGGAGGTTATCACCCAAGGTTTGATGGTACATGGCCCCGTCCATCGTCCCTTTGATGCGGTGAAGTTGTCCTGTCCCCTTAACAGAAAAACACCTCCAAAGCATAATGTTTCTACCTCCATGTTCGATGGTGGGGATGGTGTTCTTGGGGTCATATGCAGTATTCCTCCTCCACAACGGCGAGTTGAGTTGATGCCAAAGAGCTCCATTTTGGTCTCATCTGACCACAACACTTTCACCCAGTTGTCCTCTGAAACTTCAGACTACAAACTACAAGAAACGTCTGACCTCTGTGATTGCCAACAAGGGTTTTGCCACCAAGTACTAAGTCATGTTTTGCAGAGGGGTCAAATAGATATTTCCCTCATTAAAATGCAAATCAATTTATAACATTTTTGACATGCGTTTTTCTGGATTTTTTTTTTTTGTTTTTCTGTCTCTCACTGTTCAAATAAATCTAGCATTAAAATTATAGACTGATCATTTCTTTGTCAGTGGGCAAACGTACAAAATCAGCAGGGGATCAAATACTTATTTCCCTCAGTGTAGACCTGAAATGTGCATCCCTCAGCGCTCAGTGCTTGCAGAACAGATGAGCACTCATACACAACAGTTTCTTTGCACGCTCAGTTCACTGCTCCACACTCGTGAATAACTTGTGCACGCAATTCACAGCACCTTGAACTAATTTTTAATGAGCATGTTCACTGATACTGCTCAGGTAGGCTGTCTTCATGCTCTCTATTAAAGAGACTGTTTTAATACTATAATGATATTTTATCAGATTATTTGCATTGTAGGAACGTTCTGTGTAGCTCATGTATGTGGTTGGATAGTGCTTGTCGGAAAAGCCACTTTTCAGCAGCCAATTCACGTCACTAAGGTTGGAGCTGCTAGTGGTGTGCTCGTAACAAAAACAAGTATGGAAGAGCGTGACACGGAGCGAAACTCACCGCAACACTCCAATACAGAATAGGCATCAGCCCAACTAAAAAATGAGGAATGTGTACCTAAAAAGGAAAGTACTTCTGTCATTTGGACACAGTTTTGTAATATATCATTTCAAGATATGACATTAACATATCATGATATAATGTTTTGTCCATATCACCCATCCCTAGTAATATGTGGTGTTGAATGTTCGTTTTGGAGCAATTTTTATGAGTATGATTAAATGAGCACGGTATATATGACCGATATCCCATACCAGCATCAGAATCTATCACAACACTCAGTGTGTTTACCTGGACAACAATAATCCAATATTAATCCGATTAAGACAATACTCTGATTAAGAAACTACCATGTAAACAGGGATTATTGATGACCTTAATCCAGCTAAAGTCATACTTGAAATAAACACAAATCGAATTAAGACATGTGGAGTATTCCTATTTTAGTTGCATTATGTGCATTATAGTGCATTATAGACATGTACACACCTTAATCACACTATTAACGTCATGTGAGAGTTTAATTTTGCGACAGGACACATACACACAGAGCAGTGCTCAACCGGTTTACGGCAAACAAGAGAGCATGGCTGTGTCCGAAACCGCGTACTTACCTACTACATAGTGAACAAAATACATTTATGTACATGCATCGGAAGCAGCCCATGGCTTCAATCAGTCATCTATTAACATGTATAGCATGACAAATAATTAACTGCTCCTGAAGCTTTCGTAAAATTAAAAATGAAACACCCAAAACTGTTTACGGTACCATAACGAAGACGAACTGTATGTTAATACGTGATGACGTGTGCCGTTAATCGATCTATGTTCTATAACATGTAAAACGGGAACATGAAAGGCTTATCCTACAAGCGACTCATGTAAAAACCTTAATCACAATATTGTCTTATTCAGAATAAGGTCAGTAATTAGATTACTGCTGTCCATGTAAACGTAGTCAATTTGTCATGGCCCCCAAGGGGTAATTCCACTCTGGACGACTAGGTGGCACCCTTGTTCTCAATGTAGAACTACTTCTTCTGTTGTGTCCCCTATTTCCTGTCGCAACCATGCTCAGATGATTATTTTCTGCTTGATCAGTGCTCTATTTAAGTTCCTTGGTTTTCTCCTTAGTTGCTGGAGCAATGCATCAAGTCAGGTTATATTTGTGTTTCAGGTTTTTTGTGTTTTTTTTTGTACTGTTTGCTTATATTTAGTATTTTCTGGTTTTTGTTTTTGCTAGTTTTCCTTAGTTTCCAGTTGTTCTGGTTCCCTAGTGTTTCTTGTTCCTTGAGCCTGTTTCCTGTCTGTAAATAAAGAAGCTCTGAATTTGCATCCGTCTCCCTGGACTTCCCGCCATGACACTATGCTAATCTCTAATACGCATTATTAATTCCCTTATCCCCTCATCTTTGCTCCATCTACTCATCTCATTGTTTCTCCTCTATTTCCTTGGCATGCATTTAAAAATGGCTTCAGATTTTCTAAGTCCAGTATGCCCTTGAAACTGT
Source organism: Ameiurus melas (assembly GCA_012411365.1). Lineage (NCBI taxonomy): Eukaryota > Metazoa > Chordata > Actinopteri > Siluriformes > Ictaluridae > Ameiurus > Ameiurus melas. The sequence continues at coordinate 16,493,917 of CM022759.1, read as the reverse complement.
GAATAAAGCTTATTGTTGACTTGAGACCCACGTCAATCATTGCTAATCATTCTGCTCCCTTTAAAAGATGTGGTCAAGATGAAATGAGCATCAATACATCACAGAGATAAAGATCAAATCATGAAGGGCAATGATGGCTGTTTTCCATTTCCACTAGCATGGGACTCATTTGACTTTCTGTTGTTAATTTGCCTTACAATAACTGATTGTCCTCCACCAATATAAGTTCTAATTGTTGGGCTACTAAACAGACATTGTCCCAAAATTATGCACAGCATCTGGAATCAATTTTCCTCTATTCATTTGAGAGCACAAGTTAACAGTAACAGCAGTTAACAATAAACCATACTTTAATCACATCTCATCATAGTGACCAATATATATCTGGATGTGCAGTCCATAGCCACGTAATAGATGCCAAGGTAATCTGACTTGTGTTAAACAGAGATTTTCACCTTGTCCCCCACAGAATCCATGCCAAGTCTTTTGCATCGATAATGCACTGAGGTCAAGCACCAGGCCATAACAGAAGTCAGTGTATGAATATGGAGATGTGGTTGCTCTGTATTTGGCACATGGGCACCGTGGTGTGAGCTTGATGATTGCAGTATTTAGCAGCTCAGTGCTCCATGTGTGATTTATGAGACGCTGCCTCCAGACTCCAGCCTGATTGAACTGATTGTCTCATTCAGCAGCAGCTTATACTGCACTGTCTGCAGGGAAGTGAATGAGACTAGCATATGTTGCCTGGTTAAAGGCAGCAGAATCACTTTGTACTAATGCAGAAGTCAGACAGACCCAAACCCGAAATTCTTTTATTTACAGAAAAGTGCCACTCAGGTAAATATCAGAGCTAGAATACTCTAGCCAAAATACTTCCTGTTTACAGCAGGTGTGATGTTTCTCTATATTATAACCTGTACAAATGTTATATTAGAGTCTTTAATTATGCATAAGAAGCCAATAATTACTTTACCAAAAATGCTTCATAGCACCGTTGTCAAACTCTCAAATATAGCCCACTGCTTCATTCATTTGGCCTGTGGAAACTTGCAGAAAATATAATAAATCCACACTAGACCAGTAATGTCTACAATTCACACCAAACCCATAGCAAAGTGACTGCGCAGCCTCCATACACACCACAACGTGTTTACTGGTTAGGCAAAACCTATGCATGTCTCCTGCATTTGATGCACACCAGACTCGCGTTGAAAACAATTCAGAAACAAGTTGGATGTTGGACTTTAGTGTTACTCAATGATTGACCCAGTGATATCTATACATTTACAGGGGCCTACAAATATGTTGGAAAAATGAAAAGTTGTTGGAGAGTGAAGAAATGAGTTGGAAGAATAAGCACATGATCCTAATAGAGAGAAACTCATATGAGTTCTTAAATCTCCTACTTCACAAAGACATACTATACAAGATTGGCTTAGTGGTTAGCATGTTTGCCTCACACCTCCAGGGTCTGGAGTTCGATTCCTGGAGTTTGCATGTTCTCCCCGTGCTGTGGGGGTTTCCTCCGTGTACTCTGGTTTCCTCCCCCAGTCCAAAGACATGCATGGTAGGCTGATTGGCGTGTCTAAAGTGTCCATAGTGTATGAATGTAAGTGTGTAAGTGTATATGTGATTGTGCCCTGCGATGGACTGGCACTCTGTCCAGGGTGTACCCCACCTTGTGCCCGATGCTCCCTGGGATAGGCTCCAGGTTACCTGTGACCCTGAAAAGGTGTAAGCGGTAGAAGATGGATGGATATCATCTAGGCCAAATAGTGCGTATAGTTCAATAATTTCTATTAGCACATTGATTTTCTATCAATATTCTATTCTACCTTCTTAACCTAGCTTGTCACTGTTAACTTACAGAATATATGATACTATGTTTTAAAAAATGTATTAACCTTAGGTTATCACCCTTCGAGGGCTTACAAAAATGTTGATGTAACCCAAGCAGAATTTGGGTTTGACATCGCTGCTTTATACTAAACCAGTAATAAGTTTATGTAATTGTTTTGATATGAACATGCTAATGAACTTAGGCCAACTGTGAAAGGCACAAACAGTGAGTGAACAGGATGGACCGAACACTTGGACAACGAGAAAATTGATTTACAGCTGCAGAACTGCAGTTATTTAATTTTATGTGCAGTATATTGCCAGAGCAATTATAGCTCTGATGCTGTCAGATGAATAAACAAACTACAGTTCCTTGACATTTTCTTGGAAAACTGAGATAGCCAATGTTCCAGCCCCTGGCTTCAAATCTCTGGTGTGAAAATAAATATAAAAGAATTACAATAATTGTGTTATATTAATTTTCAAATCAGATTGAAATTGGCAGTGTCAGCCATAATCAAATTATAAGGTATATTTAAATGGTGCCTTAAGAATCATGGAGGATCCTGCACTTTTCTAGTTCATATGACTCAGTAGTCTTGTGTCTGGGTGAGCAAAGAACTTAGAGGCATGAGTGATGTGGCAGGCCATTGCTCTGAACCTTCTTCCGCTCCTAATTAATGATGGCGGCTCAGAGAGACAGCTATCACAGACCGGCTCTGTGAATCTAACTCCCTCTCCTTTAACCACAAAGTCAATGACTGGAATTTAATCAGCCTTCACAAAGCTGAGGGATGCCCTTAAGCACAGCAGTTGAATTTGTGAACTCAAACATGGTCTGATTTCTAATTATGGAGAACCACAATGGCGGACAAAGAATATTGTTCTGATAATCTCCCAGGGCTGAAAAGGCTTTTGCTAATCTAAACCTGCTGACGTTGAAGAACAGCTAAATCATACAGATCCCACTCACACATCACTGTTGACCATAAAAAAAAAATTGGAGCAGAAGGTGTGGAGCTAACTAGAGTACCTCGCACTTTTAACAAGTTCACACAGACCACACAGGTTTTTCCAGATATTACATTTCATGTAGTGTGTTATAGAGTGGTTTGTGAATGTAAAAACATCTGCAAAGTTTCAAAAATCAAAGTGCACTACAAACGGAGTTTGAAAAGAAGTAACAGATTCTGAACAGTTGAAACAAGTCGTTATTAATTCCAGACTTACTTCCTGTACTTCCTGGTCTTCATCGGCTGCTTGCAAACAGACGGAGCTGAAAGTCGTTTGGTAGTGGGCGTTTCCTTTTCGGACAAACGCTGACTGTGCTAGACTAATCACAACAGACATCTGACAATCAGAGCAGAGTATGCTCTCTCAAAGGAGGAGATTAGAATGAATCCGTTAGAGCGGATCATATAACGAGTCGTTTGTGACACTGGGGAAAAAGGTAATGCTGCAGTTTAAATTATGAGCACATTAAAGTGTGTTTTGACCTTGCATGCATGTAAATCTATTGTATGAGACCATTAAAACTAAATTAGGCACGTTTCAAAACCATAATAGGTGCACTTTAAAACAATTGTCATTTATATTAAATGAAATTACATGAAATATGTTGAAGCTATAAGGTTTCAATCCATTTATTCTCATTGTGAACCTATAAAAGTAAACTTATGCATTTAGGGTACACAATCAGCAATTTTTTGGCTTTAACAGCAACAGCAGTGTTGCTTTTTTATTTTAGTGTAGGTTTAAATCCCTCAAAATAAGTTCTTGCCCTTCAACCCGGAAGTATGAACACCTGCTGTTTTCCATCTCGAATGCTATTGGCTGCAAACATCTGGCTTCTATGTGCACGCGTGCACGATGAGTTAACATTGATTCCGGGTTAAAACCTGGGTTGACTGAGAAAGTTGATAATCAGTGTAATAAAACCTATTAAACCGGGTTGGATTAATTTGGTTTCATCAACTCAAAACTCTGCAACTCAGCTTTTTCAACTTGTTTTGTGCAACAGGTCTATGATTTTCTAACCATTGGCAGTACCAAGAGGAGAATTTGCTTTACCAGGAGCTCACCCAGTGTTCCAGCTTCTCCCTGCAAGAAACATGCAGGGCATTTTCTATGGATGCACCGAATGTACGGCAACCAAAATTATTTGAAATAAATTTGACCGAACAATAGCATGTTTGATGATGCAACCAAGTAGCCTAGCAACAAGAGTGAGATGCGCGAATGTCATGAGCTCCACTTCCGGCAGCACGCTCAGAGAGACGAGGGGGCATGCTCTTCGGATGTTGACAACTGTGACATTGTTTATTGTGGACACATGCGTTTGTTTTGTTTCTGTTCCGAAGTATTCTGTCACGTCACAAGACGTAAGGGAGTAGAGTACGGAAGCAGGTAAAGACGTATTTACTTAAGGGTAGGGAGACAAATCTAAATCGTAATCCAAAAAACGGTCCAAAAATGTCAAAAATTTTCCAAAATTTTTTTTTTCTTTGAAAAGCAAGACAAAATAGTAAAAAGCACATTTTGACCATTTAATTTACCCAATGGTGAAAAAAATGGCAAAATAAATGGAAAAAACGTGTTTGGTATTCGGCCTTCGGGCAGGTTTTTCATTATATTCGGCTTTGTCTTCTGTCAAGAATTTTCATTTCGCTGCATCCCTAGCATTTTCCTTTTTGTCATTACAGACAGGGAAAAGCTGAATTCGTCAATACAGACAGGGAAAAGCAGAATTTTTAGCAGCCAAATCACATTATCTGCTGTAAAATCTTAAAGCATGCAACAGTTGTTCCCCTGCTTCCGTCATACTTTTTTCTTTTCTTAACTATCAACATCAGGCCAGCATACTCAATTAGTAGACATCTTGGATAATAAAGGGGAAAAAATTATAATAATTGCAAGGACACACTGTGTTTTCAACAAACGATGCTGGCAGAATAACACTCAAAATACACTTTTGGAACACACAGACACCAGGGGCACCACTAAGCCTATTTTGGTGGGCTTAACACCCCCCATATTCATTAGTCCCCCCAAGCAAATCAATATATCAGCCAATATATTTTCTTTTTTGATTTCTTATTTTTTCTTAAACTTTTTGATTCCATCGTTTAAATCTGGATGGGCATTGGGACCTGGAAGAGTGATCCACACACAACATAGTTTACTGTTTATACATTTTACGTTGATTTTATCAATGATGCTGACCATTATCACTTTTACAGTTCGGCTGCTCATTGACACACTTACTGCAGACTCACACACAGGTAACGAGAGCACAGAATGACACGGTCACGCGCCCCGCCCCTCCTAAGGGAAACACTCCCAGATCATTACAAGAGGCGAGGCGCAACACAGGGATCACACCAAACCATATCAATCATTTGATTGCGCATCGTGTCATGTATACTCAGACAGACAAATAAGACTGTAGCTCGATTACAACTGACCATGTAAACGTAGTTAATGTAATTAACAAAGACAATGTGCAGTAATGTAGTGTTGATTCCCCTCTTTCTCTCTCTCTCTCTCTCTCTCTCTAGATAAATAAATAAATATATAAGTAAGTAAAATCCCAAAAGTATTTTGGCTACATAGTAGAGCATTTTTACCTTTTATTTGTGTTAGATGGATGGGGACAAAGTGGACTTTAATTTCTTTATTTTTATATAATTTAAGTAAGTCATATTAAATCAGTCTCTAACACAAATTATGAGACAGGTATACCTTGACCAAAAATAACCTTATTTCTTAATATTTACACCCTTGTTTTTACTCTAACATATAAATATACTAAAAAGATGTTTTGGTGGCTTTAAAAAAATTTTGGGGAATATTCCCAGACCCCCCTAAAAGAGGCTTAGCACACCCATTCATAAATCTCTAGTGAGGTCCCTGACACACACACACACCCACAGTCATCTGTTGTGCCTAAAAACTGCAACTACATGTTTATTGGTATTTCTTATCTCATCCTCTAGGACTTTTGTTTAAAATTCCCTCAGGATGAGATACCTTGGCTCATCATGCTTTTTTATTTATAGCCCAATTCAAATTCTAATCCTGGGTGATCTCATCCAGAAGACAAATTGCCAAGCTTGTATTGTTTTCATTATATCTCATCCTGTTATAAAACATTACATGCCTGGGCGTTCTTTGGTTACCTAGATCAGTGGTAGCATCGACCCTTCACAGAATACTCATGGTAGACTTCTGGGAGACTTCCAAACATTCTCCCACAGAGTGCCACACTCTAATCTTTTTAATGAGACAGTACTCAACACTTTTTTAGCAGACAGGTTTTATCATGAATATCATGATACTCTATTCCGCAGACACCAGTTTCCTGTCTAAACAGGCCCAAAAAGTGCTAGATTTTAGAAATTTCACAGCATATTTTTTGTGAAAAACTAGAGAAAGCCTTCACAAGTTGAAAAAGTGAAATTTTTTCAAATGTTATCAGTTCAGGAAAGTAAGGTAGAAATAAAGCTACAGCAATATAGCTTGAGCAATCAAGCATAGATCAGGCAGAACACGGTTGCTCACCAGTATCAGCTGACGCTCAGCTGATAAGTTGACTCCGCCCACAATCAATTAACCATGATGTATATAAGCTCATCCAAACTCATGCTCATCACTCTGTTGCACAGACATCTGCTAAACCACAGATATAATTGCTTCACCACTCATGTACTGGGTATGAAAGACTTAAAGTTATATTCCTTACCTTTATCATTATAGCGATGGCCTGCTCTGATTTGGAAGAACACCCTCTGGATGAGACACAGTCCAATCATCCCGATGCAGACAAAATATTCGAAGCACCTCCAAGACGCAGTTCCCGTTTATCAGTAAAATCCTCAAACATTAATTTACATTTATGGCATTTGGGAGACACCCTTATCCAGAGCAACTTACATTTCTCTCACTTATACAACTGAGCATTAAGGGCCTTCCCCAAGGGCCCAACAGTGGTAGCTTGGCAGTGCTGGGGCTTGAACTCCTGACCTTCTGATCAGTAACCCAGAGCCTTTAACCATTAACCACTGCCCCAAATGGCCACTTGAAAAAATTCTGTCTACCCTTTACAAACAAAGTATCCAGATGCCTCTCCATGCCAGCCATGACGAATTATTTCAGCATTTCTTTGAAACTTTTCGGGATTCAGAGATTATTCCACCATCTGATGAAGCCTTCATGCCAAGACCTTCTGGACAGAAAGCTACATCTAAAAGAAAGCACTCATCACACGAACATTCCACAATGCAAGTCTCTAAACAAGCAAGAGCCCAGCCACTTGCCTCTCTCCCACAGTCTCAGCCCAACCATTCAGTTCTCACCACCCTAAAATCCATCCAAGGCACATTATCCAACATGAACGCAAGAATTCACGCCTTGGAAAAAATCAACCAATAGCATAGTACTTCTTCCTTTTTAGCTGCTTCACAAACCGATCTGCAGGTGATGCTTGCCAGCACCTCACAAACACATAAGGGCTCCCCATTCCTGCCAGGAGAACGTTGAGCTCTGCTGTTCCCACGGTTTCACCAGGAGTACCATTCTTTCCACCAGCTGCAGCAATCAATCCTCAATTGAAGGCCCAAATACTGGCAGGTAATGACATTAATTTAGTAAAAGTTTTGCTATGCTCCGAATCTAATGACCAATGTGTAGTAGACAGTGGCGATATATCAGTGGTGTTAAAAGAAAGCAACCCAAAGCTTTCCAAGTGTCTCACTATGGCATTGTGTTTGGAGTGTATAGAGACATTTTATACAAAATTCAACCAGGCAGGAGACAAGAGCCTCGCAAACATAGCTGATTTAGCGATGTCTTATGGCAGTAAGTTATTTTATGAATATCACAAGGTCTTTTTTCCGCTAAAGCTGCCATGTATATCCAATTCTTCAATCAAAGACTGGACTGGCCGTAGTCAATTTAGCTCTTATTAGTAGTCACTTCACGGGTCATCGAACTCTGTCCTGCTCCCTATGCGGATCCTTCTCTCACACCTCTTCATTGTGTTCCAAATCAGCGTTCTTTCTGTCCACTCCTGATTTGAAGAAAAGAGACAGGAAAAGTTCTCAGGAGGTGAAACCGGCAGCGTGTACTCTTGTGATTTCGCTATAACAAAAACATGTGCTACTGTTCTAATTGTAAAGTCATCCATGTTTGAAGCTACTGTGACGACAGTCACCCAAAGAGTGTGTTTCCCTGTCAAAGCAATTGCTTCAAGAAAAAATAAAGACTAAGCCCGCTACTCCTTTTAACACAAGAGAGCTCAAGAAACCTTTAAAAAATCATCCTATTCATTGTTTTGTGCATTACTTGTTAATAAGTTTGATGAAAGGGTTTGTTGCTGATCTAATGTCTCTCCCTACTCAATCCTATATCTGCAAAAATCCTCAATTAGCCTTCAAGGAGCCTGAAATACTCGATGGTTTACTAGCTAAAGAATTTCATAAAGGTTACATAATCTGCCCTTTTGACAAACCTTCATTTAACGTGTTTCGAATCAATCCTATTGGCATAGCAAGAAGGAAATATTAAGAAAAATATGCTTAATCATAGACCTCTCCATTCCCCACTCCACTCAAGGCATTAATAGAATAAACAGCTTAATCCCTTCCGAACCTTTTTCTCTTTACTACGCAACCACAGATTGACGCTATCAAATTCAGTAAAACTGCCAGGAGTGGCGATTGGTTAAGCAAAGCCGATATAACTGACACTTTTAAAATCATGCCACTTCAACCATCTCAGTGGCACCTATTTGGCATCAAATGGTGCAATAAAATGTATTTCGCTGTAAGACTTCCCTTTGGTTGAAAAAGTAGTCCGCAAATCTTTAACTCTCTATCTGAAGCTTTGTGCTGGATACACTCAGATAAGTGTATACTGCCATTCGTACTCCATCTGCTGGATGACTTTCTATTAGTAGATTATTGCCATTCTCAGTCTATATGTCACGGTTCGGCTGGGACCGTGACGTGCGTCAGCCGCTACTGCGCATGCAGTCGTCATCAACGACGTTACGCCTACGTCGCGAAAGGTTACGTGGGGGCGTGCCGGGAAAGCACGCACAGCTGAGAGCTCGTGAGGAATCAAAGTCTGTATATATACCGTGGTTCGTGCCCTACACGACGCGGTTCGTTCGGAATTGTTGAGAGTACGTCATTCTGACTCCGGGCTCGATTTACGTTACTGTTCATGTTTGTGTTTAGTAGTCGTTACTGTTCATGTTTCTGTTTAGTAGTATTCCTAGCTTTAGCCGCTAGCACTAGCATTAGCAGTGCTAGCCCAGTGAGCCTAGGTTAGTGTGTGTTTTTGTTTTGGTTTTGTTTTGTGTATTTTTCGACACTGTAAATAAACATCACCATGCTTCGCTCCAATTACGTCCTTGCTTCATTCCTGCGCCAACAACGTGAAATAACAAACCGCCTACCGTGGACGTATCGCGAAGACGGAAGGACCGCCGACAGCGGCCCAGTGCTCCTGCCTTCCCTGCCTTTAACTCCATGCGCTTCGCCCACAAAGCTCCGATGTTTCTGCCTAGGCTGTTTGACAGCCTGGACCGCCCGGATTATTTCCTTATGGAATGCCAGCAGTACTTTGCCAGTCTGAGCAATCCAAAACCCTCTGAAGGTCAGATCACGCAGTTAATCATGTCTCGCTTCGAGGGTTCCGCACGTGCCTGGGCAGAGCAGTTATGGACGGAGATACCCGAAGTGACAATGGACATTTGGCGGTTCCTGGACCTCTTTCTCGTGGACTTCGGGGAGCCAGGGAAGAAGTATAATTTGGATAGCATACTGCAGAAAGGTAATCACGAGACCCCGGCTGAACCACTGTTTCGTGGCTATTATGAGCAGGTAGAACTGAGAAAGGGTAGGAGCATCGAAAGCACCAGTCACGTCCCGAGCCCTCACCAGGCTTCCAGCTACGTTCCCGACACCACAGCCATGTCTCACGTTCCCGACACCACAGCCATGTCTCACGTTCCCGACACCACAGCCATGCCTCACGTTCCAGTCGGAATCATTCGGGGTAAGAGGGATCCCGAACCGCGATAATGAAACGGCTCAGTTCATACACAGCGAGAGCGAGAAGCAGAAGAAGGAGATGAGCATGATGCAGGTGGAGTTGGAGGTTTTGAGCAGCACTCTGTCTGAGGTGAGGTCATGACCAAGCTACTGAAGATCCTCAGCTGTAGAGTTGCAACTACAGGAGTCCCAAAGTATGTTGAGAGAGGTGATACTCCAGGAACAAGCTCTGATCACACAGATTCGTCAACTGGAGGACGAACAGGGTCGACTGAAAGAGCTTCTGTAGAAGGAAGAAGTGACCAGCTGCAACTCCAAGATCTCGGCATTGCATATGGATCTCACGGCCAAAACCCAGGAGCTAGAAGGTTCAGCCAAGCCAAAATCCCAGGTTTATGATGTACATGTTCAAACCCAGTCTCAGGTCCTGGCCAAGTTTCCGAAAGTCCAGCCCAAGTGCCCGGGTTCCGCGCTCAAGTGCCCGGGTTCCGCGCTCAAGTGCCCGGGTTCCGCGCTCAAGTGCCCAGGTTCCGCACTCAAGTGCCCGGGTTCCGCACTAAAGTGCCCGGGTTCCATGCTCAAGTCTCAGAAAGCCGCGCTCAAGTGCCTGGGTTCCATGCAAAAGTGCCCGGGTTCCACGCTCAAGTCTCGGAAAGCCAAGCTCAAGTGCCCGAGTCCCACGCTCAAGCGCTCACGAGCCAAGCTCAAGTCTATGAAAGCCAAGCTCAAGTCTCCGAGAGCCAAATTCGAGACCCTCATCCAAGCTCAAGCTGGGGTTCTCACTCTAGTTCACGCCATGTCCCATGTCCCGTCCCAGGTCCATGATCCCGATACCACAGCCACGCCCCTCATTTAAGCCCTGGCTACAGTCCATGCCGAGTCCCCAGGCCCTAGCTATAGTCTGTTCCGCTGGGGATGCCGCCCAGCCTGCTTGTTCTGCTGGGGACGCCGTCCAGCCTCCATGTCCAGCTGGGGACGCCGCCCAGCCTGCCTGTACCACTGGGGCTGCCGCCCAGCCTACCCGCTCAGCCGAGGACATTGCACCGCTCCCAAGCACCGCGGAGAACGTCGCTCATCCTGTCTGCCCGGCTGTAGTCCTTGCTCTGCCTCCCTGTTCGGCTAGAGACCTTGCTCTGCTTCCCTGCTGCGCAAAGAACGGCGTGCGGTTTCCTGGTGCTGTAGGGGACATTCAGCCCAGGGGCCCGGGGTCGCCAATGAAAGGGGAGGACTCTTGGCACTCCGAGAGGAGTGCCTTTGGATGGGGGGGGTTTCTGTCACGGTTCGGCTGGGACCGTGATGTGCATCGGCCGCTACTGCGCATGATCAATGACGTCACGCCTTCGTCACGAAAGGTCACAGGGTCATGTGGGGGCGTGCCGGGAAAGCACGCACAGCTGAGAGCTCGTGAGGAATCAAAGACTGTATATATACCACGGTTCGTGCCCTACACGACGCGGTTCGTTCGGAATTGTTGAGAGTACGTCATTCTGACTCCGGGCTTGATTTACGTTACTGTTGATGTTTCTGTTTAGTAGTTGTTACTGTTCATGTTTCTGTTTAGTAGCATTCCTAGCTTTAGCCGCTAGCACTAGCATTAGCAGTGCTAGCCCAGTGAGCCTAGGTTAGTGAGTGTGTTTTTGTTTTGTTTTGTGTATTTTTCGACACTGTAAATAAACATCACCGTGCTTCCCTGCAATTACGTCCTTGCTTCATTCCTGCGCCAACGGCACATGACACTATACACACTCTTAAAGAGACATTCACCCAACTCAGAGTTCCACTATCAGAAGAAACCACATTAGGTCCATCCAAAAAACTAGAATTTCTAGGCATCAATTTGGATTATTATCCTCCTTACTTTCAGATAAATTAAATTAAATCTTATCAGAGGATTCATTCAAGCCTTCATGCTTAGTCCTTCATTCACCAAATGAGAGTTGCTTCCTCTCCTAGGCTACCTCAATTTTGCAATGAGGGTTTTTCCTCAGGGTTGCACTTTCATATCTAGATTACTTGATATTTCCAAATCAGTTGTAAATTGTCATGACTGTCATGAACTTTGCAACTCATGGAACGGTATTTCTTTTTTCTTTCACAATCATTTTGAAACTTCCCCCAACTTACAATTTTTCACTGACACTGCTCCCTCAACAGGCTATGGAGGTATGCTTCAGGACAAGTGGTTTGCTGATAAATGGCCAATAGAAATCAACAATTTCCCTAGTGATATTCAGTTCACTTCATTACTAGAATTGTATCCTATCGTAGTCGCAGCTATTCTATGGGGGAAACAATTGTGCAGAAATCATTGTATACTATATTTGAAGCTAATATTAACATCAATGAAGGGCACTCTTCTGTCCCATTTATAAATAAGTTCGTCAGATGCCTAACTTGGTCATGCATGATGGGAAATTTCACATTGCGAGCAGTGCACTTGGACAACTTGGACAACAAAATAGCTTGGACAACAAAATAGCTGACTCCTTATCTCGATTCAATTTTCAGGAATTCAGACAACTGTGCCCAGCCGATTCCATTACAGGCCTTCCCTGCCCTCCTTTTATCCAAACTATCCTCAACTAAATGACTCACTGGCAAGACTTCTTTTCTCCGCAACTCACTATATGAGAGTTTGGCAAAATCTACATTAAAAACCTGATTCTGCTTGGTCTTATTTTTCTTCATTCTGTGCTCCCCACTCAGTATCCACAATTCAAGTCAATATTCCTGCTGTCCATGCCTTTATCATCCATTGTTTTGAGTCCAAGAAATTACAGCCTTCATCTATTAAAACTATAGTACCAGGGATCCAATTCCACCTGAGATGTGTGGATCAAGAGATGCCGAGCTTTCTAGGAAATCTATCCATCAGCCTCCTCCTAAATGGCTTTAAAAAGGAAAGTCCTGCCATTAATGACTAACATCTAGCTTTCACTCTCACTACAATTCACATCATGGTGTCTCACCTGCATTTAGGTTTCTTTAGTTCATATTAAACCTGCAACAACTAATCAATAAAATCAATAATAATCGATTATTAAAATTGTTTTCAATGAATGTCATTATTGATTAGTTGGTTTGTGTACGGTTCATTCACTCACTATGTTACCTCTGGAGAGTAAATACAAAAAATTTGTGTCCCAAATTATGTACTATACACTTACACTATACACTGTGTACTCTACCGTCAAGTGTATGAATTTTAGAAAGGTAATATCATCTCAAATGGAAGCTTTTTTTTTTGTTTTCTAACCTGAAGAATAAGCTGTTTCCCAGTCAGTGGCACATGACGCCATACACACAATGTGATGCCGCTAACTTTAGCAGATACCCAGAGTCACTGACAATGATTTTCTTCACTTTACTATTTATGTCAAAGTTACCTTTTATTCCCATGACCTCAGTCACCATCAGATCGTCATGTGACTGAGGAAAGATTTGAGTGATCTCCAAGTCCTCTAAGGCAGAAGAGCATTTTATATTAAACACCGCAGAGAATATTGTAACCTAAAAACTTTACAAAAGGAGCTTGTGAAGCACTTAAGCACAACAGTGAGCACAAACTTAATTTAAGGTGATCCTCATTATATGGTGTATTTGCGCGCTTGCAGTGTAAATTCTGTCGTTTATTATAACGGAAGTGATCTATTAGTAATGAGGCAGTGTTAACGCTGCACTCACAATGTAGACGTGGTGATGCACAGTGGGATATCACAAGTAAGATCTGTAATGTCTAATTAAAACACTGATCAGAAGTAAACACAAGTAAAATAATAAAGTCAGTGAATAACAGAAACCACAAGGTGCCGTGAAACTGAGTTTTTATTATTCATTTAGGACTGTAGTTTAATTCAGTGCTTTTTGTGCACTGAATAAAACTACAGTCCTAAATAAATAATATATATTCTTGTGTGTCTGTTTGTATTGGGTTCTTTTCAGTCTTATATAATTGGACAAACAGTTGTGTAAAATGTTCGTCTGAAGTTAATATTTGTAACACTCAGTTTATGTATTTTATTGTAAATAAATGAAAAAATGGTACTGTTTTTCTAACCATAACCTAAACTGATTCCGTTTTCTGTCCTCCCTCTTCCATGGTTTGCAACCTGAATCAATGCACACACACTCATTCTAATGAGCCACTGTTCGCTATTGCGGATGGGAATGTCATGACCCGATGCTGGTTTACTCAACATCTCTACCTCCTCTGCCAAAACTGCGGACTTGCCCTTAACCTCTACACATCACATTCCTTCCTTATCAGAGCAGCTACAACTGAAGCTCCTGCTATCCTTGCTTCCATGCTAAAAGCTGTTTTAAAATGTCAGAACCTCTGCCATGACCAACCACCAGTCTCTCGCACAGCCATCTGCTAACCAGTTCATGTTCGTTCATCTTCATGTTACAGTGTAACTGCAATTTGTTGGGGGTGAGAATAAAATTACCCTAACTTATTTCTCTCTTTCTCCAGGCCATCTATATTCCATGCCATGCTACAGTATGTGCATTCATTATTATAACATGTGCTATGCAGTCGCTGAGAATACAGCTACCAAGGAACTGGGTTTCCCGCCTGCTAACCGAGGTATGCTACATCCTAGTAAAAGACAGACCGCCTTTTCTACCCAGTCAGGGAGATGCGCTCCCCTCCCAATTGAAACTGGAACACAACTTCATTGAGTTTGGGGTTTATGCCTCAGCGAGGTATACAACATCTTTTGTCTAGCATAGATGATCTTTGCAGAAAGACAGCATAGGCAGGACTTGAGACTTGAGAGAAAAAAATGTTTCCATGTCATTTTGGTGAAATACAATTTGCGTCATGTTTGACAGAATTCGACCACAATTACATCCGACCTGTTTTCCCAGACCACCACATAATTTACAATTGACAATTGTCATAAGTAGGTCCATGGCTTGGTTTTTACATGTCCTTCAGTCTCTTTCTACTGAAATAACAACTTTACCCATTAGAAGAATCACACGTGACAGCATATTAATAGCCCCTTTCTTTGGGTTTTTCTTTCATATACATTTTCAGGCCATTTTTACCTTTGTTGGCATCTCGTATTCATCACAAGACAGCTTTATCTGTGGAACAAAAAGCCTGTCTGGCATATTGTGCATTTCCTTTTTAATAATCACTTACCACATCTGTGTCTGGATCACTGAGGTGAAGGATCCAGCAATATACCTGAAATTTGTTTCTATGCATAATCTTCCACACATGATGAGCCTCCCACACATAGTCTACCATCCAGTAATCCTACAACGCATATACATGAACCATGCTCTGAAATATGCCCAATTTCAGGAATTTGCTACAGCTCCCTGGCAGTCAGTCAACCAACCAACCATCCAGTCAATAAATTAATCAATCAAAGACCTGCACGACACATAACAAGACAAGATTCACTACGCAATTAACTGCCCTAGGAACCTGCAGCTTTGCTCTAATCACAGGGTATTTGATTTCAACACATAGAAATGGCAATGCCACTGAAAGATATGATCAATATTAGTGTTCGATCAAGCACATCAATCTTTGCCAGAAGAATATAAGAAAATTAAATGATAAATGCGCAGACCTGCAAACTCGATTCAGCAACAAAATCTGATAATATACTGTATTGCAGAGCTGAGCTGTTTGGCACACAAATCGTCTCAGAAGTGCTTGGTGCTGAAAATGTGAAATGCAGCTCTTACACACAGTGTAACTACAAAGTATTCCAAAAGTCTTCATACATAGGGGAAATTAACACTTTTTAGCAAAAGGTCTTCCAAAATTGTTCATAATTTTTCATACTTTTATATATACACAAAATAAATACAGTATCTCACAAAAGTGAGTACACCCCTCACATTTTTATAAATATTTGATTATACCTTTTCATGTGACAACACTGAAGAAATGACACTTTGCTACAATGTAAAGTAGTGAGTGTACAGCTTGTGTAACAGTGTAAATTTTCTGTCCCCTCAAAATAACTCAACACACAGCCATTAATGTCTAAACCGCTGGAAACAAAAGTGAGTACATCCCTAAGTGAAAATGTCCAAATTGGACCCAAAGTATCAATATTTTGTGTGGCTACCATTATTTTCCAGCACTGCTTTAACCCTCTTAGGCATGGAGTTCACCAGAGCTTCACAGGTTGCCACTGGAGTCCTTTTCCACTCCTCCATGACAACATCACCGAGCTGGTGGATGTTAGAGACCTTGTAATCCTCCACCTTCCATTTGAAGACGCCCCACAGATGTTCAATGGGGTTTAGGCCTGGACAATGCTTGGCCAGTCCATCACCTTCACCCTTAGCTTCTTTAGCAAGGCAGTGGTCATCTTGGAGGTGTTTTTGGGGTTGTTATCATGCTGGAATACTGCCCTTTGGCCCAGTGTCCGACGGGAGGGGATCATGCTCTGCTTCAGTATGTCACAGTACATGTTGGCATTCATGGTTCCCTCAATGAACGGTAGCTCCCCAGTGCCGGCAGCACTCATGCAGCCCCAGACCATGACACTCCCAAAACCATGCTTGACTGTAAGACAGACATTGTACTTCACACCTGGATGCTGCCACACACGCTTGACAGCATTTGAACTTCAGAAAACCGTTGCGGGCTTTCCTGTGCATCATCTTTATAAGAGGCGTCCTTCTGGGACAGCAGCTATGCAGACCAATTTGATGCAGTGTGCGGCGTATGGTCTGAGCACTGAACGGCTGACCCACCCCTTCAACCTCTGCAGCAATGCTGGCAGCACTCATATGTCTATTTCCCAAAGACAACCTCTGGATATGATGCTGAGTATGTGCACTCAACTTCATTGGTCGACCATGGCGAGGCCTGTTCTGAGTGAAACCTGTCCTGTAAAACCGCTGTATGGTCTTGGCCACTGTGCTGCAGCTCAGTGTCAGGGTCTTGGCAATCTTCTTATAGCCTAGACCATTTTTATGTAGAGCAACAATTATTTTTTTCAGATCCTCAGAGAGTTCTTTGCCATGACGTGCCATGTTGAACTACCAGTAACCAGTATGAGGGAGTGTGAGAGCGATGAAACAAAATTTAACACACCTGCTCCCCATTCACACCTGAGACCTTGTAACACTAACAAGTCAGATGACACTGGGGAGGGAAAATGGCTAATTGGGCCCAATTTGGTCATTTTCACTTAGGGGTGTACTCACTTTTGTTGCCAGCGGTTTAGACATTAATGGCTGTGTGTTGAGTTATTTTGAGGGAACAGCAAATTTACAGTGTTACACAAGATGTACACTCACTACTTTACGTTGAAGCAAAGTGTCATTTCTTCAGTTTTTTCACATGAAAAGATATAATCAAATATTTACAAAAATGTGTGGGGTGTACACACTTTTGTGAGATACTGTATTTATTTTTTTTCCAGATAGAGTTTAAGAATGCCTTACAACAGAAACAATGTATTTAACTCCTTCTCATGGATGGAACTGTCACAAGGTTGCAATGGACTTTAACAGGAAACAATGTAAGCACATCACACACACGACACTGTCACCAAACATATTACCAAATTCAAAAAGACCGGAACTGTTGCAGACCGACCGTGAAATGGATGTACATGAACATCCACTGATGAAGGCACAACTGACATTGTGCTTGCATGCATAGTCCCCTATGTATGGAGAATTTTTGGGACACTCTGTATTTTACAAAAACCAACCTGGAGGCCAGGATTGATGATTATTCACCTTCTTTACTAGATGAAAAAGATTTGAAAACCCATTCCAGTGGTATAAATTATATCAGTGGTGCACTGTGAAAAGTTGTGTTGGCTTTACTAATGATCCTTCTTGATACAGTTTTAATGCAATGTGTAGAATATGTTGCATGTCTTTTAAATAAATTTTTTACCCTCTGGTTCTAAATGATACACAGATCAATATCTGTGGTTTTTGAATGTTTGCAAAAGAATCTTTATTAGGAACAGAACATCCATAAGAATATTGCTGGCTGTTCTGTTCGTAATAAACCCTATGTGATCAGCATATAAATGAGGAGACTCTTTTCAAGTCTAGGGGCAACAGCTTTCATCTGGATCTTTAAAATCTGTATTCATCTGTCTTCAAGAGCTGACATTATTTATGACATTCTTTACCTAGTATACAAATCAAGGACATCAAAACTCTCTCTCTGCGAGAGTTAGAATAACTCTGCTTTTCGAATACGATTCTTTTACACATTAGTTAATGCGTCAGTTCTTCTGAATATTGTTTCATGTATTCTACAATAATACCCAACTAAGGTTGGTGCCTTGCCCAGTGAGAGGCCAGATCAGGAATCTGACTGGCCATTCCAAAGCGTTGATCATCTTCTGAAGCCACTGCTGTTGATTTGGATTTGTGCTTTCAGTTGTTATAGTTCTGGAAGATTGCATTTTTCTTCATTTTCACTGGCTAGCAGAGACTTGCAGGCTTTTTGCCAAAATAAATTGGTACTTGGAGCTATCCATAGGTCTTCTGGTAGCCCCTCTCAAAGGTTTTCGTTGTGTCCCCACATTTTTTTTGTTTTATTTGTCTATCGAGGGATGTCTTGTTCCCGGTAATGCCACTGTGGTGCCTAGGTTACTCCACTTGTTGATGATGGCCTTCACAATATTCCATAATGCATCTAATGTTTTGTAAATTCTTTGGTACCCCTCTCCTGATAGGTACCTTTTGAAAATGAGATCCTGTACATGTTTTGTAAGCTCTTTGCAGACCATCCTGGTCTTAAGAAACCAAGAAGATGGCAAGGAAATCCTAAAGAAACAGCTGATCTGGTATTTGAGGTTAATCAGAATCACTTCATTATGCTCCAATATAAAGGGTGTGCACACTTACGCAACCAGTTTTTTTTTTCCTTTTCCTTTTTTTTGTTTACACTAAAATGTTTCTAATTGTTTTTCACTTGAATTTGGTTGGTTGCTATGTCACATTAATGATCTTACATGACTAAACTTGGTTTGATTTATTTATTTTTTTACAGGGGTGTGTAGACTTTTTTATATAGACTGTATATTAACCACAACAATAGAGATATGATCCCTCTGACAATTACTTATTGCCCATTATAATCTTTTTTCCATATTTCTTTACTTGGAAAGGCAATATTCTAATAATAATTCTTTAATCACAATACACACACACACATTTTGAACATGATTTAAAACAGCAAAATAATTTTTGTCCTGCTCATGTCCTAGTAAGTTTTTCATCTTCCCCATTACATGTGTCACAGATGAAATATCAAGTTTGCTCCTCTTAACACTTTTCCATTTAATTGGCCAATACAGACTATTAACGCTCCAAGACATCAAGTGAAAAGTACAGTTATTAGACATTGTCATGTTGTTTTAGACTAATTAGAACGTAAGGGACCATTTTTACGTGTTGACACGAGATGTCAGCCCATCTGCCGAGCTGTCTAATGTTGAGACACGTAGCTGGGTATTAAAGAAGAATCAGTACAATGTGAGAGTACATTTATGAAGTTTGATTTGATATCTAGAGAAACAGGCATTTATGAAAGAAAACTCTTCCTTTTTCCAGCAGGTCTACTTCAATATCTTCATATTTTATGAGCATAAGATTCCTGTCCTGTCAACCAAACAAAAGCATGTGTAAGGTAGTGAATAGCCATCTAATATTATACAATGTTATACAATTTGTTAGCTTCATATTGGCAGAAAAACAGCAATAAAAAACATATTACCACAGGCTATTAGGATATTTGTTTGTATAAACGTGGATGATGAAAAGCCTTATCTTGCCATCATTAACCACTCAGAGATGGGCTGGATAAAGAACAACATACTTAATGTTTTTTCCTTGTAGACGTTTTTTTTGTTTGCAGTTTGGGGTTAGGTTACAGAAGTCAGGGAACAGAAATATGGTGTAGTTATTACATTTCAGCTCGCCCTGAAGTCCATTTCCTTACAGTATCTTGAAACCACAGCAATGGCATGACTACAGCGTACGGGGACATGCATTGTGGATGAGTGACCTGTGTGTCAGCTGAAGTTTGATATTTCTGAGGAAAGACATTCTCTGAAAATTCTAAGAATCCTTGAAGAATCTGGATTCTCTCGGGGGTGTTTCTGTGCTCAAGTAGACTCACCATTCCAACACTGCTATGGTCCTCTAGGTCTCATGGCACAGCATTTCATTTTTCTAGCTCGTCATCATCCACTTTCTCTCAATTTGCTGTTTCACTAGCCTGTTTGTCCATGTCTGCCATCTTTCCATCAGTCGCCAATTCATATTGAAGTGTCATCTGTGTTAATTTAAGGTTCTCTGTCTGTGCAGTGACAACTTTATTTCCACTAACACTTGACAGAGTTGTATTCTTGATCTGAAGAGATTTTTTTATTTATTTAATTTTCTGCTTTTTTTCTTGTCTTGGTAGACATTAATTGTAAGCTGTAGTTTTGCATGATCAAATGTCTTTCTCCAAGCCTGCCATCAAGTGACAATCACAAGTCAATTTTTAATTTAAACTTGTGTTATTAATATCTTGCTACTTTTGGCCCAGGACTCTAAATTCAGACAATTTGGAGTGAAGTTGATGTTCTTCATTATTACTCCATCCATCCACCTTCTATACCGCTTTATCCTTATCAGGGTCACATTGGAAACCTGGAGCCTATCCCAGGGAGCATCGGGCACAAGGCGGGGTACACCCTGGACAGGGTGCAAATCCATGGCAGGATTGGCCATCTTTGGACTTGGGGGAGGAAACCGGAGTACCCGGAGGAAACCCCTGCAACACAGGGAGAACATGCAAACTCCACACACACATCAAATCGAACCCCAGACCCTGGAGGTGTGAGGCGAACAGGCAAACATGCTAACCACTAAGCCACTTCATTAGCACCAGTGTGAACCAGTGTGAATGCAATGTGATAAATAATCTTATAATATTGCCCTTAATAATTTAGAATTTAATTATAAATGACAAATATATAACAAATGTATTACTTAAGTCAAATGATGAAAAATATTTGAAATAAAAAATAATCAATGACTAACATTTTTAATTATTTTTTTTTCAATATCTAAGATATATGTCAAATAACAGGTTTCAAATTTTGCAAATTAACAAGATTTTGGTCTCATTATATAAATATGCATAATGGGTAGGATGTGGGAGACACCCATGCTAACCTTTAGCAAATCAGCTAATTTTAGGTTAATGTAGTTGTAAACCTCTGCATGCAAAAAGGTGACCGTAAAAAGCAAATCAGTAAATTCCATCTATTATTATTACTACTGTTGCCAGAATATTGAAGATGTCGACACAAGTGCATCTGTACTTGCTACAATAGCAAAATATATAAATAAATAAATAAAAAGAACAAATACAAGGTAGTACAGATATAGTAGTTTTTGTGGAAGCTGAATTGGTTTCAAGAAAAGGACAGAAGTGGGCCTATCTTGTTCCCTTTTTTTCTATGTGTGGGTTAAATGAAGAGAAACATTTTCAATACCACACTATGACAGCTCTTGAAATATGACAAGCTTCTTCACTATATCCAGCTGTACATCATACCCGACAGACCTCACTACACTCCAGTAGGTGCATTGGAAGAAATCATACTATCTGTAACGGCCACTATAGCAACCTTTCTGCAAAACTCAGAATGCAGCAGGTGCTTGTGTTTCTTTCTGAATGGTTTTGAGAGTCATTTTAGAATGAACAACGTGTGAAATTAGTCTTGCACAGCCAGACGTGTTGGA
Source organism: Ameiurus melas (assembly GCA_012411365.1). NCBI lineage: Eukaryota > Metazoa > Chordata > Actinopteri > Siluriformes > Ictaluridae > Ameiurus > Ameiurus melas. The sequence goes on along the minus strand of CM022759.1, from coordinate 16,472,264 downwards.
TTAATTACACAGAGGAGTACAGGAATCAGTGCAGTTTGTGTTGGCAGGTTCCTGTCCACTTGGGGCATGTTATATTCATGATGGTGGTGCACCAGCATAAGAACCTACATCTTTGCATGGATAGTCCATAAATCAAAAATTGACTCATGTTATAGATCTGCTCTTAGCAAAGCATTGTATAGGAGGCTAGAATAAAAAAGAAAAAAAAAAGTTTTGTGGAAATCCCTTTTAAACATGATGTGAGAAAATCGGTCCATCCTAGGTTATTGTCAATTCTTCCTAAGGTATTATTGATCTCAACTAGTCACAAGCCGTTGATCAACACTGTACTTATTATTATTGTGCCATTGCCAAAGAGATTACAGTCTGCTTTGGTGTGAGTAGGACTGTTCCGCCTGCTCTCACATATACTCTTGACCAAACTTGCTTCTTCAGTTATAATTTTTTTGTACCAGCTTGTGATTTCTTATAAACTTAGTTGGTTGTTTCGCAAAACATAAACAAATTATTAATTTAAACAGAGCAATGTAAATCACGATAAAGAAGTTACAATGCATATTCTTCCCATTAGAACTTTACAGGGTCAATTTCAACTCGTCTTCTGTTAACAAAGTCCAAAAAATATTCAGATTTTAACTTCAGGATAAAGCAAACCCCATGAGTATTTTGAAACCAGCTCGTTAATCTACTACAAATGAAATAGACTGACTGGTTATTTTCATCCTGGCCTGTAATCTCTCAACGGTTCTGTATGGCTTAGAATTTCTTTCATTCTACAGAGATGGCTCTGTTAATCTGTGACACTGCCATCCAACCAATAATGGGCACAACATCTTGAGTGGAATCTGATGGCATATATGCTCCAAAATGCTGTCTTAAATACAGCAATGTAGCGATCACATCAATGTAACTGATTGAACTCAACTGCTTTTTCAGTCAAAATGACAGTGACAGTGACTGAATGGATATAATAATAGTAAAGACCAAATATTTACATAATATTTACATACCAATGGTAGTTTGAAAGCATAGTAAATCACTAATAATAATCAGGCCTCTGCCGTCTGTTCAATTAATATTCCAAAATGTACAATGCCACTCAAAAGTTTTTGAACACCTGGAGTTTCATTACAGTTTAATCGAAATTATTGCCCCAGACCAAACTAAATGATACAGAATAGCAATTACCCACACCTTTATGGAGCTTATTAACCAATCACTCTCAGATCCTAAAGGGACTCTAAATGAGTACTTTATTAAAGGCAGGCATACATGCAGTTTAAATCGAGGCTATCCGGCCTATAGATAACAAACTCATTTACAGAGCTAGTATTAACCATAAAACAGAACTATTGTGTATTACAAGTGTCTAATCAGAGTGAAATATATTTTGGACTTTTCCAATCAGATTAGACCTGTTCCAATAACAATCTCCTACCTAACATTTTTAAGTTTGGTAAACATATAATAATAAACATTTCACCTATTCACTTACTGTATACTGTAACTATCTTTTTATTAATTATTTTTCTTATTTTAAAAGCATTAAAGTAAATGAGAATGAGAAACAAAAATACTATACAGAGTGTTCAAAAACTTTTGAATGGTTAAGCATATTTTGAAAACATTTTTCTATAATGTTATTTTACTTTTCTAGAATCACATTCTACTATTTGCAGCAGTAAACACACATTTTAAAATATATTCACAATCACCATTATTCATGTTATGATTGAAATTTGACCTATCATTTTGATTAAACAATCACCATTTTCTCATTTTGAGATTTAAAAAATGTAACATTTATGTTTATATATCAGTCCTTCCTTCAGTCAGTCATTTATTCTTCTTCAATAATTACTATAATCTGCTTATGGCTACAGTGGATCCAGAGCTTATCCTGGAAATGCCAGGTGCAAGGCTGGGGACACACCTTGAATGGGATGCCAGTCTATTGCATGTTACCATGCACACACACACACACAACCACAATTTTGGGCAATTTAGCATAATTTAGCCAATCCATCTACTGGCATGATTTTTCAGAGGTGGAAGGAAACTTGTGTACCCAGAGGAGTACTCCAAAAATGGGGAGAACATGCACAGAAAGGCCTCACAGACAGTAACCCGAGCTCAGGATCGACAACTGTACAACATTTAAAAAAAAATTAAATGCATATGGAATAACATTAAACACAGAAGCACATTCAGTGAAGGCTAAGGAGAATGAATATTAGCTATTAAACATTAGAGGGCCATATTATTCCTTATTATGTTAGCTATTGCACATTATGCAGCCATATTATTCCTTATTGCTCCCTGCCCCTTCACTGCAGTCATTACAGTGGGTCTGGTCACTGACTGCATAAACGACAGCCTTTTGCATTGTGGTTGCTAGAATTTTAAGCATGTGATATGATGTCACACTCAAATGATAGTCAAATCTTATGATATACCACAATGAGGTTACATTTTTAAATCAAATTGAATTAATTCCCTATAACAGCATGGCTTTCACAATAGTTACAACTGTAACATACACGACGGGTTTATATTAATGTGGTCCTTTAATATATCATCGCTCCTATAGTAGCAACACATACTCTAAGCCTGATACTAAAAGAAAAGCATATAATAGTTGATACGGTGAAGTTTTCTTTAAATATACATATAGTTCACATTAATGGAAAGAGTCTCAAGCATAAAAGCCAGTCAGTTTCCTGAAATAGATGATAGTTCCTGTTATTGAGTACATTATAGAAGCTCTATACAATTGTTCCATCACCAGGATCTATTTATTTTCTCTCTTGAATTTAATGAGACAAAAATAAAAAGGTTCTACGTAAAATCCTAAATACTTGAGCCTTGTGTGTACTTGTTTTAAGTGTAATTGTAAATGTAATCGCTGGCAAATTGTTTGGAAAACTACCTCTGATATACAAACACAAAATACTCCACTGTTTGTTTATTATTATTATTATTATTATTATTGTTATTATTATTATTATTATTATTACACAGCAAAATCCCCAGTGTTGAATTCACACCCTACAGTGTTTATATAAATCCACTGGACTCAAATAAACACTTTGGGTGTTAATTCAACACTAGGGATTTTACTGTGTATCAGTTGCAGTTTTACATTTACGGCATTTGGGAGATGTCCTTCTCCAAAGCGACTTACAGAAGTGCTTTAAAATTTTAATAAAAATATCTTAAAGTGCACCTATTATAGTTTTGAAACATGCTTAAGTTTGTTTTAAAGCTCTCATACAATAGATTTACATGCATCCAAGATCAAAAAACACTTTTTTTCCCCCTACAGTGTCAAATGATAAGCTCTTCCTTCCAGAGAGCATACTCCGCTCTGATTGTTCAGATGTCCCAGTCTGTTGTGATTGGTCTACCGCTGCCAGCGTATGTCGAAAAGGAAACCCACTAACATAACGAGTTTCAGCTCCGTCTGTTAGCGAGCAGCCGATGAAGACCAGAGGCGGGGCTTTTTGTTATAAACCTATGTAGGTTAATACAGGAAGTAAAGTCTGGAATTATTAACAAATTGTTTCAGCTGTTCAGAATCACTTCCGTTTTTTGGGAGGCAATTACCCTGTTTGTTTTGCACTTTGATTTTTGAAACTTTTTTACGTTCACAAACAGCTCTATAACACACTACATGAAAGGTAATATTTGAAAAACCATAATAGGTGCACTTTAATTCTGGTTCACTAGCTCAGGGACTAAGAGTACTATAAGTAAAAAAAAAAAAAAAAAAAGCTCTTGCCCCTCCTTATCTTTTAAAGCACATACTGTTTTTCTGAAACCACCTACCTACTCCACCTTCCTACCCTATCATTCATTTCTAATACTCGACTAATCGTGAATGACGTGTTGGACTCTATAACTATAGTAAGCAATTATGAATAAAATGCACTTAATATTCTAAAAATATATTGATCTGAAAAGTTTGCAAGTACGCCTTGACCATACACCTTGACCATACTAAATAAAACCATATTTTGGTATACTAATTTTTCTTAATATATTACATGAAATGTACTTTTAGTTATTTTATTTTCATCTCTTAAATTACATGTTACCTGTTTTTACTTTACATTTCTTGTATATTTCTGCAAAATGGGTTGAAAACACTTACTATAGTAATGCGTTGTTTTTTTGTTTTTGTTTTTTTTAAAGTTGCTAATAATAAATTGACTTTTTCAACTCTCCCAATAGGCACATTCAGATCTGGAAAAAGTTCTGTCAAAAAATATGGGTAGCACAAAGACTGACCTTGACAGAGTGGAAAGCTCACTAAGATGGCTAGAGATATTCATGGCTACCACCTGGCTTCCCTAGCAAGTGGGAAACCCGGGATGGAGAATGCTCCCCACAGGTGCCTCATGCCCAAATCTACATGATCATTTTAAAGAAAACATCAAATGTTAGTATGTGAATCGAGCCATTAATTATTCACTGAGGAGAAAAACAGGAGAAGGAAGACCAGCTCTGAGGAGGATGAAATTTCAGGTGCAAGATCAGAACCCTCCATAGGCAGCCCTGAATTAAGAATTCAGACACCCCTAGGCACAATTAAAAAAAATCAAGAAAATTATTGCTTTTGGCAATAAATTATAATCTATTGACATAAGAAGTTTTTACTCTTGTATGATGCCAAGTCTAAAAACCTAGATTTACTGTGTAAGCAATACAGTACTTGCCTTTGAATCTTGATTACACAGAGGAAGACCAATGCCGAAATGAATTTTGTGTCAGAAAATTTAAATTAATTTAAGATTAAAACACATCAACACAGATTAAATAAAAGACTAATGGTACAATCATATACTGATGCAATTACAAGGTCATATACCATACTGTAAAACAATATTTTCTAGCCTAATCGGTCATGTTGTAACGACTACGCCAGACCAGCTATTCTCCCCTAGTGGACAGTTACAGTAGAACGTTGTGAAGTAGCAGTTAAAATCACGCATACGCAATACAACATCAGAATGCCGTTACCTTTCCATTCGCTTAAAGTTCCACTTGCTTAAAGTCCCTAATAATATCTTGTTGGCTCCTCACCCCATCACTTTCCTGGACCAGCAGCAACATCATCAATACATTTCCCTGCGTAGTGTAACTCACACACAAACACACATACACACACCAGTTAATCTAAGCATCTCCGTTGATTGCCCTACACAATTGTAGGTCAGACACCTAAATCCCCTGTGCGCTGTTGCTGCTTCAGCTAGCCTCGGCCTCAGGTTCTGCTGCACGGCTAACACCTACCTCCTCCAGTCCCTCGCCATCTTCCACAAATTCTTCACTATGATTCTCCTCCTGGCTCCATAATTTTCCTGTGTACTGGACATCCAATGGTTTTTTTAAATGGGTTTTTGGTTAAATGCCTGAAATGAGGTCTGTGGTTAACACAAGCTAAAGATATGTTCACAGATTGTACTACAACATTACAATACATCAGTAATACCAAACTCAGGATTTTTAAAAAGCTTTTACGGGTCTTGAAAAAGGCGATTGGTAACAAGTGTGCTGTAAAACCGGATAGTTTGTTTATCTCAAAAAATCTGAGGAAGCTAATTACCTCAATCATTTTACGTTGATAAATCAATTTCTTTAAGCCAAATACACCTAAATATCACAAAAATTTAACTCAAACTTGTTCTATTTAAGTGTATTTGGCTTAAATGAGATTACAGAGGTTATCGTCGGTTGTGATATGTGATGTGTGATGTGTGAAAAGAGAGAAGAGCGAGTTCTGCAAAAGGTGGATCCGAACTCGGGTCGACCGTGTTAAAGGCTACGTTCAGGCACCACACTGCCTACGGCCTACACCACTGAAGACGGTAAGTGGAGCGTGTAATTTTTAATCATGTGTGGGCCAACCAGACATTGCCCTCCGTTTTCGGCCCTCGCTTGGGCCCCAAGTGCGCATGTGCCCCTGAGCCCGTGATATAATGCCCACTGGATAATGAGGCCCGGTCTATAGGCCATGTTCAAGATAAGCCAACACCTTGAGACAAGAAGGAACATATTAACCTAAAAGCAAAGTCTTGCATGGTAAATCTCAGAAAGTCAGGGAAAGGAGAAGAGCAGTTCACAGGGTACAAAGTCAAGGGAACCATCAAATAAATATGCTGAGTCTGATAGCTCTTATCTGACATTCACATACACTCACCAATTAGTGCATAACTTCAGCCTGTGTATGTGTTCTTATCTGACACTAATATACACTCACTAATTGGTGCATACCTTTAAGTTTATGTAATAGTTGACCAATATATACTCACTAAATACTAATCTTTATGGAATCATGCGTGCAGAATAGACCAATCATGCTAGGCCACAAGGTGCACAAAGAGATGGACTGTGTGCAAAATTGCATATTGTGACAGTATGTACTGCATTTGATGCAGAACCTACTGCACGGCAGTTGAAACAGTATGTACTAATCAGTATGCATGAGTAGTATGAATACAATCCTGGACATACTACATCTTTCTTTCATGTGACCATCAATGTCATCATAAACACAAAAATCTTAAAGGGACCACCAGATTAAAGCAGCCACACTAACAGCAAAACACACATCAGGAAAGTTAACTGAATTAGTAATGTAATGTGGGCGAGGTTAACAGGCTGAGGTAAATTCACTACTGTTAGTTTGGGCATGATGGAGATCACAAAAAGGTTTCAAATGCTGTGACAAGTGTTTTCTTGTTTAAATCTTTAACAAGTTAACAATTTATTCGTGTATTAATTGTAAATGTATTAATTGTTCATGTGTAATAAGGCTGTAATAATTAATATTGTTCATAAATTGCCTAATACAATTTTATTTAATCTAAGTTAGTTATTTATAATGGAATGTTTAAATAAGAAAAAGAGTGCATTTGTTATTTGTAAGTTATCAATATGTATATAGAGCTTGTTTAATACTAATTAACCTCCATTGATATGGAATATTACTTTTCCTTCTCAACCCTCCGTGTGTCTTTCCCTGTGACCAGCTACTCCTTGTATGGGCCATACTAAAGTCATACTGATTTTCTACCAAGCATGTGTTATGATGCTGTAAACATTTGTATCCAACTAAGGCATACTGAAAAATACCCTGTTCTAAAGCACAGTGGTTTCAAGGTTGAAAGCTATTGTACTGTGAATTAAATTTGGTAAATTGATATAATACGTTGGAAAATTTTCTAAAGGATGCTGTGAACTAAAATACAATTTTGTGATTGGAATTACAGCCCTTTTAGTGATCCAGATCATTAGGCTCAGCTCTCCACTAACAGATGACACTGACACCAATAGATGATATCTGAAATGGCTCATGTTAAAAGTTTTAAATATTTTGAGCAGAACATGTTCTAACCATAGCAGAAACTGTTTCTTACTCTATCTTTAAATTGTTAAAATAATATTTCTTTACATTGCATTTTATAAAGTATATATTTAAATAACTGTAAAATCAGCAAGGCACATTAATTTTCATTGATCCTGATAATTGAATGCCTCCCTTAATGCACTTGACTTTAAACAGTATATTTCCAGCAAGCAGAAGTGGAGGCGGGCAATCCCTGTCATGCTGCCACTTACACAGCTAAGATTCGAATATATTCAAACATAAATACATTACTCTTCATGCTAACAAACAGCTCGGATGTTGAAATAGATTTCCTAGGGTATGATAAACATTATAAGAGCTGTAATTGATAATACAACAATGATAATGGAATTGCATCACATAATCAGTATCAATTTTATTACATAAAATTATTACTCACACACACATTTACTAATCACCAATCATTTTTCTTTTTCTATATTCACCCAGTTACTAGACTGATAACCAGACCATTTCCCCTCTCTAAAATTACTCACTTTAAAACCACCAACTCTATAATCAACCAGTGTGTAACCACCCGCTCTAGAATCACCCACTTTCTAATCTCTCGCTCTATAATCACCCAGTGTAAAACCACCCTGTCCATCTGAAAGAGAACTGAAAAAAATAAGAGTGCATACGATACATTAACAAAGCAACAGGATGGAAACTAATGGAAAAAATTATGAATTAGCTAAACCTACATCACCAAAATTGTGTAAATATAATATAAACATATACACATAAATACCTCTATGATATATAATAGCATTACACTTATTTCATGTCTCCTCCAAAATAATGTTTTCTTGAGTATCAAGACAGGAGCGTGGCACAAAACAACATCATTCATTCATCCTTATCTTCCATATCATGACCCTCTGCCCTCTCACTCCTAGATGGTCCAAAGTAATTTAATATAGTTTTTTTCATCCTACCCAAATGACTGACTCTCTGCCATTCCGACATCTCTCTCTTTCTTGCCTTTTTTTTTTACTATCAACAAAAATGAGAGTGACAGCCTGTGTCAGTGCAAAAAAAATTAAAGTTTTAACGTTAGAGCTCATAGTGGCATGAGAATCTGCATAAATGACAGCTAAAACACTTTTTACATATAATACATAAATATTACATATCACTATGTAACTATTGACCAATTTTCTGTTTGTAATAAACATGTAGGCTAACAAAAATGTGGTTTGAAAATAAATTAAGATGAATGCGGGTGTTCAAAATGGATTACACCTGGATCATTTCAGGTACATGCACTCCTCTTTATCCATATCAAAGTTTCTACTATCGCATCTGATAAATTAACTGTTTCTGTTAAGATTTTTGGTTCCATTAAGACTCCGTTAACTTCCCTGAAGTGGTCTGATCGGTCCTGTGAGGACCTGCACTTAATTGGCTGCAGCTATGTAGGTATTATGAAAGTCCGATCACAAAAGTTAACATTGCGCAACCACACACAGAATATGTGCGGAACAGAAAAAAAAAACAGTCTATAATATATCGTCTCCTCTTTTATTGTTGCTTTTATTTTTTAAACTTCATTTTAGTCTCGACTTTTTTCATCAACAATATTGCATGTTGATATAGTCACTGTTAATGTTCAGTGGAGTCGGTGTGGTCTCATCATCGTCTCGACTTAGTCATGGAAAAAAGTTTGTCAACAAACATTTTTCATCATTGTTTTCATTAACGAAATTAACTCTTAATTATAGAACACTTCGTTAAGATTAACTCCCAACAATTTATAAAACCGTCAGGAAACCATAAAATGACAATGATGGACAAATTGTTTGTCTCTGTCCCTACAACTATCAATTTATAATCCCAGACAACTAAACTATAAATTCATAAAACCTGGTAGACTCCATGCATCACACTGAGACACTTAAAGTTTCAATATTGTGTTCTCGATTTTAACTGCCTCTTAGTTTCAACAAGATCTGCTCTGTGCACTAGTCCCTGAGCACTGAGCCACATGTGGTTTGCACTTGAAATAGTTTGATGGCAAGCTAATAATAAACAGGAGTGCACTATGCAAGCAGCTCTTGTACAGCTTTAACACCAGACATGACCTGAATGGATTGGAACTGCATTCAATACTATGACAAAAATGTTCAAATACACTTGAAGTCTTTTGTTTGGTTATATATTACACAAGCTACACTTTATGACCAAAAGTATGTGGACACCTGAACAAAAGCCATTGACATTAATATTGCGGTGTTCCCACTTGGTTCTATAACATCCTCCACTCTTTTAAGAAGGCTTTCCACTAGATTTTGGAGTGTGTCCATGGGGATTTATGCTCATTCACCCTCAAGAGCACAAGAAGTTGGACACAGGCCTGGCATAAAATTGGCATTCTAGTTAATCCCAAAAGTTCTCAGTGTTGTTGAGGTCAGGGCTCTATGAGTTCTTCCAAACCAACCTTGGTAAACCATGTCTTAATGGACCTCGCTTTCTGCACAGGGGCATTGCTGGAACAGGTTTGGGCCACTTGGTTCTAGTGATCTGAAATTTTAAAGCAACAGCATACAAAGAGATTCTAGACAATGGTGTGCTTTCAACTTCGTGGCAGCAGTTTGGGGAAGACCATCATTTGGATGTTATTTCAGGTGTCCACATTCTTTGAGTCATACAATAGTGTAGCACGGACGTTGAGGGAATAGCAACAGTCAAATCAGAAATCGTACTATGTCGTCTGTAAAAAACATCCAGAAACTTTTCTTCAGGCACAACCAGTTTTAGAATCAAAACAATTAGAAAACATAATTAAAGCGGACTCCACAAAGAATATGAGGCATGTGAAGAGACTATAATAATGAAAGAAACTCCAATTGCCAGGGCTATCAGATAGTTTAGGTACCACTAGGTCCAGCCCACCACACTACAGTATTCATCTATGCTACTGTATACATACCCCTGAAAGGTAATAGGGATATTAATGAAACCGGCACATATTGGAAATAAACTCTTCATAAGCCCTTCTTAATTTGGGATTTGCTATATGCAGAGCTGAGGTACTCTGGATGTTTATCTTTTATATCCAAAAACATTATTTGAACTATATTATTCATGGAGTATTGTGTACACTGGCTCACTAATCTGCCATATTCAGGACAAAAAAGGAGTGAAATAAATTATGTCTAATATCAAATAATGTGTCAAATAATAATTAAAAAATTCTGCCAAAAAAAAAATCACAAGCCCTAAAGGATCAGTTCTTAGTATTATCACATGGGTTTTTAATTGGATACCTCCTGTAAGAGGTTCAATCAACACTACATTGGGGAAACTAGATTGGCTGATCTTTTCTTCAAGCACTCTATCGCCATCAGAAATAAAGATCTCTCCTTTCTAGAGGTGGAATGCTTTAATAGTAACGGAATATCATTAATTGCATCTCTATTAGAATCGTTAGTTGTTACTTTGACAGTAAAGAAGGAATGAGTCTTGGAGGGAAAGAAATTACCTACACTTTAAGAACTTTAGTAGCTCATGGAATAAATATTGTTCATAAACTGGCACAAATTATGACAGACTTTTATCCAAACACCCCGTTTCACTGAAATCATTGTGTATTCCACTGCAGTTTTACTTCAGGTCATATTCAGGTTATTCCTATTAATGTAAACATTAGAAATAATGTTATTAATAATAACTGTAATAAAAAGGCACCATCTGAATGACAAGTTTATCTCAGAATAAGCTCAACTTGATTGTGGTAACATAAAGTATTGTAAACAAAGTAAATTGTCACTAGAATAAAATTTTATTACTCAAACTTAAAACTAAAATTCCTTTGTGTCAATAGTCGGACACATCATAAATACAAAAAAACTAAGCCCCTCTATATACTATGTAAGGATGGAAAATATATACAGTCCTATCTATATTGGAACAGAGAGTACTGGAACAGAAAGGACAATTCTCTTCTTTGTGCTATATACTGAATGCATTTGGATTTTAGATCAAAATGTGAATATGAGATTCTTAAGATAGAAAATAATTTTATCTTTTATTTTGTAATACATATCTACAGTAGATGTGTTAAGCAACTTAGAACATGACCCCTTTAGTGGCAGACTACACAATTTTTAGGTGAGCAAAGGCAGAGGACTAGTGATTGTGCCCTGCAATGGATTGGCACCCCTTCCAAGGTGTACCCCACCTCATAGTCCATGCTCCCTGGGATAGGCTCCAGGTCGAGTAGAATAAGTGGTATAGAAAATGGATGTATGGATGGTTGCATATCCCTTGCTTATAATATCTGCATTAATCTCGCAACACACTGACCTTGCCAAACTGTTTTGTGATACTTTGAGGCTACTTTCAGTTGTTCTTTGTTTTGGACAAAGAACAACTGAATCATGAGCAGATCCTTTCTTTCTCCACACATTGGCCTTTCCTAACTTTTGTAGAGGTTAATCTTGGTTCCAGAACTGTTGTGGCTCATCTCTGTATTTCTTTTCAAATTCCAATCTGGCTTTCAGATTCTTAGTGCTGATGAGTGGTTTGCATCTTGTGGTATGGCCTCTATATTTCTGCTATTGAATTATTCTTCAAATGGTGGATTATGATACCTTCACCCTACCTTATAAATGCTGTTGGTGATGTCACTAACTGTTGTTTTTGGGGTTTTCTTTACAGTTTTCACAATGTTTCTGTCATCAACTGCTATTGATTTCAACATAATTGACATTCCAACAGTATATCCTCAGCTTCAAAATGGCTTGCTTTTCTCCCATAGACTGCTCCAGTGTTCATATTAAAAAATGTCTTTTTTAACAGCAAATGCAGTCTTCACAGGTGAAACTCAGAGAGTAGGTTTTTTACAAAAATGAGGAAAAACATGGGTCTTGTTTGTGTAATTCATTTTACAGTAGACTTTGTGAATGAGGGTCAATACAAAGCAGGATTTGCTGAAAAGTTGATTCTCAAGATCAGTAGCAACTGTTGATCCAGCTTTATATCCAGAAGATGTATTTTATATTTTGTGAACGTTTGCAAATCACCATTGCGAATGTGATTGTTAGCAGATTCCACAGCTAATCCGGCTAAAGTAGCCATTGTCTCTGTAATCATGAAAACCAGAGCTATGTCGTAAAACAACTGTCACTCACATGTTCCAATATTTGTGATTACTTGAAATATGGGTGGGTTCAAACAAAAGGTTCCATGTTCTCCCCAGTTGTTTAACACATTTGGATGTATAGATCAGGAAATTAAAGCATCAATACTTTTGGAGGGGACAGTAAATAAGCTCAAGACATCACGGCTGGAAGTGAAACAATGATCAGTGTCAGCTCTAGCACATTGTGTTCTCTCTCCCATCACCACTTCCACACTGCCAATGCAGGCTAATGGACTGGACTGTAGATCAAAGAGGCATGATATATTTTATTTATTTGATGTAGTAGTTAATTTAATTATCTTGATAGGACATTCCTACATTATTTTTGGATCAGTCTCATATTGTACAGAACACAGGGTGATTTGTTATTTCAAAAGTTATTTGATAACCTACAATACATGAAACATACTGAAACAGCTTGAACGGATTTAGCCTAATTCCACTATTTATGAGGACAAAGCTAGCCTACATCAACATACGTTATCTATAACATTGTCTATAATCTATTATCTATTGTCTACTATTATAGATGGTTTTATAAAACCAACTTTCGGGAACTAGCCTACACGTGAACTGTCAAAAATTTCATAACCTATTATTGCAATAACCAGTATGTTCTTATGCATCCAAATCTATCCATCCATCCATTTTCTGTACCACTTATCCAACAGGGGGTCACAGGGAACCTGGAGCCTATCACAGGGAACTCGGGGTACAAGGTGGGGGACACCCTGGACAGGGTGCCAACCCAGTGCAGGGCACAAACACACACACACACACTTATTCACACACTACAGACAATTTAGAGATGCCAATAATCCCACAATGCATGTATTTGGACTGGGGAAGGATACAAGAGAACCCTGAGGAAACTCGTGAAGCATGGAGAGAACATACAAACTCCACGCACACAGGCAGAGGTAGGAATCAAACACAGAACCCTGTAGGTGCACGGCAAACGTACTAACCAACAAGCCTTTCTTGAAAGTTGAATTTAGAAATTAGAACTGGCCTTCTGTTCCAATACTTTCAGCAGGGACTGTATAATAGGTCATGAAATGTGTCTTTTCCAAATGCAAAGGCTACTGATTGCTTACCTGCTATATGGAGTTAAAGTATGAATATACATAAAAATATACAGATCATTAAACTGGGATGATGTATATTTATGGACACTCCAAATCAGCTAATATGACCTATATCATGAAACTGGAGTAAAGGTAGAATTACTAGTCATATTTTACTCCAATATGCATGGGAGATCGTGGTCTCTTTAAATGCAGCACTGGAGGACAGGAACAGGCAGCAGCTGTATGTTTATGAACAGAATGGAAAAAATGTGTGCTGATTTTAATGTGTTTAATCTACTTTAATCCAGCAACTTAATGAGTACATTTTTCAATGTATGGCTCATACTGAAAAGTGTGCTGTATGCAAGACATTTATGAGAATGCTAATAATGCAAAAAAAAATTTAAAGGTCCATGTACTCATTTCGACCATAAAAAAGCCATGAACATTCCAATTAATTTGGATTATTAATTGGATTTAATTTGAATTATTTCAATTAATAACTCAGGTTTTTTCTGTTGTTTATTTATTTATTTTTAATAAGGATATATTTTCTATTTCTGTCTAGACCGCGTTTCCTTGTTAATTGATTTCTGTTCGTAAATAAAGAATTTGATCTGCGCTTGCTTTTGCCTCTACTCCCATTTCATAACACTAAATTAGGGAGGATACCCAGATTGTTGTTTGTACAATTTAAATGAAATGTTAATTTATGTGCATTATGCTCTATTCTTTATTTTATCCATGTTCATATAAAATGCCTTTGTTATTTAAATTTCTTGGTCAAAATGTTACAACTCAATATCTTAAAATACAGAACTGTCAGATAGGTTCTCAAGGTTTGTAATTTTCAACTTGTTCTCTGGCCTTTACATACATTTGTGTAAGACTCACGTTTTCCCTCAAAGTTAGTTACAGATATGTAAAGGGGAAAAAAATTTAGACATAGACCTCCGTGCTGAAGATGGACTGAAAAAATTAAAACAATTTTCTCAATGCACTGAACAAGAACTCACCCACTGAAATTCTTTGAAGACATCAGTGTAAATTAACAGTAAACTGCACTATTACTCTCTGATACTGTGAGAGAGACACTATGGTTCGAGCATCTTTTTAAAACCAATTTAACCTACGCTGCTCAATTTTCAGAATGAGGCTGAATTTCAGCTGCATCAGATGTCACAATGTTTCAGGGAGAGTAACAGAGGACTAATTGCCCAAACAATCTCCAATTTTGCTGTTGGAAAAGGATTTCTGACATTGGAAATTTGGTCAGTTGACCTTTACTGTGAACAGTCTCACAAAGTGACTTTATCGAAGTCATGGCCTGATTTTCTGAAAGTCGTGCATACTTGTGCAACAAAATCCTCCTCCATGAAATCTGGCACTATGTCCAGATACTGTATCCACTAAATTATGTTCACGTTGCTCTGCATTTAAGGGCGGTCTAAGCATCCAGTCTTATCTGAAAGTGATTCAAGCAACTATAACTTTCATCCACAACCCCATCATGAAGAATTACTCCTGATATTATTAATTTAGAATTAAAGCAATGAGAGGAGAGGGCCTTGGTTTAATGTGCATCACATGATGCATCTTGGCCCAAATCTGCAGAAATTCTGTGGTAATTTTGGAAAAATTGCAAGCTTCTCTGAATATTGCAGAGTTTGCTTGATTTGCATTCATTTCTGCAATCGCACAATCCTGGAGGGACTGAGGAAATGGCATCTAGCAGAAAAGTCTACCAGCAACATATACAGTTTATAGTCATATTGGTAGAATGAATCAGATTCTTTTAGAAAAGTCCAGTTTTCCATTCTTCATTCAATTTAACTAATTAATTAACTAATTCGTTCATTCATTTGTTCATTCATTTATCTTCAGTAAGTACTTTAACCTGGTCAGGGTCATGGTGCATCTGGATCTATTCTGGGAACACTTGGTGTGAGGTGGAATACACCCTGGATGATATGCCAGTCACACACACACACACACACACACACACACACACACACACACACACACACACACACACACACTCATTCACATCCAAGAGTAATTTAGCATAGTCAGTCCACCTACCAACATCTTTTTAGGAGGTGGGAGGAAACTGGAGAACCTGGAGGAAACCCACACGTAAACAAGTGAAGTATGAGAAAGTCCACACTGTCAGAATAGCACTGTGAGGCAGCAATGCTACCCGATGCACATTGTACTGCCTTCCATCCTTTATATTAAAATATTTTATGACCTAGGAAATGCATGTACTTTTGTAGCTTAAAATACTGCAAATGATAACTTCACTCCTGTGGCAGCTAACAAAGAACATTAGTACAATGAAATTACAGTAAGTGTGCAACAATTTACTAAAATGGTCCAACATAATATTTAGAACAACAACATTCTCAGAAGAGCACAGATATTTGGCTATGCAAAAGCAAAGGGATTTATTTAGGTACTGCTCTAATTGGACATGCTACGTTCAAGTAACCCTATATTCTCAGGAACAAAAGCTCAATCACAATTTTGGTCATGATGAATGGAGGGAGGCTGCATTCAGAAGTTCTGCTGATTGAGCTGCACTGTACAGAAGAACATCAATACTTTGATTTTAGAACTGTTCCCTTGGTAACGATGGATGGCTCCATAATGAAAGAGTGCAAATTTAAAAAGTCAAGTAAAACTGGCATTTAGACACTGAACGGATGTTTGAACAAAAGAAAATACTGAATGTGATTTCAAATGAAAATATCAAAGATGGTTCACATTCATAAGTAAAGACCAGTTTTCAGTGGAGAAATGTATTCATTTCTACCCACAGTTCTTTTTAGGGTTCTACCAGCTATAATTGTTTAATGATGTTTCTGGATTCATAAAGCTGCATTTTTTTCCTTTCCTGATTAAAATGATGCTTGCCATGACCAGGATGTGAAGATCAAATGCCATGTTGTTGACAAGGACAAAGGCATGATATTGAGTCACCCTGAAACAGGATCCTCAGCTGCCCACCTTTCTCTGTCATTTCCTCACCAGATGGAGTGATCACTCACCCTTGGTGTCATCTCTTGCATTAATAAATCTCAATTTATTAAGACCCAGAGGAAACCTACAGAGACAGTAATCTAAGCTTAGGATCTTCACTCGAGTGATCTCTGTCCACAGTAATATCAGGTCCGTTGGCTAAATGTCTTGTTGTTACTGTCATTTTATTACGTTAAGTTTTTTAAATGTTTTAAAAACTTTGTTTTGATGATGTGACGCAGGAGCATTGCGGACATTATGACCGTAGGTTTCTGATTAGAAATCGAATTGATTAGGCTTATTTCTGTTTTGTTATAACTATCCACAACTCAGATTTTTGAAATTGTGAGAAAAGCTCAATTAGCTTACAAGGTTTTATACATCTTTAGCTGCATTTACAACTGCATTTGTTAAACTGGCTCTTACCAAGCATGATTCCGAATCAAATCAAATTATTTCCAATTTCCCACCTCCACCCTACATGCACGGAGCTTGCATGTTTTCCCCGTGCTTCTGGGGGTTCCCTCCAGGTACTTCAGTTTCCTTTCCCAATCCAAAGACATGTAGACTGAATTGCCCATAGTGTGTAAAGGTGTGTAAATGTGAGTTTGTGAGTTTGTGCCCTGTGATGGGTTGGCACCCCGCTAAGGGTGACCCCTGCCTTGTGCCACAAGTCCCCTGGGATAAGCAGCACAGAAAATGGATGAAAGAATGGAAAGTATATTATTGGCAGAAAATTGTGCCACAGCAACATTCAGTAGGTTTTTAAAGGCTGCCTCACATACATATCTTACTATATACATTTTGTTTCCACGGAGTAATTTATGAGTAAAATGAGTACAACTCACATAAGCATTCAAGTCCACAGAAACTTGTCAAACTGTAAAAATATTATTACCTTGGTGCTGCACAGACAGTTCTTATATATTATTTTTTTATTTTTTTTATTTTTTACCCCAGAACACCCTTAATGATCCAGCAATGAGCCATCTGTCATTGTCATTGTAATTAATCTGCTGGTATTTAGTAGCTAATGAAATGCTGTTGTCTTCGTTTTCCAGGCCCAGTGCACCTTTCACGATAGAAGAAAAGACAAGGTGTCTGCCACTTGTTTACTTTTGGGTCTGTTTTACAGTCATTTAAATGATTAAAATTTTGTTATCAGATTATCATTTTGCTGTACCGACAATGGAAAAAAAGCAACTGAGAAATGCCACGAAGGCAACAAGATAGAGAATGTTACAAATGGTACAGTCAGTGCCTAAACTGACAAAGTATTCTCCTCTGCTTCTGCGAGCAATAGTGGGATTAAATGGACTGTGATGATTTTTAGCAGATGACTGGAGGAATGGCATCTGTGTGGACTGAAAACTCTTTTTCAATCATAACTGAAAATTAAGTGGAAGGATCAACAGGCGAGCCACTTCAGATGGATATTGCACTGCCACATGCAATATATCAAAAGGAAAAGGTATTACAGGCATGTCTGCATGACTTCCTGTTCAATCCTGTTGTGTGAAGAAGGGAATATCCCTAAAGAGAATAAGAGGTTGTGTATCTCTTATACACTGGAAATATATGACTTATGTGATTCTTTTACCCAAGATATAAATGGGCTAAAAATGATCAACAATGTTCATCGCTAAGCTCAAAATTCATTTGAAATGTATAGCTTGTATTATATCCAATTTGCAGGAAATGAGGGTGAGGCTGTGATGGAGCAAAATGTCACTAAATTTGAGATTAATGTACTGTGTTTGTGTGCAGTCTCCTGCTCTTTGTTGTGCACTTCTGCATCATGAAGTGCTTTGATTATCAGCACGATTTGCTGACCCTGTTCAAATGATTGCTTGTGCAGCCTTATAGATGAAGAGAGCTAAACAGTGGGGGTCTATATAGGTAGGTAGGTAGGTCGGTAGATAAATTTCTAATTAATCCATTAATCCATTAATGAATTAATCTAATTAATCCATTAATTTCTCCATCTGGGGATTAATAAAGTATTATCTTTTCTTATCTTAGATAGATAGATAGATGATTGCTTAAAAGCTATTAAACCTATAGCCAGATAGACATCTGCTCTACTTATTGTTCTTACTCTACTCTAATATACTAGCATACAGAACACGAAGTTTGCAAGTGGGAACCTAACTGCCTTGAAACATGATTACTTAACAGTCCAAAAAGTTACCTCATTTTTCCAGAGGCCCAACCTTGAATTTATTTGTCACACTATACAATAATGGTTAATGTCTCATATGAATGTAGACAGGGCTTTAAGTATTTGCAGTTTTTCTTTTTTTCTTTTACCAGGTCTAAATGTTATAATTGTACTATTGCAGTTCTATACAGTGTTTTACTATTATAAAAGCTTTATTTGTGCTGTCCATTTTCTCTCTGTACCAATGTTATTGTGGACAGGTGTGAATTGTTTGCTCAGCAGGTGGCTCACCCCCCTCCCCTTTCCCCATCACCCTGCTCACCTGTACCTAAACACATCACGATACTCTACATGCAGAAACTCACCGGTGTCCTGAAAAATCTCATAACAGACTGGCGGCAATAAAATAATTCATTCGTTTTCCACAGGCGAAATGGATGTATTGTGAGACAGGGTTAAACTAATCAGAAGGAAAAATTATGGCACATGTGTCAAACACAAGGTCCACAGATTTGCTTCGTTTTCAGCCACGTTAATTTAGAAGAAGTTATACTGAAACAGCCTGTAATACACTACTGCTCACCATCTTCACACCATTGGGTACTTACTGTAAACTGCTTATATACATGCACTCCAGGTTCTATCGTGTTGGGCAGGACCGTGGTCTGAAATGCAGGTTAAAATCAGCTACTGTGTGCTGCACATGATGTAAGTCACACTCATGTCTAAAATCAATTCAGGAGCATGTCGAGTGTTGTGCTGGCAGTAGCGTAAACAGAAACTCATTTCAAAGGGATGAGGAAATGTAAATAAAGTCATGATTGCAGTCCTGATCTGTACAATTAGACTGGTGTGTGTGTGTGACGTGCTCATGCATTTCAGGTGGATGTCAGACAGCAGTATGAGTGGTGAGGACTCCAAGTTGTTATTTAGCCACATCGTTTAAGGCAAAATTTACCAACAAACAATCTTTCCATCCTGCCTTGAAATACATTTATGCTAATAAAATATTATCAAAATAACATATACATCCATCCGTCTATCTATCTTCTACCGCTTATTCCTTCTTCAGGGTCGTGGAGAACCTGGAGCCTATCCCAGGGGGCATCAGGCACAAGGCGGTACACCCCCGCAGCACGGGGAGAACATGCAAACTCCGCACACACATGGCCCCGGCGGGAATCGGACCCCAGACCCTGGAGGTGTGAGGCAAACGTGCTAACCACTAAGCCACCGTGTGCCCCAAAATAACATATTAACAGGGGAATTTTTTTTTGCTTACAATACAATGTAGTCATATTGCAGCTGATTGGAAGTGATTACAAAATATACATATTATAAATGAGTATTTTAGGATCATAAAATACTCATTAAAATACTCAAAATATCTGTTTTAGGATATATCTCATATCATGGCTTTAGTGTATTGCCCTATGCCAAATAGAAATAATTCAAATAAAATACATAAAGCCAATCAAACATATATACAAAAATACAAAAATCTCACATGCAACTGCTTTTATTTCCATTGCTTTTATTTTAACATGTGTAAATATTTGTATTAACATAAAACATTCGACAACTGAGACATAAACTGAACAAGTTTCACAGACTTTGACAAACAGAAATGGAATAATGAGTCCCTGAACAAGGGGGGTCAATATTAAAAGTAACAGTCAGTATCTGCTTTAGGTACTATAGTGCAACTCATCCTCATGGACTGCACCAGATTTGTCAGTTCTTGCTGTGAGATGTTACCCCACTCTTCCACCAAGGCATTGCAAGTTCTCCATCACGTCTTGGGGGGACACATGGTTACATGTAATTTTCCACTGCAAGGACAATCAGCTGTCTGTCTTCCTGTCTCCCTGTAGCACTGTCTTAAGCATCTTACATTACAGACATTGCAGTTTATTGCTCTGGCCACATCTGCAGTGCTCATTCCTCCCTGCAGCAAGTTTGTGCCATGTTCACACAGGTGAGCAGGAACCCTAGATATCTTTCCTCTTTAGTGTCCTAAATTATTGTAACTGTGACCTTAATTGCCTACCACCTGTAAACTGTTTATATCTTAAGGACTGTTCCACAGGTGCATGTGCAATAGTAGTTTATGGTTCATTGAACAAGCATGAAAACATTGTTTAAACCCTTTCCAATAAAGGGTATCCATCTGTAAAGCATATTTGGATTTTACAAAATTATCTTTAAAATACAGTCTCCCGAAAGAGGGATGTTTCTATTTTTGCTGAATTTATATAAAGTTGAAATGCACCTTCACCTATTTAGGGATCAAGACTTTATAGCTCAATATCTTAAATTTACTGAACTTTAAAATTTCCAGGCCTCTATTTTTCAACCTCTCCTCCAGGCTTTAAAAGATTTATGAAAGATTCTTCACATTTTCTACAACCCTCTACTTTAATTACAGACATTTTTTTTAAATAAAATAAAATAAAAAGTTAAGAACTCCATGCTGAAGATGGATTGAGAACTTTAAAACTATTTTCTCAAAGTACTACTGGAAAAAAACTCAGCCAGTGAAAGTTTCAAGACCAACAAACAAAATGAACACAAAATTTTCTCAAATACAGCGAGAGACACCAGTTTGAAGTTTTGGTTTAAAAAAAATGACAAACTGCGCAATTTTCAGAATGGGGCTGAATTTCAGCTGCATTAGATGCCACTTACCATGCAGTTAGAGGGGGAGTAACTGAGGACTAATTGCCCTATTGTGCTGCTGGAAAAGGATTTCTGACATGGTTTTCAAGAAATGTACAGGAGATTCTGCTTGACTGAGTAGCATAATCTCCCTGCTGAAAAAAGAAATAGAAACTCTCATACAATTTGAAATGGTTTTAATGGTTATAAAGGGAATTGTATTGGTTTTAATGAAAACTGTAATGGTCCCTGTCGACCTCTACTGGTAATTTGTTGCCTTCTATTCATGTTATGTCTAGTGGATTCCATTAAGGACCAACAATGGTGATGGTTTTAATGGGTAGCTGGTGGTTTGTAATAGTATTTGTAGTGGAACTTTCTGAATTTCTGTGATGGTTTCCATAGGGGTTTTTTTTTCAGACAGGATTACAGATCAAATGGTACATGCTGGGGGGAGGGGGGGGGGGGTACCTTTCCAATGTTTAAAATATTTGAATTTTGCATCACACCCCCCCACACACAAACACATATTTCTCATCCAGCATGTAAATCCTATCCATATAGGACAGTCAATTCATACATGTTATCACCAATGGACAAGATTTCTGATTATTAAATATAGTAGATAGATAAAAATAAAAATAAAACAAAGATAAAAAAATAATACCAAAAAAGCTAATGAAAGTATAATGGACTAGATGAAGTTAGCTTAAATAGAAAACTAAATAAACTGATAAAAATCAGATACGAGGGGGAAATGTATTGGATGTACGCAGGTTTGCAGCTGGATTCTGGACGGTTTATTAGACCAGTAGAGGATTTCTTAGTAGCATCCATGAAAGCATTCTCACAGTTCGGCAGACTTGATTAGAAAGTCAATGAAGCCGCAGTGGGTGAGGTTAAATATACTGGATCAGAGAGGATGCTGAGAAGCCCTTGTCAGGACATCGCCATTGTTTTAGATTAGAGCTGAGGGAATATCATATACTGCAGCCACACAAAAAAGCAGCAACACATAGCAGTCTCTGTGAATGCAGCTCACAGTTCATTCAATGCCCCTGAAGACAGAAGCAAGAAACACAAAGCTAACCACATAGCTCAATATCAGCAATAATAAGCAAAACACACACACAGGGTTGTCTTACTATCCTTCTGAGGACCAACCTTTGACATAATTATTAATGCAGCTAATTAATGCTTGCCTTCACCTAAATCTAACCCTAACTCTAACTTTATTATCCAGAAGCAAACCTTTTAGATTAAAAAAAAAAATATATATATATATATATATATATATATATATATATATATTAGCTTTTTAAGAAAAGCTGCATTGAAAAGTACACTTTCTAGAGGGGATCAGCCAAATGTCCTCACAAGGACAAAACTATCTGATATTCTTATGTGAACATTATGTATCTCAATGAAAGATAAAAACATGCGCACACACACGCACACACACACACATACACAGCTCAGAGGTATTCCAGCACAATCTATTCCTCTACACAGCACAGATCAGCCAGGTTACACCAGGCCAAAGAAAACTCTGGCCGCTGTTTACGGGCTAAAGGGGATCTACACAGACAAACTCCTGCTCTAAATCTCAGCTCAAGGGAGCCATATATCGATTTCACTGACGGAATATGACCTGGAAAAAATAAATAAATTAATAAAGAAATTGAAGTTGTGTACTCTTCCAAGGTCTTGTGAATGTGTCCACTCTGCTCTCCCATAAAGAAAAAGAGAGTAAGAGAGAGAAAAACTGAAATAGAAAGAGAAAACTGACTCTACACACTTTACACTAAGGGCAACTCAGAGATGAAATTCAGTCTTCTTACTCTTGGTTGTAAATACAGTAAAAAGTAATTCCTATCACTCAAAATATGGATTGTGTATTTAGGGCTAGAATTTTATTAGGATTGAAGTAAGGAAAACAAAAATGTTATTGATCCAATAAAATCACAGATTGTTCATTTCACAGTTCATGTAAAACATGAACCTGCATCAACTCCCCATGTAAAAAAATCCCATCAGAGTAGGGCTATAGGCAACAAGCTGCATTTTTCGTTATGAATGTCTAGTATTAGCTGTTTGGTTCAAATGTCTCGTATTAGCTGCTCAAATAAATATTTGTTAGAATTAGATTTATTTCCATTTAATTTGTTGCAGTTGGCAGTAATATGGTTCATCAGTCCACCAATTTTAATTTGAGAGTTAAAATTTTTTTCCAACGATATTTTCCCAAAAAAACTCTGCAGTGTTTACATGTTATTTTAACGCCAGTCATGTAAATTATTTGAGCTATTCAAGTTGTCTACATGTACATACTGACAAATATACACCATCCATGCATCCCAATTGACATACTATCCATACTAAACAGTATCCAAGATAGTATCCAATTGCCCGAATGGCCTACTATTTCCTGTAGCTTTTCAAAGTGTGGATCCATGGACGCTTTTCAGCTAATATTGCCCACAACTCCTTGTGCAAGGGAGGAGGAGTTTTGTGACAGTTTGCTTTGTCATATTCAAGAATGCCTTTTAGAGAGATGTAAATGAAATGTGGAAAAACAAATCAAGGGAACAATTAATTAAATTATATAAAGAATAATGAATGAAGAAGAGCTGAAATGCCAGGAGTTGTTTTTTTATGGTGACAGTGTTCTCTTCCGGGCAACAACGTACTCATCTGTTACATGATGTGTTAGTACTGTATGTCACAGTACTTGCATGCTCTTTTACTACACACTCAAAAAAAATCTCTTAATTACATAATTTTAAGTACATAATTAAGTACATAGTATAAGTAATTAGGATGCAGGGCAATTGGGATGCAGGGCACCTTCTAAATCCTTACCTTGCTGGTTCTTAGTAACAGACCAGCAGAACCAAAATGCTTTTGTCAGCTGAAAACCCACTATTTTGCAGTAAAAACTGTAACCTTAGTACTATAATTAAGATAGAACCTAATGATACCAAGGTCATTAAAAGATTCCAAATAAAACAGTTTTATACAACATTGTTGAATTCTCAATTCTGATTGGTCAGAAGATGTTGATTATTTTTCTATATGCTCAATAAGCAACAATAATGTCGGCTGTAATGATTGATTTATATTAATGCTCTCTGTCTAATACTTTCTTGTTCCCGTCATAACTCATTCGCAGGAACTTTTATGGCAGATGAACCACATAACCTAAGGCTGATATGGATTAAAATGCAAAAGTATTTAACAAAGAAAAACACATTCTTTGATATGGTGACATTTTCTGTAAGGAGATGTTTACATAGCATTTACGGAAGGAGTCTCGAGTGTCAGCGCTTCGTAGCACTGCTTAGCGCTGAGTCTCCCAAAAGGATCACAGCACAAACATTTGTTAAAAGGTACGACAAGCATCACGTAGAACAGGCTTACTCCCAGTTAATACAATCTTAAATTTGCAAGGCTTTTGGGAAACTCAGCCCAGAAAGTTTTCCAAGAAAGGAGGGTCTTCTGAATAGACCTTTCCTGTTTCTCTGTAACATGACAAGCATTTTTTTAAACGATAATTTAAATGTAAGCAAACTTGTGATATTGACCATGTTAACCGCTTTGTACAGCACAAAAGGTCAGATTTTCCTCGTGCCTAATCTCTTCTATTGAAGCATGTGTTCACACTCCGATGGATTTGATCTGAAAAGGATCGTAAGGTTTTCGACAAACTTGTGAGTCCATGCCAGCTCGAGTGCACACTGTCAGTAAAGCAAAAAAGCAGACGTAAAAAAAAAAAAAAAACTCTGAAATTCATGTAATTAGTTATTTTGAAGTTTCTACTTTTCACACGTGTTGCTGTCAAGAATAAATTTGTAAAAAAAATTTAAAAAAAGAAGAAAAAAATCATTAAATTAGAAAAGCATTTTCACTAATGGTCTCGGACTTTTGGACCACACTGTACCTTCATAAATCTGAACACCTTGCACTCCTGTTTTGATGCTAAAAGAATTCAAACCAGTAAATTCTCAAACTCGGTTTATTGTACCCTTGTCCTTTTAGTGTGTGTTACAGTTGATGAACAGCTGGCAAAGTATGTGTTGGCATGCACAAACTGTGTGGAGAAGAAAGTCAGCCTTCCGTCAATCAGATAAAGTCTGGAAAAGACCCTTTTCTCTCTGGCAGATAAATGCATGACAACTCTGAGTGTTGTTAATGGCAGGTGTGAATTGCCCTTAATCGATCCATTTGACCTTCCTCACTGCAGTGTTCTCATTGACATTGTAATTACATGACGATGACATAGACAATTAGCAGTTAGCAGGAGAGAATAATTTCTCAGCATTTATGCCAATTACACTATGTCTGGTAATTTCTGTTTTCCTGCCATTATCCATGTCAGATCCATTAGCCATTTCCTCTCACCTCAAAGCATGTGAAAGTCAAGTGTTACATATCAAATGCTCTCCCTATGTATTATGATGCAGAGAAGGTTATCTGCAGGTGCTCCTCATGATATACTGGAGGCATCCTAGGAAATGCATTTACTGTCTAAACTATCACAGCAATAGCATCTACCTACAATCTCTAGTATAACTTTAGTTAGTTACATTCAGTAACCAAATAACGATAGGTAAAATAAACTTTTCGCCAACTGTATGTAATGTACGCTGTATATGCCACAGGGTAAAAGAAGACTTTTTTCCCTTTGAAAGCTTTTTTCATTTTACATAAAATGAATGGTCTGCATAAAGATGTGGAGTATTACTCTTACTTCTTTTTTTGCTTCATTTATTGGCCTGAGGATTTATGCTCCTATTTATTTATTATCCATTTTTGTACTCGGCTCATGCTGTTGTATATTTGCACTTAATGCTGCTCCATGTACCATGATACTGCATTTTGTTGCACCTGAAGGTCCAGAATGAAAATATATTTTGTTCCAGTGCACACAAAAACAGTTATATAGAGGAATGACAATTAAACTCAGGTGGCTTGACGTGTTTCCAGGCTAGAACTGACATACAGCATTAAGGGGGAAAAAGGTTCTCCGGTAAAACTGCTATTCAGAGTAAAGTTAAGGTTTATCATGTTGTTCACTTAATTTGAATCAACTTCAGTGAACATGATGCTTCATTAGATTAATTATCATCATATAATCATGCAGTTTTTATTTGGTCTAATGGACACCCTGGACGAGGTGCCAAACCATCTCAGGGCACAATCGCACACTCACTTAGACACCAATTCACCTACTACTGATCATTTAGAGATGCCTACAAGTCATGTCTTTGGACTCTGGGAGGAAAATGGAGTACCAGGAGGAACCCCCCAAAGCACAGGGAGAACGTGTAAAATCCATGCACAGAGGGTGGAGGTGGGAATCAATCCCCAACCCCAGAAGTGTGAGGCAAATTTGCTAACCACTAATCCACGATGCCCCCTTATGTCACAGGAATAGAGCCTGGTATCATGTAGTATGTTATCGGTTTAGTGCCCTTCGGTTAGAAATATATATAAGTATAAGAAAAAAAAAAGTTTTTGTGATGAAACAATTAAATTTAATAAGCAGGTTGTCTTTGGAATTTCCACGATGTTTCATGGATTATTTCTTTAGGAAAAATTTAATATTTCTTGCTCAGTCTGTCAAACCAATTGCCACACAAGCTGTTTATCCAATATATAAAGTAATTTTTGTAACCTACTTACTAGTTCTTAGCAATATAGCTGAGAACTTGAATTAATTAATTTTATAAATGTTCTAGCAAAAATATAGTTAAATGAAACAAAATTTTATATTTGAATATTTTTCCTGAAGTTTTATATTGTTTTGTATATGGTATATTAAATATCTTACATGTCTTCTTGTCATGTAATATAAGAAAAGTGACTAAAACTACATTTCCCATCAGTCACTGCACCATGTCACATCTCTCTTTCACCTAATTCACATTTGGCTCATTAGCAAATATGCATAAATAATCATGTTCTGCACTGATACGGGTTGTCTTGTGTTTGGTTTGGCTTGGTGGTTCTGGGTTGGAGGTTCTGGGTTGCTGATCAGAATTCCAGGGGTTCAAGCCCCAGCACTGCCAAGCTCCCACTGTTGGGCCCTCGAGCAAGGCCCTTAACCCTCTCTGCTCCAGAGGCACTGTATCATGGCTGACCCTGCGTTCAAACCCCAACTTCGTGATATGCTGGGGTATGCAAAGAAAAGAATTTCACTGTACATATGTATATATGTATATATGATCAATAAAGACTTATTATTATTATCTTTATGTATCATGCTCGTCTAGCCCTGGGTTGTTGTAAGAGTTACTGTAAGTTTTTATATTTTGTTTTTACCCCATTAAAACGTTTGAAATTGGATTCTGCACTTGTATCCGTCCTTACTTCCACATCATGACACTTCTAAGCAATGCTGTTTTGAAGAAAACATGTGCTGTAAAAAAGCTAATTAGAAGAGGTTTTAATGTACAATTGTATGCTTAAGAACAAAAATCATAATATGGCAACCAGCAGCAGGAAATTTATGGAAGGTTGAATTTGAATTTATTCACAAAAGTTACCAGTATATCAGACATAAAAGGCTGGAGAGACGCATTGAGGTGGCTCTGACAATGATGTATGGGATCTGGTTAAAAACAACGGCATGATAAATGCTTAGGAACATAACTTTTCTATTCATCAAGTTGGTAAAACTACTGATGGGTAAAAACCTGCTTTCATCACTTAAATCACTACCCAAATACACTGTAAATCTGATTAAGGTCTACAGTGCTAAGTCTGATAGAACAATGAAGACCTCACAAGGTTCTAGTACTCATTCCTTAACCAGTGTAAAATCTCTAACAATTGAGTTCATTCTCATTGCAAAAGAGCTGCTTCCAGGCTGGAAAAAATGGTTTGGTACCAGCATCAAAATACTGTTGATCTAGAACCAAATACTGGTGACATCAAAGGTCTGTGGTCTGCACCAATTTTTTCACAGTGAGAACAAGTTCACATGTTATTTTCATGACCAACTGGTTCCCTGAATCATCACTGGCTCCAGTGTAAGCACCAGCATCAGCACCATGTCAATGTAAATAGGGCATTATAGTATTAAATGAGCTACCTCAGACCCATGACCTCACCATAAAGCTGAGACAGAAAAGCAGGCAAGTCCTTCATAAAGTTCGGAAGAATTCATACTAGCACTATTTTTATAGCACGGTTTCTAAAAAACTATTTGCAGTTGCAGCTTTTTATGCTCGACAAATGCAGCCAATGCAAATAAAAGTAGATAAACAGGAATGAGGGTGTTTAGTATTTGTCTCATAGGTGTGATGTGAAAAGATTGGGCAGCTCAGTCAGAGGAATACAAAACAGCTGAATGTCAGGGGAATAAGAACCTGCACTGAATCCTCTGATGCAAACAAAAACCCATGTTCTAATCCTCTTTCTCTTTGTTTCACACAGACTTGCTTGAAGAAAACAGTCTCCCAGTTTGCTGCTGAAGACACACACCACCTGTACCCATTGCATCAGCATACAGCACCACGCTATACCTCCCATTCCCCCACTTTCCAACATGTTAATCAAATAGATCTAACTGCATCTGTCTCAAGTGTCCCTACATATTGTCTTTTTCTCTAATTTCCTCATATTTAGGGGAAAGCTCTTGACTTAATTGCATGCATATACAGTACAAGTATATCACTTCTCTGTCCCTGGCTAAAAGAATAGCAGGTTTAGTTAAGAGATGGAGATACTGGTATAGTGCCCTCCGTTAATATTGGCATATTGATAAATATGAGCAAAGAATGCTGTGAAAATTTTTATTTATTGTTTAACCTTTGGATCTTTTGTTGAAAAAAATCACAAAAATACTCTGATGTCATGGGATATCAAACTATTGTAAATACAACACAAGTTTATATATATATATATATATCTATATATATATATATATCTATATATATATATATATCTATATATATATATATATATATATATATATATATATATATATATATATATATATATATATATTAAAAATTTATTAATAAATCTTTTTTAAATATAAGTGGGGAACAACTTTTGGCACCCCTATGAATTCATATGAGAAAAATATATTTGAAGTAAATTCCCACTGATATTTAAAAAAAAAATTATACAACTGGGTGACTAGGAACAGGAAATTGTTCGACCATGACTTCCTGTTTCATAGGGGTATAAATAAGAATGAACACATAACCAAATTCCCTTAGACACATTCATAACAATGGAGTAACCAAAGGAATATAGCTGTTATGTGCTGGAAAAAGTAGTTGAACTTCACAAAATGGGAAGTGGCTATATAGGAATATAGCAAAAGCATTGAAAATGCCCATTTCCTCCATCAGTGCAATGATTAAGAAATTCTAGTCAAATGGAAATATTATGAATCAACGTGGAATTGGACGTGTATCTATATTGCCTAAATGGAGTGTTAAAAGAATGGTTCCCAAAAAATCTCCAAGGATCACAGCTGGAGAATTGCGGAAGGTAGTCACAATACTGTGAGAAAGCCTTCAAAACTACAATCTGATGTCACCTACATAACCACAAGTTGTGTGGAAGGGTTTCAAGAAAAAGGCCTCTACACTAATCCAAAAACAAACTCAAGCATCTTCAGTTTGCCAGACACTACTGGAACTTCAAATGGGATCGGGTTCTATATTCAGATGAAACTAAAATAGAGCTTTTTGGCAATAAACACAAGAGGTGGTGCACACAGAGAGGTAGCCATATGAAAAAGTACCTGATGCCCACGGTTAAATATGGTGGTGGATCTTTAATGTTTTGGGGCTGTTTTTCTGCCAGAGGACATTTTGTCAGGATACATGGCATCATGGACTCTATAAAATATCAACAGATATTAAATGGAAACCTGACTGCCTCTGCCAGAAAGCCTAAAATGGGCCGTGATTGGATCTTCCGGCAGGACAATGATCCAAAACATACAACAAAATCAACCCAAAAATGGTTTACTGACCACAAAATCGAGGTCCTGCCATGACCATCCTAGTCCCTGACCTGAAACCCATAGAAAACCTGAGGTGTGAACTGAAGAGAAGAGTCCACCAGCATAGGATTTTGAGAGAGTCTGTATGGAGAAATGGTCTCAGATGATCCCTTGCCATGTATTCAGGCATTATAGGAGAAGACTTATAAGCAGTTATGTTGGCAAAAGGAGGTAGCACAAATTATTGACTAACAGGGTGCCAATATTGGTTTCACACCTATTTTTAACAAAGTTTTTTTTTTTTTTTTTTAAATAAACCAAATATATATATATATATATATATACATACACACACATACATATACATATACATATAAATATACATATACATATATATGCACACACACACACACATTAGACAGAGAGAGACCTACATTTTAATTATACAGGATTTTGCTTCAGAGGCTCATAATAATGAACAGCAGTTAATGAACGAATACACACATTGCATCTTTTTTTTCTGAGTGATACAACAATTTATCCACAACATGTAACAATTGTGCTGCTTTGCAAGTACAGCTGTAACACGACACTACTACTGGTTTCAGTGAAAATGTACTTACTAATGATATGGGTAAACTTGCACATGATGAATAAAATAAATGGTAAATGGCGCACTTATATAGCGCTTTTATCCAAAGCGCTTTACACTGTGTGTGTGTGTGTGTGTGTGTGTGTGTGTGTGTGTGTGAAAGGGTGAATGAGACACACTCAAACACCAATGGTAGCAGAGCTGCCATGCAAGGCACTAACTTGCCATCAGGGGCAACTTGGGGTTCAGTGTCTTGCCCAAGGACACTTTGGCATGTGGAGTCATCCGGGCCGGGAATCGAACCGACCCTACAATTGGTGGACAACCCGCCATAGCCGTGCACATAATATAATAATCGTACACATGATATGTGGGAAGTATGAAGTCTGTCTGTATAGAATTTATATTAAAGCAAAAAATGTCACAATTGCGCTCGCTCTCCCCTATAATCAGTAATGGTGCTGCAAATATCACATTCTGTAAAATGAGGGTATATAATGTATATAATATTCTGTGTCTGAAGAAAGAGTAAAAAGAGATTCCACTTGACCTTTTAATTAGCAAACAAGCACTTTACATTCAGGTTTGTGATCTTCTTGATCACAGTATGAATGGGTGATATGATTATATTGTACTTATGACAATAAGACCCCATTAGCAATAATGACTGGGATCTAATCAACATTTATAAGGCCTGATTGAATTCATCTGTTCTGTCAGTTTGAATAATAAATATAGCTGCAGTATCTCTAGAGATCCATGCAGATCTTCTATTCACAAACAAATATATAAATTAACATTAAATATGTATCTGGATCCCCATGTATTTAAGATAATTTGCCAGTGTAATATAAAATAAATAAAAAATAAATAAATAAATAAAAAACGGTCCGATTTCATGCTAAATGCTTTTTTATTACTTTGCTAGATACAACCCCCAAAAAGTTTAATTAATATATAAAGTTGAATAAACATTTGAAATTTGTATTAAATATTAAAAAGCAACCCAGCTTTATAGTGTATTTTTCAGTAAAAAAGACTACCATGATACTGTCATGATATTGTCATTGAAATCAGTGCTGAATCAACAAACTGGAACAAAACTGGCTCAGTGTGAAATAGTCTTTAAAAAGAACAAGCACAACATGTCAGAAATGGGAACAAACATAAAAAGATAAACCCTGAGAAAAAGAGAAGCTGCAACAAAATGCAATAAAAAGAAAGGTTTATAGTAAAGCTTTATAGTAAATGTGAAAAGACCACTGTTGAAATACACCAAAATTCATTGGAAGCCAGAACTGCTTGCTTGGTTATTTATTTATTTATTTATTTATTTAGTACTTTTTCTACCTGGACAATAAGAACACAAGCTCTATAAACAGGGGAGAAAAAACAACAACCTCTTACATGCTGCACATAATGTTAAAACCGTCACTATAATCAAGATCATGTCAGTTGTTGGTATTCAGAATATAGTTTTTGCTTATTTGCTCCTTGTCACGGTGATGTGTTAAACAATTTTCACTGAAAGAATCAAGGCAGTGAACAGAATACTTGCAACTCATACTTATTTTAAAGATTACCATCACAAATCACTCAACTCCTGACAGTACCTATCATGATGGTTCATGACAAACTTGAGGGTTATTGCATCACTTCTGTGACACCTCCACTGAGCAGATGTCGGTCATGTCATCAGTGGGAGAACAGATGTCTATGACCATATGTTTCCTCCAGAACCATCATCATTTTTTGGATTTATAATATATGGAGTGGCTTTGCTCCTTGCTCTTGAGCACTGTAATGGAGATCAAACTGAAGGCAGATTCATACATCTTGTTGTTTTACAAGTTGCAGCTTCAATGCACCTTTAAATGTCCAGAAGAGCTCATTAATGAAAATTTGTTCATTGTGGAATTGCCCAGTCACTCCTGGGAAGAGGATCAAGCTTTAGTTTGCCCAAGCAGCCGTAAGACAAGTCTGCAGAATATTCAGTGTTGCTGCTGTGCTGTGCTCCTGGTTTGTACTTCAATCTTCAGATAGCTCCGATGGTGAGCTACCAGCATTCTCGACCAATGTGGACCTCAAGCTCAGACAATTCCGTAGATGCATCCATTGACAGCACAATGGGCAAATTTAAAAACAGCAATAATAATATTAGCAACAATAAAATAATTAGAGTTGTCTTTTAATCCACTTCTTCAACTCTTGGACAAGACAACAATGGGAAAGATACAGTAATGAGCTTGATGTAGTGGGGACCTTTTACAGCCTATAGGTATTCAGCAAGGATACTCAGCGTCTGAGTTTCCATGTTATCCTATTTAACATATAATGTAGGTTTTGCTGCATTATAAGGAAAAGATGTAGCCAGTCCTGAATTATGGATTCAAACATTCAAACAAAAATAATTCTTAATACACTACAAACATGACAGTTGGTTCTAACCAAAATCTTGAAATAAGCATAGGCTGAAAAGACTATTCAGTGTGCCACACTATAGCTTTTGCACATTTAGATTATCTGCAGTAGTAATAAAGTCTCACTTTGCTACGGCCACCCCACCCTATACTCTGTGTCCCATCTGTACTTTAATCACATGATTAAAATACATTTTAAGCATTTGATTTCAAAGAACCTAAAAATGGCACCGTTTTCAACGTCAAGATTAATTGTCCTAGATTTGATTAAAAACAGAAACTCGCACAGTCACTGACACTCATCTGAATGAGTAAAATCTTGTGTTACATTAGTCTTCTCCCTTCTCCACATATGTACAGTATTGTGCTGTGGCTTCTCTAATAATCTGCACTAACGGGGACGCCACATGTTCAGTTCCATTCAGGCATTGAGTAATTTTGACAGGGCAGACACTATCTCTGCATTCTGACTTCACTGCTGTGTAATCAAATGAAACGCTGTCTACCTTTCTACAGTGCTGGCCATTAGTCGACCTCTGTGTGCCGTGCCTATGGCCTGCAGCGGCTTTGATCCTGAGACCCCATAAAACGTGAGAGTAACTCAGCTGCACAGGAGGAGGGGCAACTGAAATAGATAAGCAAGGAAAGGACCAGTGAGTAACACTACTGCAGCTGCAACATCATCAGGGCAACAGAGATAAATGATGTCAAGGTAATTATTTCTTGACAAGTCACCCTGACCTCTACAAGGGAAAAAAAGAATACAGAAGTATTTCTGCATTCTTGATGAACCTGCCGCTCAACGTGTATATTTATAACCCTTCTACAGTATGTCTTACACTTTCTTCCTGCTACCCTAGAGCAGGACAGATCCACAAGTGTGAGAGGACAAGTGAGAGAGACCTAAAAAATATAAGGCTGACAAATGACTAGGGGAATAAAGAAACAGAATCTGCAGACATCAGAACAAATGAGCTGGCCTATCTTTTATGTAAGCTGTGTTACTCACTGGCATGATCATGTTGATTCATCAGTGAGGTTCCTGCCCTCACTGTTTAGTCATCACAGCTGGACTGTATAAGCTGGACTTAGAAGACCCAGACATCATGGTTTAAACTAGTGGTTTCCAACCCTGTTCCTGAAGACATTAGCTTCGTCTTAGGCTAAAAAGTTCTTGATCAGCTAAAACAGGTGTGATAGACTTTGGTAGGAGATTAAATCTGCATTATGTTAGATCTCAAGGAAGAATGTTGGTGACCACTGATTTAGACCAAGGACCTCATCAACCACATTCAATCCGGCATCACATCTGATTCTACTGGTTTAATTAATTGATCTGTCTGAAAAAAAAATGTATTCTGGCTGTATTCTAATGAAGGAAGGCATTGAGTCATGTCTGAATTTATTGTTCACAAAGAATGCTGCCCACTGGGATGCCTTCACCTGGCTGATTTCCAAAGGCATAATTGCTGCCCTTCATATCCCATAATCTTTTGCATCACCCAACCTGCAAAAACAGCAGTAAAAACACACAGGAGACATTGAGCAATTTGAGAATAAGTCATTCTTTTTGACTTAATAATTTATTTCAACAGTAGCTAAAGATGGCTGGTATAGTCACAAAATATCCATACTGTTTTCCTCAGTGGTACTGTATTTCATCTGGCAATTGGTCTTAAATGGGCTTTAAACTTCTAATTTTCTGGAATGAAAACCTGCAGCCGCACAGTTTGTTTCTGGATAACATTGAAGACCCTGGCTTAGACTTTCACACTATTGCACCATATCGTCATCTGGGTATCTTCAGCCTTTTAAACTGTCATAGTCAAAAATCTAATTTGTGGGTGACTGAAGTTGGATTAAGTGCTGTGATTCTTAGCTTTTAATATCAACAAAAACTTTTAAACAGCATGAAGTGTCTATTCAGAGGATCTCCGCACATGGGGAGGTGTACTGTCCTGAACTGACCTGATATTCAAACCAGACATTTCTCAAATGCTCTTATGAAAAAGAGTATAATTTTCACCATGGTTTGCAAAGCTGAACAAGCAAAAGGGCATGCCCAGGCTTTCATATATGTGCTGATAGGAGAACAATCTGATAGTGTTCAGAGGAAATACAATCAAAGTCAATCTACAATCTGCTTAAGCAGACTTTATTGCAGCAGCTTTGAAATATGTTTTTTCAGAATCTCAATATGGTAAGATCTAGCATGTGTGTGAAATTAGAGGAGTAGGGGTAGATAAGAAGAGTATCCTGTTCTACATAAAGAGGGTCTCCTAATCGTTATTACCATGCTTCTTTCCAAGAGTGAGGCTGTACTGTTCAGCTTCCCTTGTTATCTCTAAAGCATTAGATTAATCTGATTGAATTTCTGCCGTACCGAGTTTTGCACAGAGCCACTTACAGCTCCAAGCCAATTATAGCACATGGGTAATTGCAGGCAATTTAAGCCACTCTTATGGAAAGGAGCTATAGATTCAGTCCACCTGGAATGAGTAACTTAAAACTGGTGGAGGACTCTGTGTTACATGTAGCAGTGTAGCTGTGTGAGTGGTCATGTGGCAGAACACTTCTAATTAGTATTAATGATGTTGAAATGAGTCATGGAAGTGGTATTCACCATTATTCAGTGGCTAGGGGGAGGAAATAAGCTGTGTTACAGTCAGTGTGCATTCGATCAGTCATTAGCACACAGCACAGATATCACACAAGTCGTGAGTCAAGTTACATTATGTCAGATGACTTTACCTTTTGGTGATTATAGAGAAGCACAGAGAAAAAGTGGAAGAATCAGCAGAGCAGCATTTTTATTCAGGTCTTAATAACACTAACATACACCAGACATTGCTTAATACTGACCGATTGTGCTGATTGTGACCGATATTCGAGGTGAAACAATCGAATAGCACTTACAACGCAAAGGCAGCCATGTTAGAAGCACAGTGTCTAGCTAGCAATCTTTAAGGCTTCAATATCTACACTGCATGAGCTGAATTCTGATATTGAGCTTTAGCACACAGCTGGAAGAAAGTGTGAATATCTGTACTGAGACAGCAGGCAGGAAGTTTTAGTGGCAAATACAGGAAGCTGGTGCCAGGCTCATCAGAGCTAATGGCTGACCATAGGGCACAGTGGGACTTCCATCCTCAGAGCAGAGAACTAAATATACATAAATACTACATATGACATCTCTCTGAGGGAGACAGAACAGACAGGAAATGGCTGCTCCAACAGGCATCTTCACAATGGTACTATTTTTCAAATTAATAAATCACCACATGCCTTACCAGAAGGGTTCATCACTTTTAGCTGAGCCCAATCCTGCACATCTGTTGTAGGACACACACACACACAGACACACACTTCAAACCCCACACCATTACTATCACATGAGAGAAGGGATTAAGAGGGCAACCTTCTAAATCCTTTGTTCCAACTTTTACCTTTTACTTTTACCTTAGTCTCTACTCTCCCACTCTGTCTGACTTGGAAAAATCAATATGTCACCATCATCTGGTCAAGCATTGTGAAGGAAATACTAAATGTGTGCTTAGTTACATCCTGTTTGCTACAATGATGAAATTGATGGAAATGAAGTGATTGAAACCAGCACCGTTCAAACCTGTAAATATATTACCAGTAAATACATTCTGCCTAAAAATACGTATAAAACCTTGCTTTAATCATACAGTGAATTTTGGATAGTTATGTGCCATAATGACAAATATATAAGCCTGATTAATTCAGCTTATGATCAGATACGATGCTCCTATGCCATCACATCATCTTCAAAACACTTTGTATAAATGACAAAGTTTTAAAAGGTTTGAATGACCAAAAATGTGGGATATTTATCCAACAGAACATGACTCACTGAATTAGTCAGTGATTATTCCTCCGCTGATGTAAGAACAAACATGCCGTGAGCAACATTTACCTCAGATGATAAAACTAGAGAGCCTGATGTGGATGATGATGATCAAAGTGATTACACATTTCCTATTATGTTGAACATATCAGATATTATCATTTGAATATTACTCCATCCAGGATTTTGCAATTTTGTGATCCCCGAAGTGAATGCAAAATCAAACAAAGCCTGCATTTCGACAGTTCAAGTAGTTACAAAAAACTGCAAGTACCATCGTAATTTTTTTAAAAAGACACAGCAAAATCAAACATTTTTGGCCACAACAATCACAAAAGACGCCATCAAATCCTGTACAGACTGGTGTATTTCATATTAAATTAATGTCAAATGAAATCCATAAATAACCGTTGCTTTTACACAGTAAATGTGCTGTTTTGCCCCTGTTTACACTAGTGCATTTTCATTTTAAAACGCATAACTTTTGCTACAGTTATGCCTGTTGTCTACACTACTCCGGCGTTTTCGCCCCCTGATTGGGTCTTCTGGATCATTGCGGATCCTTCCCTGATTCGTCAAGCCCCTACCATATGACCATTACGCTACCTTGATCGTATATACAACAAGGAGACTGAACCGCAAGCTTAGCTGGCTTTGTTTTCATTCTTAGCAGCCATTGTACAATTAAATTCTGTATTTTATAATACTGCAGCTGCCTACACGCGCAAGAGGCGAGCTATGCTTAGAGCAATCGGCAACAAAACTCATTTCAAACAGCTTGGAAGGAACGCCGGTTTGGATTAGCAACCAACTTCCAGTTTACACTTGTATGCGCATGCACAGTGTGCATGAATGGTCATGTGACATGCGTTTTCGGTTGTGTAGTGTAGATGGAGATTGTTTCTCAAACACATTGGAAACGCCAGTGGGGATGAGGATCGTGTTAATTTTAAAACAAGAATGCACACATGTAAACAGGGCCTAGAATAGAAACGGTACATGCTATTTTCTCCCAACTTTTGTAGGGTAGGCAGACTTTAAAATGGTAGACCTTTACTTCTGGCTGACACATGTCAAATAAAAAAGCCACATATTTCATCTCAGTAAATTTTTCTGAATTATATATTAGTAGAACTTGTCAAAATGTCACCATTTGAATGGTTTTCTCAGGCTGCCACGCATCTGAGATCATGTTATGTTATCTGGCTATGACTAATGCTAAACTACTGGGATATATTTAGCTCTACATGCTGCTCAGAAGTCGTCTTGTACATGGAATTCAAATAGGTGGTTAATGGATTTTTTTATTTAATATAAATTTATGGACTTCAGTGAGAGAGATATGAATACTGGTGGAAGATGGCTGATGGGGCTCTTTAGAGAAAGTCCACCTGCACTCTAATCTAAATGAGAGAGACATTTCCTACTTTATTGAAGGCGCTCTGAGCCAAACAGCTCATGATGTCTGTACAACTGTCCCTGTCTGACTTTTCCATTACTGAATTCACTCTTCCATGAGTTACTCACAGTCCAAAACTAACAATGTTTTATTCAAACCATACTTATGTTGGCACAACCGACATGGTCACTGTGGCAGTAGGAGTCAGCACAATAAACTCTGGTTTTCAGGCCGATCAAATTTGAAGTTAAAAAAAATAGTGCTAGTGCATACCTGCAATGTTTTTTTCTCTTCTCATGAGTGACAGCATATTCATCTGGCAAGGGCCAGTCATGGGCAAGGTTGGCTTTGATGATCTGACAATTTGACAAGAGGGGAGGGATGACACATTTGTATCATGATGACAGATGCATATGGACATCATGCTCTCGATATGTCACTGTACTACTATATGATGTGTCTACAGAAAAAAAAACAACAACAATGCGGCTCATAGTTCTTTCTTGCCTACCCTGAAGAGACTAATTTCTACTATGTTAAATTCAAATGAGAATGGAAAAAATGGAAATTGGAAAAAATGCATGTATGGCATATCTCTCTGTCTTAATTCAGCCTTGAACTGCTTTCTGCCAACTCTGCACAGCTCCATTTACGATGGTTGTTAGTCATTTGGCACCCACTCCAATGACACATTAATAAACAGAGAAACAAACAAAGCCCATAACGAATCAGCATGTGTAAGGCGAATCAACCCACAGATATTGGCAGTCTCTTGCAAACCTCCATGCTCTGATTCAGGCAGCAGTTTACATCCATTAGAAGCTGTGTGCAGGTCGGCAGACTTGTTCAATTAACTCGGTGGCACCTGTTCAATTAACTCGGTGGACAGAGCAGAGTGCTGATATGAAATATGCACTGCTGTCTTTGATGAAAGATGCTTCTTCAGCATGGGCCTACAAAAAAAACGAAACAACCTTGCTTTCGATAGATGTAAGCTGTGAAAATGGAATTCAGAAAGCCAGAAGAAGTTGGCAAAGGTGGTGGACATTCACAGTCCACCTCTACACCATTCTTTAGTCTATAGGTTCCGAACTGTGGTCATGGAATAGGTATTTTCCTGCACACCTTGTCCAATAAATCAGCTAACTAACACCCCTTCCTAAGTGGATAAGTTACAGCAGGGAAAACACTTACATATGCGGGACACTTGGTAGTGGAGAGCTAAGAGAGTTGTAACACATTCTGGCAAAAAGAATGTATTCATGTGACCATTGCACATCCCATTCCAAAGCCATGGGCATTAATAATGAGCTGGTTACTCTTTGTTTCTATAACAGCCTCCACTCTTCTGAGAAGGCTTTTCACTAGAATTTGGTATTTGTGCCCATTCAGCCATAAGGGCATAAGAGGTCAGGCACTGATATCTGGCAAGAAGGCCAGGTGTGAAGTTGGTAATCCAATTAATCAGAAAGGTATTCAGAAAGGTTGAGGTCAGGGTTCTGTGGATGCCACTCGAGTTCCTCCACACAAACCTTGGCCAATTATTTCTTTACAGACCTCATTGTATAGTGGTATTGTCATGCTGGAACAGGTTTGGAATTAGGCATCTTAGCTCCAGTGAAGGGAATTCTTAGTGCTTCAGCATACAAAGAGATATTATAGACAATTGGGTGTTTCCAACGTTGTTGGCGACAGTTTGTGGTAGGCCCTCAAATGGCTGTTACAGTCAGGTGTCCACATACCTTTGGCTATGAAGTGTAAATGCACACTTGCAATTCTGACTTTAAGTATATAATTTTATCATGTCAGTTTGAAAAATAGAAAAGAGTGGCACACTCATTTGTTCACTTATCCTGGAGATATTTGTGGGGGAACAGTGCCAGGTAAGTAGGAAAACAAATCTGGAAGTATTTTTCATATATTTTTTTTTTTCCCTTACATGTTCTAAAGCTGAAACCTGTACACTTAGCTATACACTAAGCATAATTAGCAGAATCTGTGCATGCCTCTTCTGTTTGTAAAATTTTTAAGAAAGCCTGAGTGTGGCCTGTCGTAAAGTTGTAACGCCCGTTATAGGTGTTCATCATGTAGCTTCTGAGGCTCTCAGACTATTAAGAACAGTGAAAGCTGGAAGCACTGAGAAAAGATGCACACACTACTGACTCTCACTTTTCTACTGATCTCATAAAGATTAACATTAATCGATAGAGAGCTCGTAAAGACTTTATCCCTTTGGAAAAACATAGAATTACTTTATTTAAACCATGTTAGTCATATACCATGTTATAATAATCTTGGTTACTATAACAGTAAATGAAATGGGGAAAAAATTAAAAAATGTCTTATGACCTGTGCATCATAAGTAAATTACAATTATGTTTAAATGTGTAATTTTTCTGTGTGTGGGCTTCTCCACAAGTGCTTGAGGAGTGTTACAATTATGCCACTTTGCTAGTACACTTCTAGCACAAGAATACTTTTGGTTTCAGTAGAAATATATATAATTCTAAGGATGTGGGTAGACTTCCATCAATCCATTTTCTGTATCGCTTAACCTACACAGGGTCACGGGGCACAAGGCAGGGGACACCATGGACAGGGTGCCAACCCATCACAGGGACTTGCATACCCATTCACACACTATGAACAATTTAGAGATGCCAATCAGCCTATAACCATGTCTACAACCCCCTGAAGCATGGGGGTTCATGGGGGTTCAAACTCCACACACACAGAGCGACGGTGGAAATCAAACCCCCAATCCTGGAGGTGCAAGGCAAATGTGCTAACCAGTGAGCCACCATTATGTTTTGGGAACTATGAACACTATAATTAACTTAAACCATTTTTATTGTAGCTACTCTCCCTCTCTACTTCTGCTCCAGGGTTGGGAACCTGTGCATTAGTTGACTGTTTGATGCGGATGATTGCTAGTTAGATATACAGGATGGAAGAGGAATTGAATTCTGGGCAGCATCAAAACCCAGAGTGAGAGAGAGACCCAGAGGAGCACAACTATGTACACACATGCATACACACACTTAAGTACCCATTGAAATGCCTCCACCTCACTCAACTCAGAGTATCTCTCTAGCCTGTTAGATCTATTACACAGCCCACTCTGCTCCTGTCTCTCATTCCTAATCTGCTTGTCATTTATACTCTATCTACTCTATGCAGCTGTGTGAAATGAGAATAAAAGGAGGCTTTTCAGAAACCATAATCCTTTTGGATACAGTGATGAAATATAAAATACATTGTCAAAATCTAAAAGGTTCCTTTTTGTTACCGCATTTACTTAACAGAGGGGTTTATCCAGAATTAATGGGGAGTTGGATGTGGGATAAGTAGCTTAACATTTTATAATATTTATCCAGCTCAGTACACTGTAGTAGTAGTACAATGATGGTAAAAAAAAGTAATGATGTGAACAGGCTGTTATTGGTTCTATGTTGAGATTAGGATCTTGTGTGGAGGAGTAATGACTGAAGAACAGAAGAATAATCTGTTTCCTCACATTACAAAAACATCCTAAAATTTCATCTGTATACAGGAGCTCACAAGTCACACAAACACCCACAT
Source organism: Ameiurus melas (assembly GCA_012411365.1). NCBI lineage: Eukaryota > Metazoa > Chordata > Actinopteri > Siluriformes > Ictaluridae > Ameiurus > Ameiurus melas. The sequence continues at coordinate 16,429,965 of CM022759.1, read as the reverse complement.
CAAAAAGAGATTCGGTGTGCTACTATAAACCACTCGGTGCTATGTCTACACATCAGATTTACTATGTTTTGTTATGAAATCTCAAGCATGTACTTCAAGCAGCAGAATGCAAAACCATGCAAACAACGGAAAGAGTTTTGATAGAATTTATTACAGAAGACACAACAAAGGGTTAGAACTTCTAATTAGAGGTATAAAAAATATACAAGCAATAGTTTCAAGATTCCTAAAGCCCATCTTGCTGGCACATTAAAATTCAAAGCAAAGCCAAGCGGCATAGATTTGCCGATGTTTGATGGAAGGGAGAAGAAAGAGCTGCATATTGAGGGAGATGGGAATGGGATATAAAAAGAGAATGATGTTATACTCCGTGTCCTGGTAGTTGTACTGTGTTCCTTTTTCTGTGTGACCTGTGCTCTTACTTCCGTGTTCCTGCTCAGTCATCTCCCTCCCATCGGCAGTTACATAATATGTCATCTTTGAGATGGCATTTAAAGGACCGCCAAAGTGAATACAGCAGCTTAATGCTCAATCATTCTTTTGCTTCTGTGTTCTCTGACTGGTGCTTGACTTCTTGGAGTGTGACTCAAAGCTTGTTATTGACCTTGAGACTTAGCTGGGCCACTTTTGAGCAATTGTAAGATTCAATAGAACAAAACCTGCCTCAAGGAACCTGTTAATAAGGTGGGAGATGAGGTGAGAGATACCAGAAGAGCAGGCTTTACAGAATGGAGGTTGGAGCAACCCAATCTTAGACTGGGGTGTAACAGTGATGTGAAGAACGACAGGAGAGTGTGACAGCAAGCATGCAGCACACCCGCACAAAATCCGGCACACTCCTCGCACGACTGCCACCCGAGTGCTGAACGGACAGCTCCGCTTCAGCACCTCGCATGTTTTGGACAGCTTGACAGCACATGGCTACAAGGCGGAATTTCAGAAGCACAATGAGTGGAACGGCAGTTCCTCACCCTCCTAAAGATGCTGGGAGAGTATAAAATGGCCGCAGCAGCACAGGGGAGACACGTCTCCGATAATGCTGGTACTCATTGCACTCTGTTTCCCACAGAAGCTGACGAAGAAGACGACAGTGCCGATGACGACTCACCCTGGCCATGCTGTACCCGCAACTGATACCCACTGCCAGTGCCATGCTCCCTGGGTTCCGCCTCGAGCATGCACCTACTCGCCGCTGCTCCCCATGACTGGAAGGTAGCTCTACACACAGCCTCCACTAAAAATCATCTCATGCACTCACCTTCCTCCATTCATAGAAAAAAATTATAAACTCCACTCTTCTTTTTTGCTTTTATCCTGTCTCCTGAGTGTCTGTTTTTCACCCGCCACAGCCGCAAGTTGCCGCAAGAAATAGGTAGGGAGCAGTGACCAGAACTGTTTGTTTCTGCTGCCTCCACAACCTGAGACTCAGGGAAATGAAGGAAGAATTCCTCTGAGAGTTAGAAAGTAGTAACATTATGCCTTATTTTCTCCACAAAGCAACCTCGAGAAAACCACAATGATTTCAGAAAACAACGTAAATATTCACACTCCTTAAGTGAATGTACCAGCAGTAAATCTGTATGAAAATTGCTCTGCCTGCTATAAAGGTCATGGTACACCTGTGACCGATTATAGTAATAGCACATATCTCTATTAGGGGAGAGGATAGTGAACGTGGGAGAAGTGGGCTGCTTAGATAATCACCTTGTTTGATTTCAGTACCACATTCACAAATTCCTCACATAGTCAGGGGTGCAAACACTGCATTACACAGTGAGTAACAAGCTCCTAATTAATAACCTCTTCATCACTAAATGTTTTCATATCAAAACCTCTGATCCGATTCTCTTCGGATTCTTTCATTGTGTTAGCTATGCTGGAAGTATGCACACATTTGTGGACAAAGGCAGAACATTTCTTTCTACTGAGGCTTGGCACTCAGCGAGAATACAAAGCAATAATGGATAAAAGGGGATTAAATGAAACATACTGACATTGTCGTGCCAAAGGCCAAAATGTTGGCCCAGAAGCAGATGGATGAAATCGAGCCATTACACTTCATCCCTGGAAGGCTTTCTCCTTTTCTCTACTGCTATTCACATAGACTGTGACTCCTTCCAAATCATTATAAAGATTAGGTTCCTATTTTGGGTATCATAGTATACTGCTGTGAGTTTCCAATACCTGATGAAATTCTAAGCTGAAGTCGATATCATCTGCTCTGGCTTCAAATGAGAAAATATGACCTTGAGGATATAAAATGCACCTTGATGGTATCAGTAAAAATCTTTGCACCTTTTAGAACTCCTAATAGGAATGTGCACATGTATTTAAATACCCAGTTTGAGCAGCTGGTATTCAAATACAGAAATTATTATAAGGGTCCTTGCCCTAGGTCCAGAGGCAATCAGTGAGGAAATATGAAAAAGAGAAGAACAGACTGGCAATATTGTGCAGAACAGAGCAGCACTACTGTGGAGTGCAATTTAAAGATGTACAGTACATCAGGCAAAATGAATCTTTGGTGCACACTGGTTTTACTTATGCTGGCAGATCTGAAGGTCGCGGTACATGATATTTCATTCGTTCATTCGTTCATTCACCTTCAGTAACCAATTTATCACGGTCAGGGTGCTGGTTGATCCAGAACCTATCCTGTGTGTAAGAAAGAAATATGCAGTAGATGAAATGTCAGTTAATCGGAGGGCACCACACACACACAAACACATTCACAATTTATCATAGCCAGTTCACCTATAGGCAAGGTTCTTTGAGGTGGGAGGAAAACCCAGAGAACCTTGAGAAAACCCACATGGGCAGACAGTAACCTTAGCTAAGCTGTGACAACATGCCTCCCAGACTAGATTTAATATGGTGGAACTTCCAATACACAAGTTAGTTCCTGCTCTCACCTACATTATAGCTGTGAAAAGCAATCATTCCCTCACTAGCCTCTCCCTCTCTCTCTCAAAAAAAAGTATATATATATATATATATATATATATATATATATATATATATATATATATAACATATATATATATATATATATATATATATATATATATATATATATATATATATATATATATATATATATATATATAATATACATATATACATATATATATACATATATATATATATATATATATATATATATATATATATATATATATATATATATATATATATATATATATATATATATATATATATAGGCTGTCATTTTACAGAGAAACCAGAAAAGCTTAAAGTCTCCTCCCAAAGACATTCCTGTGTTGATAAACTTCACAAAGCACTGAGACTGTTACAACACTTACACCCAAGACTTCTTCCATAAATGTTAAATAATGTCTTCTAACAAAAACATCACCACATCAATGATTATACAGCACATTTTACTTTGTTACACTTGTTACACATTTTTAGATTGTGTGGAGTGTCCACTGTACAAGTCTATGAGTATGAGCTGTTAGAAACAATAACATATTAGAATGGGTGCATTAATATTAACCTATCGTTCATGTTACAGCCGGAACTATTGTCCAAGTCGTGTTGTTATACAAAATTAACACACACACCCTGACCAATCAGATGCACTGTGGTATAAAGTTCCAATAACATTCCTTATAACTACATTAAAAATCTTACACAACAATAGACATATTGTGACACTGCAGGTGCAACCACTGCTACTGTAAAGCTACAGGCTGAAATATTGAGCTGACATCCACTAAAGCTGTACTGTAAATTCAATATTTTCATTGTTTCTAATATACTGTGTGAGACCAGAGGAAATTTTAGTGTGTCTAGTAGGGGCATCGGCATCCCTCACTATGAGATTAATGGCTGAAGAGTGCTACTGAGGTAGCGTGCTTTACAAGCCAGCCCTGTCAGAGAAACATGATCCTGTCCAATATCATCATAGCTGCTCTATATTTTTAGGCCTCATGTTGCACTCAAGCCTGATATGTCTAAAAAGATAGAAAAACCACACAACAGCACATCTGGAACTAGGTAACCCTTGGCATTTGCATATGGGACAATGGATTCCAACTAGAATGCAGGTGACTGATCAGATGAGACAACAGTACCTGGGGCCTGGAGACCAGTACAGTATCAGCTGTTTTTGTAGAACTTTTGTGACATTTCCTTGGTTTCAACTGACTGCTAAAGCCATGGTCGACAAAGAGCTTACAAAGCATGTAATTTACATCACTGTCAAAAGGTATAGATCAGGAGAGGGTTACAAAAGAATTTCCAGCTGTGCCATGGACCACTGTGAAAGCCATCAACAAATGGAGAAAATGGGAAACCACAGTAACATTACCATGAACAGGACACACAACAAAAATTTATGAAAAGACGAGAGGAAAATCTATGAAGGAGGCTGTCAAGACACCTATGGCAACATTAAGGGTGCTGTCAGAAGATTGGGCAAGTATTGGTCAATCCCAGCATGTGACACCAATCTCTCATCTGCCTCACGGGTCTGCACTGTAAGGTAGGCTGTCTAGACAGTAGCCCTTTCTCAAGGGAAAAAAAAGCACCCAAGCATGCCTATTTAACCCCAAAATGTGTTATGGTCTGCTTAGACCAATGTTTGTGTATAATTATAAAATATATGTTCCATGCAAAAACCAAGACAGCTTTCAGCCAAAGAATACCATACACATGGAGAAGCATGGTGGTGGCAGAATCCTGCTATGGTGTTGCTTCTCTTCAGCTCAGACTGGGGATCTATTCAAGATAGAGGGAATCATATAGTTCCAAATGCCAACCTATTTTGCCACAAAACCTGCAGGCGTCTGTTAGACAGCTGAAGATGATATAAAATATCTTCTTCCCGCATTAGTAATGGAATGACTTCAGCAGAAGAAGATCAATGTTTTGGAATGGCCTAGTCAGAGCCCAGATATAAATCCTATTGAAAACATGGGGAATGAATTGAAGAGGGCTGTGCATAGGTGATCCCATCACAATTTGATAGATCTGATAATGTTTTTTTTAAAAAAAAAAAAAAAAAAAAAAAAAAATTTTTTTTTTTTTTTTTTTTTTTTTTTTTTTTAAAAAAAAAAAAATTTTTTTTTATTTTTAAAAATATTTTTTTACAAACAACATAGAAAGACAAAAAAAAAAATAGTGTTAAAGTAGCAGCAGGTTATAAAAGTGACCATACATATTTGTCGGACTAGTTTAACACATTCTTTATTTTATTTTTTACAAGAGAATTATGATAAATCTCCAGTAAATGAGAAAGTTAAAAATAAAATCACAAGGCTTAATACCTCATCTGAGTAGAAATGCCATTAGAATTACAATGCAGCAAATTGCAGATATTAAACCCCCTTTAAAGCCTTGAGTCACTGTATTAACACCAACTGTAAGACCTCATTCAGCCCATCATTTCCATAAAGTGCTCTAAACTAATATATGGTCTTGTTATTTCCAGCTTAGTTCTGATATGGTGAGTGACTAAGAAACTGACAACAAAAATTATGTCAAGTGGGAGAAATATTTCCTTATCTTTCATTATTACAAGCTGTTCAAAGCAGCCTTCTTCGATCTCATAATCACACACTTGTTTCAGCATCTAAGAATTCTAATTATCAGTCTGTTCATTTTAGATTTATTCACCCATCTAAGCCTAATATATGCTGCCATTTGCATCTTTCTCTCACTCCTCTCTGTACTACAAGTAATAGGCACTTAAAAAAAGAAAACCTAGGAGGCATGGATTCATATTTACTTATGAAATTATAATATTGCATGATAATTAAGAATTTGACAGCACTAGTCTAGTATATCAACACTTCTATGAATATATATGAAGTACTCATCAATGCATGTAACTTTATTGAGAGTAAATGACACTGATAAACACTTTAAACAATCATTCGGCTTTTTTTTTTCTTTACTTACTCATCTCTAACAGGGCTTGATAGGCCATGACCCATTTGTAATAGGATGAGAATATTATTTAGATAGAGACTACAAAGAATTAATATTCATAGTTGTAAGTCAGTTTTAACTATGAAAACTATGAATAAAAAATGTTGTGTAGTGTATTACTGGCCTGTAAAACATGAACACTCAACACAAATGTTTATCAAAACATTCAGGAATGCCTATATGAATGTGAAGACAACTAGCCACTATGGAAAAAAACAAAAAATACAAAAGCACATTAAATTTTAAAAAATGTTGTGTCCTGTTCTCAGTTGGCAGCTTTTACATTCAAGATGCTGTCTCGGGAGGAGAATGCTTTGTTCCTGTGAAATGAATTATGTTGTCACAGCTCAGCCGGATCAGAACTCCAAATCCCAAGATGCAACGCTTGCTACTCAGGCACGCATGCGCTCTCCATCCCCGGAGTTCTGATCCAAGACACCTGTCAATAATCACAGACTCACACTCAAGCAACGGCTACTTGGGTTTGCCAGTCAGAGTTGCATTATGCGCAGTACGACTCAGTGAACCTCTTTTTCTGCGTTACCAAGCCTTCGGATTATCTTTGATTACCTCGTTACCTCGACCTTTGTTTCCGCCGCGACCACGCTCTGCTCTTGCCCTCCTTACTCTGTTCGTCCGTTCGCCTGACCCCCGCCTGTTACTCGTTTTACGATTCTGCATTATCCTCGTCTCTACGCTGCGTCCGCCGCTTGCTCTTGCCTCCGCGCGCCTTCCCCACAAAACCGTGACAGAATACTCCGCCGCCTTATTATGGAGGCAGCGAGTGGCACTGGTTGGCCTCAAGCCATCGGAGGACACGGCCGGATGATCAGCCAGCACGCACCAACGCCTGGACGCCCTCACCGAGCAAGTGACTCGCTACATCAAGCCCCCACCCGCCGGCGTCGCGCACGCGTTACCTCCCACACCGGCACCAGAGAAGTACGATGGAGACCCGGCAGCGCTGCCGGGGCTTTCTCTTGCAATGCTCACTGTTTTTTCCACTTACCCGGAGATGCCGGAGCCGTAAGATCATCCATTTCATGGAGCTTCTGACCGGGAGAGCTTTGCTCTGGGCAACAGCCGAGTGGGAGCAGGCAGCCACCGTCATTCACACATACGAGGAGCTAGCCACACGATTCCGAGCCGTCTTTGATCACTCCCCTGACCGCCGCGAGACCGGGGAGGAGCTCCTCACCCTGAAACAAGGAGCGAGGAGCGTCGCGGACTACGCCCTCGAATTTCGCACTGAAACGGCGGGAGTGGCTGGAACCAACCGGCACTCAAGACAGTGTTTCGCCAGGGATTAAATGCCGACATAGTGACGGAGCTGGCATGTCGCGACGACCAGCTCACCCTGGATTCCCTGATTGACCTCGCATTCGCCTGGACCGGCCTGCTCCGAAGCCGCCCCGCGTCGCCCTCTGGTGGCGGTTCCAGAACCTGCACCTCCCGCAGAGCCCATGCAGCTGGGTCGTGCCAAGATCAGCACACAGGAGAGGGAGCGAAGACGCCGCGAACTTCGCTGCTTCTACTGCGGAGGGGAGGGACACTTCATTTAGCAATGCCCCCTCAAGCGTCCGGCTGTCCAAGGGAACCAAACCGTCCCCAAAGATCCGCAACCAGGGGTGAGTGTTGAATCAGGAATGTGCCCTTCTGTTCAATCTGCATTCGTCATGAAGATCCGACTCGAATACTCAGGTATATCTTGTGTCCTAAAACCGCTGATTGACTCGGGAGCGGCAGGAAACTTCATTGATCAGACCACCGTTCTAGAGCACAACATCCCCATCCGTCCTCTCCTCATCCCGCGTCGTATCCAAGCTATTGCCGGCACCCCCGTGGGAAACGGACTCACCTCCCACTGCACTGAACCCATCGTTCTCCATACCAGCGCTCTTCATCAGGAACAGATCATCTTTCACATCACAGTATCCGCACGTCACCCAGTGGTCCTCGGTCTGCCCTGGTTGGACCTTCACAACCCTCAGATCTCTTGGTCTCACAGAGAAATTGTGCGCTGGTCACCCCATTGCCTGCACCATTGTTTACGAACCCCGGTCGTCACGATGGCAACCACTTCCATAGAAAGCCCAGAGGAGAAGAAGCTTCCCCCCGAATACCATGACCTTCGTGAAGCCTTCAGCAAGGTGAAGGCTAGTGGACTCCCTCCTCACAGGCCCTACGACTGCACGATCGACCTATTACCAGGTGCTACTCCCCCATTTGGGAGAGTTTATCCGCTATCCCAACTGAACAGAAGGCCATGGAGGAATATATCCAAGAGGCTTTGCACCAGGGCTACATACGTCCATCCACATCCCCAGCTTCAGCAGGGTTTTTCTTCGTGGAGAAGAAAGGAGGAGTTCTAAGGCCCTGCATCGATTATCGAGGCCTCAACCAGTGCTGCGTAAAGTATCGCTACCCGTTACCTCTGGTCCCTGTTGCCCTGGAACAGTTACGCTCAGCCACCATTTTTACCAAGTTGGATCTGCGCAGTGCCTATAACCTCATCCGGATTCGTGAGGGGGACAAGTGGAAAACCGGGTTTAGTACCACGTCTGGCCATTATGAGTACCTTTTCATGCCGTATGGGCTATCCAACGCGCCCTCGGTTTTCCAGTGTCTCATCAACGACGTGCTGCGTGACATGCTAGGAAGAAATGTCATAGTTTACATCGACGACATTTTGATCTATTCCAAGTCAAGGGAGGAACATATTCACCATGTCCGCCAGGTGTTGAGGAGGTTACTCCAGAATCAACTGTACATCAAAGCGGAGAAGTGTGAGTTTCACAGAGACACTATTTCCTTCCTGGGATACATCATTAGCCCTAAAGGGGTCACCATGGACCAGGAAAAGGTTCGAGCAGTCACGAATTGGCCTCCACCCAGGACTGTGAAAGAATTACAGAGGTTCCTCGGATTTGCCAACTTTTACCGGCGGTTCATCCGCAATTTCAGCAGGATTGCGCATCCCTTGACCTCTCTGTTAAAGGGAAAACCCAAGCACCTGTCATGGGGCCCAGCAGCCCAGAATGCCCTGGAGAAGCTCAAGAACGCCTTCACTACAGCGCCTGTTCTCAAGCATCCCGATCCATCCAGACCATTCGTCGTGGAGGTGGACGCTTCTGAACCTGGGGTAGGAGTGGTACTCTCACAAAGGTTCGGAGATAAGCCTAAGCTCCACCCAGTAGCATTCTTCTCAAGACGATTCTCGGTGTCTGAAAGAAATTATGACGTGGGTAACAGAGAACTCCTGGCAGAAAAGTTAGCTCTCGAAGAATGGCGTCATTGGCTAGAGGGAGCGGCACACCCCTTTGTTATCTTTACCGATCATAAAAACTTGGAGTACTTGTGCACTGCAAAAAGGCAAACACCGCGGCAGGCCCGTTCTTTACCAGGTTTCAGTTCACGTTGTCTTACCGTCCTGGGTCAAAGAACACAAAGGCCGATGCCCTCTCCCGTCTGGATCACCCGGAAGTTAACAAGGACCAGGAAGAATACATTGTTCACCCCTCGTATATCGTCAGCACCCTCGAATGGGAACTGGACAAAGAACTAGAAAACATCCCTTCGTCTCGTATCCCCACAGCATGTCCCGCAGGCCGACAGTTTGTACCCGAGGGCACCGCCAGGCTACCGTCGTCTCCCGCACACCACCCGCCGGCACAGGTCACCCTGGAGCACAGCGAACGTACCTCCTACTAAGGGAGAAATACTGGTGGCCCAACATGCAGAAGGACATCCACAGAATAGTGGCATCATGCTCATCCTGCGCACAGAATAAGGTCCCCGAACGCTTCCCATGGGCAAGCTCAAGCCCCTACACATTCCGGAACGCCCATGGTCTCACATTGCAGTGGATTTTGTGACAGACTTACCCGAATCCCAGGGCAACACCACCATCCTATTTATAGTGGACCGGTTCTCAAAATCGGTACGCTTCATCCCTCTACCCGCCTTACCCACTGCCTTTGGGACTGCCGAGCTGCTGTTCACCCATGTCTTCAGGTATTTCGGCATCCCGGAGGAGATCATCTGTGACCGGGGTCCCCAATTCACATCCCAAGTCTGGACCAGTTTCATGTATAAGTTGGGGGTCACGGTAAACCTCACCTCAGGATATCACCCACAGTCCAATGGCCAAGTGGAACGAGTCAACCAGGAATTTGGCCGTTTCCTCTGCACCTTTTGCGCAGCCAATCCCGGCGATTGGGACAAGTTCTTGCCATGGGCCGAATATGCCCAGAACTCGTTACGTCATTCAGCAACTAATCTCACCCCGTTTCAGTGCGTTCTGGGGTATCAACCCCCTCTGTTCCCGTGGAATGCAGATGTCACTGACTCACCCGCAGTCGATCAGTGGTTTGAGCGGAGTGAACAGGTATGGGCAGACACCCATCGACGTCTGACACGGGTCACCGAATCATACAAGCGCAAAGCCGACCGTCGCCGCAGCAACCAGCCAAGTTACCAACCCGGTGATCGGGTATGGTTGTCTACAAGGGACCTGAGGCAACCACACAGCTGCAAGAAGCTCGCACAGAGATATACGGGCCCCTTCAAGATCCTGAAACGCATCAATGAGGTCACGTACCGGCTGCAACTACCCCGGCACAGCCGCGTCGCCCCTTCCTTCCACGTCTCACGCCTGAAACCAGTCGTTCCCGGACCCTTAGCATCTGATGTGCCCTCTGAGACGCCTCCGCCTCCCCTGGATATCGAAGGGCAACCAGCTTACTGTCTCAAGGACATCCTCAGCTCCAGGTACAGGAGGGGTAAGCTGGAATACTTCGTCGAGTGGGAGGGCTACGGTCCTGAGGAACGCTGCTGGATTCCGAAGCAGGACATCCTCGACCCGCAACTCATTAGTGACTTTCATGCCTCGCATCCTGACCTCCCGGCCCCCTGCCCCCGGAGGAGACCTAAGAAGAACGTGGCTCCGGGAGTGAGCCCTTTGAGGGGGGGTTCTGTCACAGCTCAGCCAGATCAGAACTCCAAATCCCAAGATGCAACGCGTGCTACTCAGGCACGCATGCGCTCTCCATCCCCGGAGTTCTGATCCAAGACACCTGTCACTAATCACAGACTCACACTCAAGCACGGCTATTTAGGTTTGCCAGTCACAGAGTTGCATTGCGAAGTATACGCTCAGTGAACCTCTTTCTCTGCGTTACCAAGCCTTCCGATTATCTTTGATTACCTCGTTACCTCGACCTTTGTTTCCGCCTTCGACCACGCTCATCGTCTTGCCCTCCTTACTCTGTTCATCCGATCGCCTGACCCCTGCCTGTTACTCGTTTACGATTCTGCAATATCCTCGTCTCTACGCTGCATCTGCCGCTTGCTCTTGCCTCTGTGACCCTTCCCCACGAAACCGTGACATATGTTGTTATCTCAGGACTATATGTCTCAGTTAAAGGACAGTTGTTATCTCATTGACAACAATAGATAACTTGAGATCACAAGAAAACAATTACAATTGACTCATTATTTTGAAAAACTAAATACAATTTTTATTACAAAAATGGCTTGGAAATTGGAAATGTCAGGCAAGAACATGGTCAAGCTATCAGCAAACAAGCACAAACTAGACAACAAGCACAAACTAGAAAACAAAAATTATTATTCAGGTAACCTGAGCAGGGATGGGAGATTGAAAGGAGGCCTTGTGATAAGGTCATAGGTTAAGGTTCATGGGAGATTTAGTCTGCAACTTTGGGGGTTGCAAAAAGGTTAATGGCTTCCTTAGTTTTGGCTGTGTATCAGTGGGAAAAAAGTCTGGACAAAGAAGTGAACATCAACATGACAACTTTTTCTCAATTCATACTGTTTTGTGTCCTAAAACAATAAATGCTGGATTTGTGCCACTTCAGTCCTGTAATGTGTATATAGCCTCAGGTCCCCAGAGCTCCAAAATTGAATTGAAACAATCAATGTGCTGTGGTGTATGAGAGGTATGCTTCGCTATGCTCTACACATCAATTAGCTAGTTAAAGAAAAGACAGTGATAACAATCCATTCTGTGAACTCAAGTCTTTAACTCTCTTTAAACACAAGAACCCCAACACCCCCCTGATATATCAAGCACTCATTATATTTGCAGGACTAATCAAATATTTAAACACAAGGTGTTGGAAAAATTCCTTTGAGATTCTGATTGAAGAGTTAGATATGGTGATGATGAAGACCACAGACATACAGTGAACTCCCCAAATTCTGACTTTACCATCTGCATGCTGCAACAGACAATAGACGAGGTTTTTCATTTTTCTAAATATTCAGTTGTCCAGTTTATGTGAGCTTGTACCCACTGTAGCCACAGATTACTGTTCTTGGCTGACAGGAGGGGAACCCGACATGGCCTTCTACTGTTGTAGCCCATCTACCTCAAGTTGCATTCTGAAGTGCACCATTCTAGCCATTCTGTAGCAGCTTAAAGATCACTTAGCCTCAATAACCTGTGAGATATTACAGTCTGGGTTTAGGCAAAACCACATTACTGAAACTGCCCTCGTCAAGGTTACAAATGACCTGTTGGTTACAGGAGACCTGGGGTTGCTGAATAGGCCTATACATGTTCTTCTGGACCTCACTGTTGCTTTTTACAAAGTCAAAACATACTTCTATATACCTCTTACTATTACTATATTCTCCATTAGATCACATCTATCTGGCAGACAGCAATTTGTTTTAATTGATAGGTTTAAGTCTGACTTGCCTCTCCCGTGGTATACCCCAAGGCTCAGTTCTTTCAAGGTGCTGTCATTTATCATACATATGCTCCCTCTTGGCAGTATCATCAGGTGGGGTGGCCTGCAGTTTCATTGCTATGCTAATGATAGTCAGATTTACATACATACAACCCCTCACACACACTGTTTGCCTTCATTATTGACTGTTGCAAACGAAAACATGCTATATGTCACAGATTTCCCCTCCACTAAGCACGACAGCACCCTGATTGGTGACACTGTCTTTGTTTACTTTCTACATGTGTTTTGTTATGGTTTATGTCTTGTCTCCACCCCTGTTTCGTTACTGGTTCTTTCCTAATGTCTCAGCTGTTTTGTATTATCCCTCTTTGATGTTGTTTAGTATTTATACCCCACGTATTGAGAGAGTTTCTGTGTTTTATGCCAGACCCCTACTAAGCCTTTCATCCTCATTTCTCAGTCCATGGTTTTGATTATATTCTTGTCTGCATGTTTCTGATTCTTGTTTTGCCTAGTATACAGTTCGCCGATCATCTGATCCCTTAACATTTTTGACCATGGTTTTGCCTTACGTTTTTGCATTTGTCTGCCTCTCTCTCGTCAATAAAGCTCTTAACTTCACTTGCATCTGTCTGAACTCCCATTACATGACACTATACTTACTAATATGACTATGATTTGAAGATATTTATAAATAAAATTATTATTATTATCATTATTATTCTCTGACTGCAAGGCATTTATTATCACAAAACTGTCACTCACTAGATTTTCTTTACGCCATTTTGTGAAAACTCTAGAGACTGCTGTGCATGGAATTCCCAGGAGATCAGTAGTTTCTGAAATACTCAAATCAACAACCATGCCATCGTCAAAGTCATCGAGATCGAGATTTTTCCACATTCTGAAATAAACATTAACTGAAGTTCTTAACCTGTCTCTACACGATTTTAAGTATTTCTACCATACCAAAACCTGATTTGCTAGGTTTTTCTAATAAAGCGGTCCATGAGCATAGACTTAGGCTATGTTACATGATATAGGCCTAAAATAAAACTTGCAAGTCAGTGTTACACCATATGTTTTAGCTGTTTAAAAAAAATTAAAAATTAAAAAGTCTTGAGTTGAGATCAGCAATCTTACTGTAGAATGCATAATGTGATGGGCTCATTGGCAGCCAATTTTGTGCCACTGCAACCAAACACAAACAACGACAAAGTTCTGGCAGTGTTGGAAATTCAGTAGGAGGACTGCATAGGAGGGCAAGACTCCCAGTACAGCTACAAATACAGTAGTGGCAATATCAAAAACAAAACATGAACAGAAAAATATCCTTAATACCACAAGCTCACTTTCAAAATATGTTTCTGTTTATGCAACCACAATTTCTACATGAGCCCAGATCACACTGATCGATGACATACACAGAAGGCAGTCATTTTTTTTTAAATCACAGGTCTATCATTGAGGATCTTCTGCATATAATCTGATATTATTATTAAATTATTAATGTTAAAGTCAATGACTAGTCCCATTTATTAAGGAAATGCAGTTAAAATAATAGGAAAATTATATGGTTATGAGAGTGGGTAATGCAAACCTTGTCATGACTCCAGGAAAATAATTAAAAGGGTCAAACAGGTATAAACTAAGTAAATCCAAACAAGCAGAGAACTGAATGAGATCAGGATTAAAAGCAAACAAATAAGCAAAAACTACCTCAGGAGATTTGCAGGTAAAATGCTGGCACAAAAAATAAAAAGCCTTAATATATTTTCATCAGGTGTGTGTAGACAAATGTCTGGTGACTGAGAATGTGGATGATGGAGTGTGATGTCCAGTCATGTGACAGAGTATAGTGTCCATCAGCTGACACAGAGATTGCCTGAGTATAATGGGTCATGTAGCTTGACCTAATAATGCTAGAACATTAAGTGTTATTTGATTATGATGATGTCCTATAAACAATATTTAGGAAACATTACTAATCTGCATGACATTTAGTATAAATGTATATACTTGGATGAGGTGAATATTTTAAGTGAGAACCAAACAGATTGTCACGGAACGTGACATAAGGGAATCAGGCTGGATGCAATTGCAGGTGAACAGTGAGTTTTATTCACAAACTGATAAGCAGCACAACCAAAACGGAAACAACAACATAATTCCTTCAGTACACTAAGCTAAGCTAACTAAGACTGTGGCTAGCGCTAAGGCTATGGCCTAAACACAATATGAACCAAAGATTATAGTCGCACTCGCACTATAAATGGCATACATACAAACCCCTTTTCATATGTCCATATATTCAGTTACATATTCAGTCATATACATTCAACCGCGCCATGCAAAGCAAGGCTCACGGTATATATCCACACAGTCATTAGCCCGCAACCGATACCAGCTGCGGGCAATTCCGCATACGTCACACATGGCGCAACGGAGCGAAGACATGACGTCACCCCGGAAGCAGCATGCGCGCCAGCGCCCAAGGTGCGCTGCTGCATGGGGGAAGTGTCACACAGATGCACAAGAACAGCCTTTAACAGGCTCATCAAACAGTACAGAGAACCCTTCCTGAACAATATTGTAGGTGTTAATAATTTTTTTAAATATTGGATTTCTTCATATGCCACTATAATAAGTCAATACTACTACACAGGATAAACATGATGAAACAAAGATAGTGTCAATTTTGTATCTAAACCTTTGGATAACTTAAGCAATCTCTAATAAATCAAAGGGCAGGTGCTATGATACATTCCCAGAGGGTAGATGTGGTTGATGGGTAGCGATGCCAGCTTGCAAGTAGGAAAAATGATGAGTTAGACTTTGAACTGATTGATTTAATTGACTCATCACAGTCATCACACTCTGTCTTTTAAGCCTAGATCTATATGAGCTTGAAAACATCCTTTCTCCCAGTCCCTTTTGCAGATTAAGGCATTCTAAATGTAAGAGTAGTAATTGCTTACGAGACAAATCCAAGGTTGCCCATTTTAACACTCAGCTCGTTAGCTTAATTACTTACAGAATGACACACTCATGGGAGCGAGAGGACCAAACAAAGCTTTGTCGATTTCTTTTCCTCTTGTGAGAACTTTCTCAGAACATTAAACACATGGGGATAACTGTTTTTAAGAGTGGGGCACTGCAGAAGATTCTAACAGGCCTCACAGACCAGCACACATGGCTAACCATCCACCCCACCCCTCCCATCTACAAATAAAATTCCACCTACAGTACTGCCAACAGCCTGCTCTGAATCACCTCTAACATATACCCCAGTCAATTTGACATAGTAAAGACTGATAACGGCACAGTTTCAGCCGAGTATGCAAAACAGACTAGCAGACATTTAAAGAACACCTCCAAAATGGATAAATCAGTGGTGGATGAGCGCAGCATCCTTCACTATAAGCGTCCAGTGCTAGACATATTAAATTGCTAAAAATGTAAAATAATAGAGCACAGAAGCTGGAAGTAAAATAGGTCTGGGGTAAGTGAAGCATGTGTCAGGTAGATGTGAAGATAACGAAAGTACAACACAGCTGCTTCACTGGAGACAGTGTTTCCTGAGCTGAGAGAGAGACAGACACACTCACCGCTACCCCAGTTTTACCCCAGAAATTGTACAGGGCATGATTTTATTATTTTTTATTTTATTTTATTTTATTTTATTTCCTGAAAGACTCAGTTGTATATATTTTGAACAGCTGTATGAAAAAAAGCTAGTCACTTATCACTCACTGCTTGTCTAGGATAATGTTCTTTCACATCTCCTAGGCCAGTCGTGTTCAGATTTGGCCTTCATAACCAAAATGGTCAACCGTTCAGGCATCCAACTGTAGCCAACAGCCATCTAACTGTTCACTAAATGTGATTAATCACTAAATGTGATTGACTTGGTCATTGCAGAACATTTCACTTCTTTGCCTTCAAAGTATTCAAAGAATTACATTTCGGTATTCATATTGCGGTTTTTATCAGCAGTCACATCAATAAATACAAGGAAACCAGTTCCACTCGTAGCCATACATGCCACAAAGAATTGAGGCTGTTTTGAGTCAAAGGGAAATACGACCCAGTGTTAGTATAGTATTCCTAAAAAAGTGCTCAGAGAGTGTATATACAATATGTATATACATAGTGTATTTACCAGTTATACAGATAAAGTGAAAAGCTACACAATTAAAATGTTACTGTGACTACTGCAGCACTGAGCCCTCTGTATGACCAGTGCCATTTGTTTAAGTTTGAGATGTCAGTTGTGTTCATAACCATTTCATTGACTGGATTTTGTTCTGCTCCTTCAGGGGATGGAGTGTGGCCTAACCATCATATGGAGATGCTGTGCATCTGGGCAGGACAACTGCAGAGTTCACTTTCCAATACATTCTGAGATACTCACATTCACCCCCAGAGATACATGACTTCTGGGAGGGCCCAAAAATGACATTAAATGCCTGTTGTCCAATGAGCAATTATCTTTAGTCCCATCAAAACACATCTGGGTTTCTATTGGAGCTGTGTCAGGGGCTTCAGAGAAGATTTTCATGCACTGACCACCAAAAACATTTGCACTAAATGGACAAACAGCATGAGATTGTAATGAGATATCGCATCATTTAATGAGCTAAAATATTGAGTTTCACCAAGAATGATGAATAATGTAGACATATTTTTACATTTAAAGCAGAATTGAATGTCACATTTTAATGAAATTTTAGGGGAAGCCGGGCAATCCACATAGCTGAGTTTTTTGATTGTGATGTAATTTTTTTTAATGTTTTTTTTCGTAATTGGCAGGGTATTATAATACAATAAAACACACTTGTTTTTTTCTCCATTAAACCAATGGAATATATCAAGCAAGGCATGTTTTAATCAAACAGAATATGTATTGAGAAAATCATGATGAATGTAAAAATTAATAATCCAATGAAATATAACCTTTAAAATGGTTATAAAAGATCTTACCCCACTTAAAATCTTGCAAAGTTAATTCTGTTACTGCATTAATCGTAAATGACCACACATTACTATTAATATTTGCCAATTATAAAAAAAAAATTAAAAAAGGGAATAAAAAAATCAGCACTGACATTTCCTGATTCCCTGGGTGCAACAAATAAATACTAAGCTCAATAATTACAACATTTTAAAAATGACAAAATTATCATGATCATGCACAAACAAGACATAAGACTGTATATTTGTGGTATTTTTGAGCAGTGATGCAGAATATAGACAAAATGACGCACACAAAGAGCATCATTTTTTAAAGGGATAAAAAGGGGGTTTTCTGCAAAGCACATCTGCCAGGTCTGTTTTTTTATTTTTACAAATCACTATATAAAGCAGGAGAATTAAAGCCATGTGTTGAAGAGCTTTACCTAGCTAATCTGCTTCATACCAGATTTATCCAAAATTACCAAATTATCAAGAATCCAGAATCATTATTAATACTGTAAATAACACACAGAAAGGTCAGTCATTACTCCTGCCTAACAGCTTTCTGCTGTTGTGAAAACTGCAGCTGGAGCATTATGATGTTCCTTAGGATTCATTCAGTAGTCATTTGGTGTAAATGGATAAATTCCCATTTTACCTCCCACCCTCTTAAGTAAAAATATATAAAACACACACACACACACACACACACACACACACACACACACACACACACACACACACACACAAATAAACAGTGTGTATGTGTATATTAATATATATATATATATATATATATATACATACATACATACATACATACATACATACACACACATACATATACACACACACACACTATATATATATACATATATATATATATATACATACAGTGAGGGAAATAAGTATTTGACCCCCTCTCAATCAGAAAGATTTCTGGCTCCCAGGTGTCTTTTATACAGGTAACGAGCTGAGATTAGGAGCACACTCTTAAAGGGAGTGCTCCTACTCTCAGCTTGTTACCTGTATAAACGACACCTGTCCACAGAAGCAATCAATCAAATAGATTCCAAACTCTCCACCATGGACCAAAGAGCTCAAGACCATTGAGCTCCTCTCCAAGGATGTCAGGGACAAGATTGTAGACCTACACAAGTCTGGAATGGGCTACAAGACCATTGCCAAGCAGCTTGGTGAGAAGGTGACAACAGTTGGTGCGATTATTTGCAAATGGCAGAAACACAAAAGAATTGTCTCCCTCGACCTGGGGCTCCATGCAAGATCTCACCTCATGGAGTTACAATGATCATGAGAACAGTGAAGAATCAGCCCAGAACTACACGGGAGGATCTGGTCAATTATCTCAAGACAACTGGGACCAAAACAATTGGTAACACACTACGCCATGAAGGACTGAAATCCTGCAGCGCCCGCAAGGTCCCCCTGCTCAAGAAAGCACATATACATGCCCATCTGAAGGTTGCCAATGAACATATAAATGATTCAGAAGACAACTGGGTGAAAGTGTTGTGGTCAGATGAGACCAAAATAGAGCTCTTTGGCATCAACTCAACTCGCCGTGTTTGGAGGAGGAGGAATGCTGCCTATGGCCCCAAGAACACCATCCCCACCGTCAAACATGGAGGTGGAAACATTATGCTTTGGGGGTGTTTTTCAGCTAAGGGGACAGGACAACACTGCATCAAAGGGACGATGGACGGGGCCATGTACGGTGAAATCTTGGGTAAGAACCTCCTTCCCTCAGCCAGGGCATTGAAAATGGGTCGTAGATGGGTATTCCAGCATGACAATGACCCAAAACACACAGCCAAGGCAACAAAGGAGTGGCTCAAGAAGAAGCACATTAAGGTCCTGGAGTGGCCTAGCCAGTCTCCAGACCTTAATCCCATAGAAAATCTGTGGAGGGAGCTGAAGGTTCAAGTTGTCAAACTGTCAGCCTCGAAACTTTAATGACTTGGAGAAGATCTGCAAAGAGGAGTGGGACAAAATCCATCCTGAGATGTGTGCAAACCTGGTGGCCAACTACAAGAAACGTCCTCTGCAATTGCCAACAAGGGTTCTGCCACCAAGTACTAAGTCATGTTTTGCAGAGGGGTCAAATACATATTTCCCTCATTTTATAACATTTTTGACATGCGTTTTTCTGGATTTTTTTGTTGTTATTCTGTCTGTTCAAATAAATTAGCATTAAAATTATAGACTGATCATTTCTTTGTCAGTGGGCAAACGTACAAAATCAGCAGGGGATCAAATACTTTTTCCCCCTCACTGATATATATATATATATATATATATATATAAACTTATTTTTTACTTTTGTGGAACCAAAAATACAACCACTACCAGCAGTCACAGCAAGTAGAAGATAAACAAAAGGGAAGTAGAGGTCTTGTGCTGATTTCTTTCTAGCCCAGTGACAGTCATTTCAAGTACACATCATGAAATGCTTCCTGGATTTCCTGGTGTGCATTGGAGATCATTTATTTGAAGACTGCTTCCCCATAACATCTAGAACACATAATCCAAAATGAGAAGGCGCACATGAAATATAATAGAGGGTAGGCTTGAGCGAATAATGTTATTATCGTCTCTACACAATATTACCAACAATGTTATTATCGTCTCTACCTTGCTATAATATCCAGTGATGTTTATCACTGATTATATTATATTACCAGGCTTGCCAACCATTACACATGTTGCGTAAGAGCTCTGCAAAACATCAGAGAATGCTAGTGCTAAAGAGTAAAGGGTTATTTTTTAGGTGCAGTGCATTATAGGTATTGCAGTTTGGGAAAGAGCCGTGTGTGTGAGCCAGAGAGAGACAGTGTTTCCCTTTTTTCAGTCCACTAACCTGGCCAATAAAACGGACTCCCAAAAATGCTACCCATTCAGCAGCACTCTCTTCTGACTCCTCATTGTGAAGGGAAAAGACAATATCTACATTACCCCAGAGTGGCAGAAAGTTTAGCACTCTCTAGCCCTGGTGCTCTGAAAACAGAGGCTCCATAGTGCAGAAATGATGACACTAGTATGAACCATGACTCCAAAATGCACCAAAAGAACAGTCCTTTTCTCCCCAATAAAATGGCCAATGAGCCAATCAACATTTGAATTTTGAATGATTTGCACAGGTTTTTTAACAGACACTTCCTGGAAGCAGTGCCCCTTCACCCAACCTCAATGTTTTGATTCAACTGATGTAACATTGAAGGAGTAAACGTTTAACATTGGTTTATTATATTAGTTAGGGACTGCACCAAAAACATTTTATATGCAAAAGGCCAGAAAGTCTCTTTCAGTTTTTGGCCAAAAGAGAAAAATAGGAAGAAGGTTTGGTCCCAAACGATTTAATAGCCTTACAACAACGTGTCAAATTTAGCACTTTACAAATCATGTTAATGCTAATGACAAATAGAAAGTGCTCTCTTGCTCTCCACTACTGTCCTGCACGCAGCATCAACAGTGAAAATGTCAGCCAAGTGAACCTTAGACAACTGCTTTGTAAAAGGATTATATTGAAATGTGCTGTTATGTTTCTTAAATTGTTTACTGCACATTACTGCAGAATCACTTAAAAAAAATCCACCATCCAGCTGAGCGGTCACAGTTCCTGACTGTCCTTAAACCTGAAATGGTGGAAATGCTAATTTTTCTGTACTTTTTCTGGCTAATAGTTCTGGAAAATTAAATCATTTATCGTGATATTTTAAAAATGGAAAATTAGCAGATGTCAATAGCAGATGTAATAAACAGGAACAAGGTGGATTATTCTCTCAATCAATGACCTTTCAAAACTACAAATCAATAGATTACGCAAACACTGTCACAACAATTACACAACAATATGAAGTCATGGTATGATTATGGGCTTGGAAACAGATGAAACACATCACAAATGGTACTGCCTATCAGTCTTACAATGAATGTATTCCTGTGTGTATACATAATAGATTTATGCCTATGAATACACCCCATGCTCACCCATAATGGCTCATACACAGAGTTACCGATTAGTGGTATAATTTTTTTAGCACTCCCCATTCAATATTGTGACTAGGCGTCAGTGTTTACTACAGATTTTCAACAAAATAAGTTTAAGAATGTATACACACACTCACACTCACTCCAGGATGGGGAGAAAAGGAGGCGGGTGCAATATTAGGGGTGAACCTGTGGCAGGGCAGCTATACTAGGGAGCTTAATGCTCCTTGCAGAGCCTCCCTTAATGAACAGATCTCAGGAGAGAAGGCACATAATGTGTACAACACGGGACCTATTCCTGCAGCCAAGCCCAAAATTGTGCTTGCCACTAGCAAGAAGAAGAATGAGTACAATGAACATAAAAATTGGTACCTTTATTTTTGAGATTGGAAATGCCTGAATATGAGTGAATATAAGTGAAGAATGCTGAGTCATATGTGTGTGCTATTAAATAGTCCTATTTGATAACTACACCTTCATAACACATCTATAAGCATTGCATAAATATTTTATAACACTACACTGGTGAATTTATTAAATATTTACTCAAAACCCCAAAGGTGACATATTTTTTAATGTGACTTTGTTTACATTAAACAGAATGCACATGTCTCACAACCTCCTATTGTTCTTTTTTTTTTTTAATAAAAACAACATATTTACCATGGTCTTATATTCTAATCTAGTCAGCACCACATTTGCAGCAAAAAAAAAAGTTTTGTTATTATATACTGTGTAGAATCCCTGTTTCACCCAAATAATAATTCAACCAAATATAAATAAAACCTCTTTCCCACATTGACATTTACTTTATAGGAATATTACGACAGGAAATGTTTTTTTTTTTTTAACACTTTTACACTTTTTGTGTAAACTATATATAAGCTTGACTGACAGGAGTAAATCCCATGTTGTCATGCCCATGTGGTTGTTTAACTCAGCAGAAGAAAATGATTGACAGGTATTTGAAAACAAAATGTGGGGTTGTTTCCAGCTCAGTGGAGCAACATGTCCAGAGAATATGATCACTTTGAAAATGCAACTGGTGAGAAAACTTGCTTGTAAAATGTATGGTTACTCCAACAGAGTATGCCTCATAGTGATCGGCTGAGCAGTTACAGTAGTGCAGAACTTTGCATACTCTCCTCCTCTTCTGAAACTGAACACCTCATTTTAAACAGCTGGATATCCAAAAGTGTATGGCTGAGATAGATTAGATTTCCAAACAGTTTTCCACCAACTGTGCCCAAGATTCATCCACCTATTCTTACATAATTTGGGGTGAGATTAAAAGAAAAAAAAACATTGTACTTCTATCAGGTGAAAACAACCTGTCTAACAAATCTTCTACAATACTTCAAATCAGTACCCAACTCAGAATTTGTCTCCAAATTAGGTGTATTTTTCTGTGTTGTGCAAGTGGTTTTGTCACCTACTTGCCAGTGAAGATAAGGCCAAAAGTATGTTGACACCTGAAAATCACGCCCATATGTGGATCTTCCCCAAACCTTTGCTACAAAGTTGGAAGTAGATAACTGTCTTTGTAAGCATTGCAATTTCCCTTCATTGGAACTGAGGGGCCCAAACCTGTTTCAGTATGTGCCCCTCTGCACAAAACGGGCTCCATGAAGACATGGTTTTTCAAGGCTGGAGTGGAAGAAATCGAGTGGCCTGCGCAGAGCCCTGAACTCAACACCACTGAACATGTTTGGGATGAACTGGAAAAATGACTGCACCCCAGGCCTCCTCAACCAACATCAGTGCCCGATATCATGTATACTTTTGTGGCTGAAAAGAGTCAAGGTTACTATAACAGTAAAGAGGGGACTAAATCCTAAACAGAGTCGCCGGGAGCCTATCCTAGGGAACTTGGGGCACAAGGCAGCGGACACCCTAGACAGAGTGCCAACTCATCAAAGGGCACAATCACACATAGGGCAGAGACGGGAATCAAACCCCTAACCCTGGAGGTATGAGGCAAATGTGCTAACCACTAAGCCACCGTGCTCCAAGTAAAAATATTTATCTACAATTTTATTTAATTTTCATACAGTATTCTATTTATAAAACAGCTTAACAGCTGTGCATCATGCCTTGTACATGCTGTCTAAAACAGACTAAAAGCTAAAAGAGTAAAGGGAAAATTGAAAATTTATTTCACTGTCATTTCTGGTGTAAAAAAAAATGGATGGCTCTAAAGATGACCAAGTGAGACAGAGGGATCATAATCCCTGATCATGAGTTCCTCTGTGTCCTTTTAGAGCTGTTCGATTTCTTCCAGACTAATGTACTATCATTCCCATTCGAACGTGGTGGACTACGAAATAATAAATTCATGATCAACATTCTGTTACTGTAGCTTGTGAGAACTACAATAAATTTAGGCTTCTAAAAGACTTGTGAAACATGATTGCACGTGCTGGGTGCAATCAGACATTTCGTAAAATTTCAATGTGCAACTGAGTGATATGAACTTTATTACACAAATAATGTACTACTAATTAGATATCCATGTTAATTGCTCTGCAAATCTACTAAATCTAATTTCTCTGTTAGCTGAACAAAGCCTTAGGGTAAAGGTTCATTGGGGTATTTGGGCATACAGGTAATTACAGTCTGTGAGACTCCCTCCCATTTCTAAATTAACCCAGATACAAGAGATATACTCAGCAAAAAAAGAAACATTCTCTCACATTCAACTGCTTAAATTTCCAGCAAATTTCTTAACATGTGTAAATATCCGTATTAACATAAAAACATGCAACTACTGAGACATAAACTGAACAAGTTTCACAGACATTTAACAAACAGAAATTGAATAATGAGTCCCTGAACAAAGGAGGGGTTCAATATTAAAAGTAACAGTAAGTATCTGGTGGCCTCCATCTGCTTTGAGTACTACAGTGCAACTCATCCTCATGGACTGCACCAGATTGGTCAGTTCTTGCTGCAAGATGTTACCCGGCAGCTGTGGCGCAGTTGGTAGAGTGGGTTGTCCACTAATCTTAGGGTAGGCGGTTTGATTCCTGGCCTGGGTGACTCCACATGCTGAAGTGTCCTTGGGCAAGACACTGAGCCCCAAGTTGCTCCCGATGGCAAGCTAGTGCCTTGCATGGCAGCTCTGCTACCGAGAGTGTATGGGTGAATGAGACACAGTGTAAAGCGCTTTGGATAAAAGTGCTATATAAGTGCACATTTACCCAATTTTTTCAATCATTTCTAGTGATTACATGTAATTTTCCACTGCAAAGACGATCAGCTGTCCTTCCTGTCTTCCTGCAGCACTGTCTTAGGTGCCTTACATTAAAGACATCGCAGTTTATTGCTTTGGCCACATCTGCAGTGCTCATTCTTCCCTGTAGCAGGTGTGTGGCATGTTCATGCAGGTGAGCAGAAACCCTAGACATCTTTCTTCTGGTGTTTTTCACAGTCAGTAGAAAGATCTCCTCAGTGTCCTAAGTTATTGTAACTGTGACCTTAATTGCCTACCACCTGTAAACTGTTCGTGTTTTAAGGACTGTTCCACATTTGCACGTGCAGTATATTTTTATGGTTCATTGAACAAGCATGAAAAACATTGTTTAAACCCTTTCCAATACAGATTTTTAAAGCTTATTTGGATTTTACAAAATTATCTCTATAAACTCTGCTGAGTTTATATATAGTAAATGGCATAATTATTGGGCCCCTTCATAAAAAACAAAAGTGAATATATAAAATGAATAACATATGCCATAATTGATATTCTGATCATACAAATATAGGGATGTTATATGGTTTAAGTTTAAAGGTAAAAATCTGCTAAACAGATAAAAAAAAATATTCTGTGGTCCCAACATTTCTTTATTGATTTGGATATTGGGGTCATTATCTACAGCACATTCAGTGCAGAGGTAACCAGGTTTCATGCACTTGGAGCAATTCATGAGGCCATCATGCAGCATATAGCTCTAGGATCAATTCAGTCCTGACTTCAGTTTACTGACTGTGTGTATCTTCACATGTTCTCCCAGTTTCATTCTCCCACCTCCCAAAAACATGCTGGTAGGTAGACTGGCTACATCAAATTGCCTTGATGTTTGTGTGCACGATGGACAGGCATCTCCAGGATGTATTCCCACCACACTCCAAGTATCTCTGGGATTCAGCATTAACCTGACAAGGATAAAGCAATTACTGAAACTGAATAACTGCATGGATGATGCCATCAATCTTCACAAGAGCCCCTGGAGTACTGGTTGCACAACAGCACCAAAGAATCAATGATCATTGGGTATCATACAATGTGCATGGCCAGCATATGACCACAACACATTATTCTGCATTTCATGCTTTTTTTTTTAAGTGCTGCATTTTGTGTAATGTTCTCTGAAAGGTGTTCACTTTTGCAGCCTTTACAAACAGCAATAATGGTTGGATCTGATAGTTGGAATTTGAAACCTAATGATCGGAAGGATCAACTGTTTTCCTCAACTTATATATCCACTTCCTGGTGAATTTTGAACTGGTCCAGACTTTTGATCATTTTATTGCACTGATTGTGGTTAATTCTATTGAATCTGCTGATGCATTTTGAAAATCCATGACCTAAATTGCTCAGCAATTTATAATTTCTGTTGAAATGTTTGTTGTTTTTTTCCCCCCATAATGATGCATAACAACAAACATTGAGACTGATGTGTACAACCTCTTCATCAACAGGTATTAATTACATGCTGTACTGACTAAAAGTCCTTTTCGTTACTAACAATACTTTTGCAGACATTTAAAGTGGTAACCAATATTCTGCATCATTCTGCATGTTATATCTAGATTTAATAAAACTCATTACTTAATTACTGAGGACATTAAAGCAGACACTAAATAACTAAGAGTCATAGCTCGGAGTACAGCATTAGAAAAGCATACTGAATCAATACTTCATAAAAACTAGTAAAATTCCTGCCAAAGTAAGGAAGGGAGTTTCTGGCTTTGTAACCTTTGCAAACTGAATGCTAATGTTACTAATGTCCTACTTGAACCTTAATTGCTAAATATTTTATCAGCGATATATATTGGTGGTATTCCATCTGGTAATATGCATGGGATCATAGGTTCTTCACAGCCCCTGCTGCCCTACAACCAGCTTCCATTTCAGATGCAGGGGTAACCAGATAAGAAGCTTTGGTCTTGTGATGTGTTAATTGTCAGATGAGCATTTGCACTGGTGCCTATGAGGGTTATGTATATATGGTAATAAGATGGAACGATACTGTTTCTGT
The DNA here is from genome assembly GCA_012411365.1 of Ameiurus melas. Lineage (NCBI taxonomy): Eukaryota > Metazoa > Chordata > Actinopteri > Siluriformes > Ictaluridae > Ameiurus > Ameiurus melas. The sequence goes on along the minus strand of CM022759.1, from coordinate 16,403,066 downwards.
GTAATTAGGTATACACAGCAATGTTAGGGGAGGAGTCTTCTGCTAAGCATTTACTAGCATCCAGGAACAGGTTTTTCATCCCCCAGTAGAAATATGATAAATCACAAATATACACAAAGTGTTCAGCTAATATTTTACAAAATTACCCAATAACCTCTTACCATATAGTGCTCTGTAGGACATATATTCCCCCATGAACCATTCTAAGACATAGTACACAAGAATACTATCACAGGATGCTGCTGTGATGGTACCGTAATGATTACCATTTGAATAAATGCGACTTTGAGAATTGAAAGGCATTAAATGGCCATTATTGTGACTGATGTTCAAGATTCTACTCTAGAATTTATCAGAGTCAGACTCTCAAGGTTTGTTTCACCTTGGCAAACATTAAGAGATCATTTAAAAAATGTATGTCAAGTTTTTTTTTTATTGTTCAGAATTAAAGAGACCAAGTAATAAAAAATTGATAATGGTAACCCTGTGCATCATTTCCTTTGAGAGGATCTCATCACATCCTGCGGGTAAGAATTGGATGGTGGCAGATGGCCTTGTTCATCTTGTGCATCTGTTACTGCCTTTGAGGTTTTTGTTCTGATTTTTCTCTTTATAAATGACCTCCTGGTTCATAAAATAAAATATTGCAATTAGATCTTTTAAGCTTGATCTTGGACTTATTTAACTCCAGGCCAGTAGACATACATGTACTATGTTCCAAAAAGATAATGTTCCATACCATTCCTTTTATCAGGAGAATGGCTTAAACATTGACAGATATGACAGGCATAATAGTAACACTAATAGTCTTTAAAAATAGCTAATATGTATAAATAGTGAATAATTAATATTTCTACAGTGGCCCCAGAAATTGGATAGTTGAAGAATAGCAATGTTTTACAACTGTCATTCCTGTTCTTGACTGACATGGAGCCCATGTGCTGCTGTAGCCTGTCCATCACAAGGTTTGATGTGTTGTGCATTCTGAAATACTTTTCAGCTCACCACAGTTACAATTTGTGGCTATGTGAGTTACTGTAGCCTTAGAGTCTGCCCTTCGCCTCTGACCTCTCTCATCAGCAAGGTATTCTGCCATTTAGTTATAACTCTAGAGACTGTTCTGTATTTAATCCCAGAGGATCAGCAGTTTCTGAAATACACAAATCAGTTGGTCTGGCACAAACAACCATGCCACAGTCACTGAGGTCACTGAGATCACATTTTTCCCCCATTCTGATGTCTGATGGGAACAGTAACTGAAGTTATTGACCTGTATCTGCAGGATTCTATGCATTCCATGTTGCTCCCATGTGATTGGCCGAATAGATAATTGAATGAATAAATAAATAAATAAAAAGGTATACATGTGTTCTTAATAAAGTGCACAGTGAGTTTATATTCTTGGTATTTTGAAAGCCAACAGTCCAATCAAATTCATAATCATGGTAAAACAATAGGTAAGGATTCAAATACTGTATATTAATAGCAGGCTACAGTACCAAAAGCATGAACAGGAAAATAAGAAAAGGTTGTTATCTTTTCGATCAGACTTGGCTACATAGAAATCAGAAGGCTTCCATAACTTTTATGTCTGTGTTTTTATGTGTTCACTCATGTGTCAGTGCTCTAGGACATGGTGGTTATATTAGATCATTCCTTGTCTCTGTGACAGCAATAAATGTGTTTAATTGGTTTAGCTAGACATGTTATTGCAGGGATATTCAGTTAGGGCACAGATCTGGTCCTTGGGTGATTTTTTACAGGACCTTTGATTGTCTTTTACCAGGGGATTAAATGAAAAAATAACAGACTCAGTACACATTAATGGGTTTTCACACAGGAGACAACAATCTCATTTTCAATAACAGGCACATACACCCAGATTGAGAAGCTATCAATTTGGCCATCAACTATGGCCAATATTTCCTGGTTTAATAGTAAACATATTTGACACGGAAGCAGAAAATTTGCATATAATGTGGACAGGGTGATGTATCTAACCTTAGTGGATACTTTTTGAAAGAACAGCAAAACTACAGCATAGCCTAATAAACTGATAATCAAACAGATGTTATTAATCAAATTAAACAATACACTGTTAATGTTTTGAAAAAGACAATATGATGTCCATGATAAAATGCATTTTAAATTCAACTAAACATAGCCTAGGATTTATTTATTAGGATTTATTTTTAGGATTTCATGCTTCATTTTTATCAAGAAAATTGATGACAAAATTATAACCCTGCCAGTGAAACACTGGGGATGGGGACAGTCATCCCTAATTACTATAAAGCCTGATAAAACATGACACGAAACAGTGGGGCAGCGAATAGCAGCAGATGTATGCATGTGCATGTGTTTCGTCATTCATATCATTACCAAAAAAACAAATGATATAAAAAACATATCAAAACGTTGTGTGCTTTCAGTCGTGTGTTTTCACTTATGTACACAAGTGGAAAAAAAAACAAAGAATGCTGCATAAAAAAGCAGTGTTTATACTACATAGCCTTTTGCTCTGCTATATCATTCACCAAAGGAGTGTAATACTATAAATACAACATGACAACATGAATACAGTCCAATGATTTTAAACAAAATAAACTCACCATCTCCAAACTGCTAATTGGTTGTGACTGTAGCTCTACCAAGGGCTTTTAATTTATATAGTAATTAGATTACTCAATAAATGTTTTTTTTCCTCTTCAAAAAGGCCTCAAACAAGCTTTTCCAAAAATAGTTATATTAAAAATTATTTTTTTTTAAAAAGGACTCTACGGACAACAAGGGGTAAAGGAGCATTATATTTGGCTGCTTACCAGGTAGGCCAAATGTAATCAACTGTGCCATTTCAGACTTTCATACATTTTGCTCTGCATTTTAACAACAGAATACAAAAATGCACGAATTTTTCCGTAATAAAAAAAGACACGAGACAATTGACATCCAGAATAACTGACAGTTGAGCAGCTTTCTTGAACTTTCTGCTTGAAAGATACACTGATGAGGTGCTCACATTTTCTGTCATGGTTCATGGGATTGTTGTTTTAGTTTTTAGTCCATAAACGTGAAACAAAGTCTATCAAGGTCTGTAACTATAATTAGTGCATCACATCAGTTTATTATATTTATTAGGGATGCTGTCAAAATATTTGGGTCATATATATTTTTTCTAAAAATGCACTTTCAGTTCGTGGCCAAAAGAGAAAAATGCCTGAAATATTTGAACAGGAAATGGTGTGGAGTTAATGGAGTGTAAAATCAAACACTTTTTTGAAATGGTAATTATTACTGGACAGTCATTTTAAAATGATGTTTGTTCATTTTACTCTCCTACAACTGTCAGAAACCATTCATGGATTCACAAGGGACATTAGAGAAGCAATTTGTAACAGGATTATATCAAAAACTGTACTGTTATGCTTCCTACTTTTCACTGCATTTACCACCCTCCCTCATTCTGCTGTATTATAAGAATTTTTTTTATTTTCTAGTTAATAATAGGGAATCATTTTTGGAGGGGAGGGGGGATACGTGCTCAAGCAGAAAAAGTGGGAATGGTAGTAGGCCCTGTTGTTTTCAGTGTTGGGTAAGTTACTCAAAAAAAGTAATTCACTACAGATTAGTAATTACTAATTACTGAATGTAAAAAGTAATACGATCACTAATTACTTTACTTTCAAAACCTGTCAAACCTACAAAAAACACTATAAAGTGAAACTCAGAAACTCACCCAATGAGCAACAGTTCCGCAGGCTTGTTGATGAGAGTGGTCAGAGGAGAATGGCTCGAGCTAACAGTTTTCCACTCGGCTTGTATTGGCCAAGAACATGAATCATGGGCAGAGATTCACTGGACAGCTGAAGATGAAAATGTCAACTGATCTTTTCCAGATCTTTTTTGTCATTGTTGTAGCCTATCTAATCTAGCTCAATGTTCAATGTGTTGTTGTGCATTCTTAGCATAGCCTTCATAACTGGCCATTATCCTCTGACCTCTCTCATCAGCAAGGCATTTACACTCACAGCACCACCGTTAACCGCATATTTATTGTTTTTCACCCTGGAGATTCTTGTGTGTTGAAGTACCAGAAAAACAGTTTTTAAAGTACTCAAACGAGCTTTTCTGGCACTAACAACCATGTTATGGTCAAAATAACTGAAATCACATTTTCTCCAATTCAGATGTTTGACATGAACATCAACTGTAGCTGTTGGCATGTAGCTGAATCATTTTATGTATTGTGCTACTGCCACATAATTTGCAGATTGGATAATTGCATGAATGGGCAGTTTTCCAGATGTTGCTATTAAGGTGGCCAACGAGTGTATACCATACTATTTTTTGGCATGTCTTACAGCTAACATTTATAAAAACAAAGCCATTGCTTCTAGAATGGAACATTTGAATCGATCTGCTATCAGAGCAGTAAGAGGGTGACAGATTTTTGTCTCTCTCCAGGAAAATAATTAAGCAGTTGCAGTGTTCTGAAATCAACCTAAAAGAAGCTGTTTTTCAGATTTGTGTCAAGAAGTATTAAGCATGATGAATCAGCTGCAATGTTCTTTAGTGGTGTTTTAAATAATTATTAAAGATTACCTTCCTCAAAGAATCAATACTGTGTGCCAAGATTAAATGCATATAGTTTAGTCTTTTATGCTTTTAATTTTTTTTTATGAATTGACCCATGAAGTAACTTGAAACTATTAACAACAAGCATAAACAATTGTGTAAATACTGAAATATAAGCATTTATGAGTGACGAGGCAAAATATTGGATTTAAATATCACTATACAATAAAATGTTTAAGTTACGCATGTAACCCTGTTCCATGAGGAGGGAACAAGGCATTGTTTGAGCTTCATGTTGTGGGAAGCACCCTCAGACTCCAGTATCTGAAGTCTCTGTGAAATCATGCCTATTATAGGCCTGTCATGGTCAGGTGATATCGTAATTTTGCATGGTGCATGACTATAATATGGCACCTCTGAACCACATCATCAGACTCTATTATCTGAAGCAAAGACGCAATTCGCAGGCATGCTCCAGTATGACAAAGTAATGCAACATCTCATTCCCTTCTCAGGGAACAGAGTTACATGCGTAATCCAGGCGTCAATGGGAACTCAATGTTACGTGAGCTTCACACTGTGAGAACGAGAATACCCACTCCGTCATATTGAGGGCATGGCCTATTCAAAAAGACCCAAGCCAGAGGGTCACTGCAAGACACTCGAGCCCGAAGTGGAATCTATGTCCAAACTGTAATTTCGAATGAATGTGTGTGTGGCATAGACATCCCCAACGCAGCACACACATCATTCAAGGATGCGACCCCTTTCAGTGGAATGAACCCCTGCGCCCGGAGACAGAGTAAGACCGCACACCTCATAAGCAATGGAGATTGTTTCCACTATCCAATTAGAGATGCGCTGCTTCGACACAGCATCACCTCTACTGTTGCTGCCAAAGCAGACCAGCAACTGCTCTGACTTGCGCCACTGGCCAGAGCTGTGGACATAATTACAGAGGACCCTTTCTGGATGCAGTAGGTGTAATTTCTCTTGTTCTGGTGGGAGGAATGGATGAGGGCAGAAAGCTATCAAGGCAGGAAGGTGCTACAGATAGCGCTTGTAGATCTCCTACTTGCTTGAGAGATGTTAGGGCAAGCAGAAGATCCATCTTTTATAGCCAGAAGCTTTTCTGAGGCTGACTCTAAGGACTCAATTAGGGCACCTGACAGACCTTCCAGGACCACAGACAGGTCCCAGAAGGTATACATGGTCTGCAGATGGGCCTCAGCCACCTGACACCACACATAAACCTCGATGTTAGTGGATGTTGCCCCACAGAGGCTCCATCAACAGAGGTGTGGATGGCCGTAATAGTGGCCATGTAGACCCTGATTGTAGAAAGAGCCAACCCTTCTGAGAAATATTCCGATATATTGTAAGAACTCCATGACTGTAGATATTGCACAGTTTACTGGGTTTAACTAACATTCCTCACACCACGAGACAAAAATTCGACACTTGAGCACATACAATTTTCTTCTATAGCCTCGGTTAAAGAGACCAGAATCTATGAGCTGATGCCGCTCTGGCGCCAGACCCACAATTTCCATATTTCCGGCCAAGGGTGATAAATCAACCCTCTGGCTCGAGACAGTAGATCCCTGCAAATGGGAATCTCCCAGGGAGTGCCGTCCAGCAGGATGTTACCTCTGAGAACCACATATAGGTGGCAAATAAGGTGCTACTAGCAGCAGGCGTAGACGGTCTTGACAAATTCTCAGTGGAACTCTTGGGAGTAGAGCGATCGGGGAAAAGTGTACAGACATGACCTCAGCGATGTGGGCACCATGGCATGAGGGAAAACCACAACGGGCAGTGTGCTGACTCCTCGGAGACAAACACATCCACTTCCACTTGGCCGAACAAAGACAAATTCCACCACTTGTGGATGGAGCTTCCAATTCCCGGGTCTCAGCCCCTGCCTTGACAGGATGTCTGCTCATTGCCCTCACTGACAAAACTTTTCCCCCCGCCCAGAGAATAATTAGGTGCGCCTGCCTGAACAGGGGGCATGAACGTAATCCTCCCTGGTGATTGAGATATGAGACCATTACTGTGTTGTCCATCATAACGAATACATGGTGACATCTATTGAGGAAGAAAGAATTTCAGTGCTAGAAATACGGCCTACATTTCTAGGCGATTTATATGCCACTCCAGATGAGGGCCGCTCCAAAGACCATGAGATGGACAGCCGTCTAAGACTGCACCCCAGCCCGTGAGGGAGACATCTGTCATTACCATCTTACGATTAGTAGATGCCGCAAGAGTGTGACCCGAGGCTAGATACCAGGAAGCAGATGGAGCACATAGGCTTTGCCACGTAACACTGATTACTTTCAGGGATTTTGTCCTCAGATATAACCCAACAACTTTTTAGCCCCCACTGAAATGGTCTCATATGCAATAGACACTACGGCATGACATTGGCTGCTGCTGCCATAAGCCGAAACAGTCTCTCATACAGACTCGAGAAGAAGATACCCAGACCTAGCTTTATCTTGCTCAATGTTGATAGGGTTGACCCTATGTGTGTTTCAGGATTCAGCACTGGAGAAAGCATTCTTTTCTTGGGGTTCAACCTGAACCCCAGGCTCCTCATGTGGGTGAGAACAACATCTCTATGTTGAATTGCCAGTTCCCTGGATCGCGCTCGAATTAACAGTTGTACAGGTAGGTAAGTACATACAGTAGATGCCCTGTAGTCGGCTAAGGGAATTAAGCTAGAACAAAGGGAATAACCCAATATTGGTATGCATTGCCTCCAAATGTCAACCTCAGTAACTTCCTGTGACTGGGCAATACTTCTATGTGAAAATATGGGTCTTTTAGATCTATTGTCACAAACCAGTCCTCAAACTGTATCTGTGGAACGATAAGTTTAAATGTCTTGAACTGTATGTCCAAAGAGTATGGTTCAGATAATGCAGACATAAAATTGACCACATACTCCCATATTTTTTGAAGAACAGGAAATAACATCTGTACAAACCTTCCTCAGAGAAAGATGTTCTATGGCCCCTTTGTGCAAGAGAGATCTTACTTCCTGCGTTGTGCTCTGCTCTGTGCTGACTACTGTGGTGAGCACACCTCTGAACTGGGGGGGGGGGGTTGATCGCTGAATTGGACCTGGTAACCCTTTTCTCTGGTGGACAGAACCCATGGAGACACTAGTTGTGGCAGTAGTTTCCATGCTGCCAGATGGTCTTTAATTACTTTAACTCTTCCACATTGTATTGGAGAGAAAGAATCAGATTTTTGTTGCCCTGTGACAGCTCGCTGACCTGAGAAGATTGAAAACTTGGGACGACATTGGCTAGGGGAGGCCTACAGTAATACTGGGGGCTAACTGCCCTAACAACCTCATGTCCCCCGATAATTCCCTCTGCAGCCCATTAGGGCCGCTCCTTATTTGTTGCCTTTGCATTTATGATCATTCTCAGATCAGGCCTACTAGCAGGCTGTGACAGTGGCCGCTTGGTACCCCTGGCTCTCTGCGAGGGGTGGCAGGCCACCACACTTGCCGTCTGTGCCTCCCTCACACCAGTGCCAAACTCAACACGACGGTGAAGGAACTGCCTGAATGCCACCATGCACTGTTTCGCCTCACAAAACCTGTCAACAGGGCATTAACCATGCTGACAAACAGGCTGGAATGTTCAACAGGGGCATCCAGCAGGGAGACCTTATCCTAAAACCACATCCCCGAGTGTATGAGCCATAAGTGCCTCTCCGCCTCAACCAAGCTACCCATTGAACAGCCAAAATGATGGCCTGTTTGCTTGGTTGCACAGAGAGACAAATCCATGGTGCAGCAAAGCTCTGCCACTGCCTTGGGCCCAATTCCATCCCTGCTGTCGAGCTCACTCAGCAGGTCTGCTTGGTTGATAAACTGCCATTGTATGCAGTGACCCACAGGCAAGACCTGCTGCAGCATAAGCTTTGCCAACCAACACCAAGGTGGCCTTACATGGCTTGGATGACAAAGCTGGCTCCCCACAATTTCCTGCCATAAAAGAAGAGAGGTAGCTCGCAAACGCCTCCTCAACCTTTGGCATAGCCAAATACCTGAGCTGTTCATTCCCCACAATGGCCAAATAATCTGACGTCCAGGGGTTATAAACATGGCTAGTGTATGGTTTTCCCTAGAAGTCCGATATTTCATCATGCACTTCTGGGAAAAAGGAGTGTTTTCTGCGGTGTCAGGGAGATTTATATTCACTGTGGAGCTAGCACTCATCCAGCCGGCTACAAGCTACGTTCTCTTCCCTGGGCCAGTATAGATTAAGTTTCTCTACAGCCCTAGTAATCACTTCAAGCAGCTTTTTATATGCTTGATATCTGCTCCCCATTTTAATGCAATGGCTCCCCCTCTGACTCCTTGAAGTCAGAGAGGGTGGGTTGGGTTTCCATACTGGAAGGAGGAGTAGTGACTCAAGCTCCAAAATCTGGCGGAGAGCCAGACCCAGAAGATAGAGCAAGAGATAGAGCTGCGCTTGTCTCCGGCTCCTCTACCAGATCCATACGGTATCCCCAGGACCTGAGGCTGTCGAGGAAGCCAGACAGCCCAGGTCCATGAAGCTCTGAAACCCAACTACCTTCAGTGAAGAAGAGAGCGAGCCACGAGTGGAGCATTCACAATGCATGCAGTCAGCTCCCTCAAGGGCCACTGTGGCATGCTCTATCCCAGATACAACACTCAGAAAGTGTGTCCATCCCTCCATAATAAAACGGGAGCACAGCATAACACACTTCCTAAACTCTCTCCGACTCATACATTACTTTTTTTTTTTAAAGGGACAGAAAAGTAAAGATTTTTGCGAGCATTCACACAAACAACTGATATACAGTCTTTCACTGAAGATAAGATTGATGACGTGGTTCATAGGTGCCCTTTTATAGTCACGCGACGTGTGAAATTGCCACATCACCTGACCACGACAGGTGATAAGCATGATTTCACAGAGACTTCAGATATAGAATCCGCGTGAGGGCACTTCTCACAACATGAAGCTCACGCAATGTTGAGTTCATTTTTAAAGAGAACTAGATTTTACTACATATAGTGATGCTTGAATGTTTTGGAATGGTCACGTTAAAGTCCTGAACTTAATCCAATAGAAATGTTGTAAAGGCCCTGAAGCAAGCAGTTCATGTGAGGAAAACCTACCAACATCCCAGATTTGAAGCTGCTCTGTGATGAGGAATGGGCTCAAATTGATCCAAGCTGATGTGCAGGACTGATCAACAATTACCAAAACATAGGTTGCAGTTATTGCTTCACAAGGGAGTCACACCAGATATAGAACGTAAAGGTTCACAAACTTCTGAAACTCACATATACGTAATATTGGATCATTTTCTTTAAAAATAAATAAATGACTGAGTATAATATATTTGTCTCATTTGTTGGGTTCTCTTTGTTTACTTTTAGGACTTGTGTGAAAATCTATTGATGTTTTAGGACATATTTATGCAGAAATATAGAAAATTCTAAAGGGTTCACAAACTGTCAAGCACCACTGTCCATTGTGCCTTCTAGAATTATGTGTACCCTTCAAGAAAATGCCCAGAAAGTAACATAAAAAGAAGTGATAATTTTGGTAGAACTTATAGGGACATTGTATAGTTTTGTTAAAACACAAAAGTTTATATGTAGTGCTTTTTTTTTCATTTTAAAAGATTAATAAAATAAAAATAAATTTAAAAGACCTCACACCTGTACTGGAGTCAATAGCAGTGTTTAGTCTCTTCCTGTAATGTTTATCAAGATTAAATATACTAGTAGAGGGATATTTAAGTTCTGGGATATTTAAGTTTTTTTCCCATGGTAGTGGACAAGAAAGGGATTTTCCATGTGTGCAACCACGGAAGATATGATTAAAGGCAACAACGGAGTTCCTGGGGACTGAGAGCAAATGAAAATGTGTTTTTCAAGCATAAAAATTTGTTTGCATTTATTTAAAATATTCCTTAGGGTCTTCAGTATTTTGACACATACATTGGGGTCCAAAAGTCAAGACAACTAGTGAAAATGTTTCTGTTCAGCATTCTTTTCTAATTTAATACAATTATTTTAATTACAAATTATATTATTGAAAAACCCTGAGTGAAAGTAGAATTTTTAAAATATTGATGTGGATTTCAGAGTTTCTTAGTATTTGGGTATATCTCTCTTTTTCTTTAATGACAGTGTGAAGTCGAGCTGGCATGGACTCCACAAGTTTTTATAAAACCTTATGATCCATTTTAGATCAAATTCATCAGCATGTCATCTGTACATGAGGATAATCTGACCTTTTCTACAAAGCAGTTAACAATATCCCACATTTGCTTATATTTAAATAGGGACCTAGAAATTGCACAGAATCTTGAATAATATAATTTTGAGGCACTGCACATTTACTTTTTGTTTGAAATATTTCAGAATTCTAAAACCTTCTTATTTATGCTTATTTCCAATTTTAAATGGAAACAAAAATCCCAGATTTTCAAAGGGGTCTCAGACTTTTGGACCTCACTATATATAAAATAACAATAAACATAACAACAGAAAACATCTGTGTTACGCATGTAACCCTGTTCCCTGAGAAGAGAACTTGATGAGGCACTGCCCACAGTTTTATGCTAAACGCAACGTTGGAGTTCCCTTTGAAAGGGAACAATAGTTTTATTCATCAATTGATTAAAAAATAATTACCATCATGCATGTAACCTCAGCATTCTGTCAGCACTACTATAAGTTACATCATTTCCATATGCATCCATATGAACTAGAATTAATTTTCTTTTTTATTTTAGTTAACTGCTTTTGGAAACCTCCAGAGTATTCCATCTAATTGCATTTCTTATATAAAATTATTCTGTCCTCCATCAGGTAAAAGGCTTTATTTCTGGACCAGGACAATGCCCATAAAAGCTGTCTTCCTATGCATAATTAAGCAGAAGTATATGATAAGTACTTCTAAATAATAAAAACATTTTACTCATATTAGCAATATTTGAAGTACTCAGTGTTAAATAAACGAATCAGAGTACAACTCAAGAAAAAGCCATGACAAATACACTTAAAGCCAACAATGAGGGCAAAATCCCAAGTCTACACAAATAAAAACTAAATATACTTAATCAAACCAAATGTATAAGGCAGAGAGATAAACTGAACATGAACTGAGATTGTGTCTGCCTATTACAAAAAAATCTGGAACAGGAATTGCAGGAAACGAGTGACTGATGATAATTAACCTATAGCACCATCAGAGAGCAGCCAGGAAAGAATGTCACAGGTTCTGCAGTGCTATTTACAGACAGATTTATTTTATAGGCCTGTATGATGATAGCTAAAATAATTATGAAAATCATAATTTATCACAGTGATACTGCAGATTTTCCTACATGTCAATATGTACTAATAATCTTATACAAGGTCCTACGTTCTTATACATGAGCCTACACGACACACGTGACAATTTAAAGGTAAAACCATCTCTTAGTAAGGTATTGATCCAATGCCAAGACTTTGCCTTGGAACACATCCTACAAGTATCTGGAACTGTACTGGATGGATGAGCACCATTTTTTCAAAATATATTTCATCACCTGGTGCTTGGATGAAGGTGGTGGAACATGTTGTGTAACAAAAAATCTCACATAGGTGTTAAGTTTGGTGGAGATTTGGTGACTTCGAAGACTGTATCATACAATTTACATTATTTTCATATTCATCGAACCATCCGGTGAGCCCTTATGTCCTGTAGATGGGGACAATGTCAACCTAGAATAAACTACTCTGATTAGGATAGAAATGTTTCCTCAGGGTAAAGGTGATCAGTTAGAATAATATCTTGATTTGAATTTGCAGTGAACTTTCCCACTGAGAGGACAAATTAACCTAAACTTTGGGAGTGAAATTCTCCACTCTGCCTTTTTTCCTTAAGTTTTTTGGATGTTTTTATATATATTTAAATGTACGTTTGAGACTCTTAAAAATAAAGCTTCCAATTAAGACCATAAAGTGTTTTTCAGCCTGATGCCATAGGAGAACCCTTTTAAATTGCGCAAAGAACTTTTTACTCTCAAGTTCTTTAGAGAACCATCTATTTACTGGTGCTTTAAAGAACCAAGAAATGGTTCTTCACAGCAGTGTCACAAGGAACCACTTTATCATAAGTTCCCTAAAAAAGCCCTTAGGTAGTGCTTTAAGGAACCAATGTAAGGTTCATAAGAGTGATGCCAGAAGAACATTTTCCAGTCCCACAAGGAACCTTATAGGGTTCAATTTAACCTGTTAAGGGATGACGCCTTGTAGAACCAATACACTGCTTTGAAAAACCTATAAAGTACTATAAAGAACTTCTTTAATCTCCAAAGAACCATATAGCTCAACTCAAGAATCCTATACAATGAAAATTGGTTCTTGACTAGAAGGTTCTTTGCAGAACCTATGATTCTATAAAGAACCATTAAAGAACCTATATTTTTCGAGCATATCTCTCTGTGTAGATAGATAGATAGATAGATAGATAGATAGATAGATAGATAGATAGATAGATAGATAGATAGATAGATAGATAGATAGATAGATAGATAGATAGATAGATAGATAATGCCATAGATAATGTCACTAGAGCTTATAATTACCTCTCATTAATTGAGGAAGCTAAAAATCATAACAATGAGTAAAAAAAAGTGACTAATTGTGTAGCTGCATCGTTATTATTGTAGCTGCATCAAATTGTTTTTGCTGTCTGAGTTAAGAAAGCAAAACAATTTAAACTTCTAAAGAGAGAAATGATTTCCATGTCTCCACTCTTGGGGATTCCAGGAATAAACTCAAATCTAAACAGCATATTAATGATAAAAGAAATCCCCTAATACAGAGCTTGTATTTATATTATATAGTATATTAGAACCATAAACATGTGCCTCATCAACTGCTGAACATGTTTATATGAATAAACTGATCTGTAGACACCATTTGCCAGACTGAGCAGGGAAACATGGCCTTGGCCTGGCACATGTAGTTTGGCAAAGTTACAGCTGGGGCTGGGATATAGTGAACTGAGTGAATTTTAGACAGCAATTGGGCTCAAATCAGAGTATCTAATCTGGCAAGCCAGCCACATTATCATTCAACATCAGCGCTCCTGAGTCCTATTTGAAGCATAACATTACTTTCTCATGGTGATGTCTCATAGTGATGTAATGAAATATTAACATATTCCATTTGAGGTGGGAGATATGAAAAAATATCATATCACAATACATTTCTATGATATACTATATATGTATCACAATATAGAGGTTTGCAAACAAACTGCCAGCAGAACAAGAGTGCTATTACAGATATCTCTCTCTCTTTCTTTATTTAATAGATATTTATTTCATATATATATATATCGTGGAAAAGTTTTTTTTTCCCTGTCATTAAAAAAAGTGGATTCTACACATGAAGTGAAATATTACAAGCCTTTTTTGTTTGTTTGTTTGTTTTAATCTTGATTATTACAGCTTACAGCTCATGGAAATCAAAAATCCAGTATCTCAAAATATCAGAAAAAAGATTTTATTGAACTGGCAGTTTGTAAAATGTTTAGCCTATAAGTTTAATGCTTTGTACCAGGAGCACCTGTAAGCCTGAAAACAAATTCCTTAAGGCTGTTTCTGATTCTGAAATTCAATATTTTATTTAGACTACTTGGAATGTTGCTAGCCAACCAGGCAGTAACATTAGCTGAGCAGTTACATACCTATACTCATACTCAAGCTCATTAGTCGACAATAAATAAACATTTCATGTTATTTCAATTGTTGTATTGTGCACTGTTAATCACTACTAACCTAATAAGAGCATGATAATGTGCTATATTATTACTATTATTATTATTATCATCATCATCATCATCATCATCATCATCATCATTAGCAACATTATATTGATGAATAATATCATGCAAAGTAATTTAGAAATCAACAGGAATTTACAAGCAGGCTCTCTTGTAAACAGTTTAACTGGACTCAGATCCATTCATGGAAGAATGGAATATAATGGAGATGAGAAATCAGCAGTTAATGTAGTATACTGTCCATTTGGAACTGTGATGTATGAACTATGACACATTTCTGCAATGTAGACCTGACTCCAATTGTGATCCTGCACAAGTAGAAAGTGAGGCCTAATACCTGTAAGTGTAAGCAGAACAGTCCGTTTAATCAGCTCTGTGCTCGCTTGACTATTTTCTTTACTTTCAATAGGCATATACAGCATATAGATTTTACAGTGCATCTACTTCACCCTTATATAGAAAGGTTCGACAGCGAGTCCAGGGAACAAACACGCTGACATGTTGAGCCGCGTACGCGTAGACGCAGGTTGCCTTGCGCGTGCACATTCCAAAATTCAACAAGTACACCGTTTTTTATATTTCTAACCAGTATTATTAAACCTGACTCGAAATTGTTGGGATGCTTTCCCTATTTTAAAGGGGAAAGAAACACTAGTTGTTAATCCCCTGTTTTCCAGCTCAGTAATATATATATATATAAATACACTCAAAGATTATCCTTATCCTAGTACGTAGTATTGTGGAAGAAAGTGAATGACAGCATTTATTTTTATAAAAACTGTATTTAAACTAACTTCCTCAGGCTTCATATCATATAGTCTAGTGTATGCAATAAAATGGACAAGTATATCCTACAGTGTTAAAACCCCAGGTCCCTTTAGCCTGTTTTATTTCCACGGCTGTGTGTAATTCCACACAAGTAAGTGTGTGAAAAGATTCTGCAAGATATCTTACCCGTGTTGATGATGTCTTTTTCTCTGGTTGCTGGTCTTTCCAGGGAAAGATGATGTTTATCCTGGAGAAAGATTTCTTTTCGGTGAAGTGCTACACCGCGTTTCTTCTTGCCCAAAGAGAGCAGGCAGTGAATGAATGTGTGAATGAATGGATGGATGAATTAATGAATGAATGAGTGGATGAAGCAACGTAAGAGCCAGTCATGAACTACTAGGAAAGGCACTTTAAAAATATAAATAAATAAATAAATAAATACATAAATAAATAATACCCTTATTTCCCTGATTTTAGTAGGCTATATCCGTGAAATGCCGGTGATGTGAGTCAAACGCGCGCTGTGCGGGAAAATCCCCATCCCCAGTTAGAAATACGCCACTTGTCCTTTCTGTGTCCAACAAAGTCCGAATCATTTCTTTGCCTCTCCGACTACAGGAGAACTGACAGGCTTCGAAGGCTGTGTTTTGAACGCGAGCTCTGTTCCTCTGTTCCTCCACGGCTTCCAGAACAGCATCTTAAGAGCAGCTCACTGCTTGACGCTTGTTTGTGTGACACTCAAACCTCTCCCACTCAGAATCACCTACACATCTCCGATATTTGGATGTGTTTGCGGTAAAACATTTGGAAGAAGCTCCAGTCGGTGTGACGTGAAGCTGCGAGGCTGCGTAAATCAGTATGCTGGCGCGCGCGTCTCTGAGCGTGCCTGCGCGCTTGTGTTTGTGCGCGCGCCCGCGCGCGTGTGTTTGTGTGTGTGTGTGTGTGTGTGTGTGCGCGTGTGTTTGTGTGTGTGTGTGTGTGTGTGTGTGCGCGCGCGTGTGCGCGTGTGTGTGTGTGTGAGCAAGACAGCCCAGCACTTTTTTGTACATAGCCGTATACGCTAGCGCATTAACCGATTTGTTAGACCTGACGGTGTAGCTCGCTAGGGGATCACAGAGCGCTCGAGTCATCTCCACAAAACACCAACCCCACTTCTAAATGCATAAAGTGACAGAATAAACAAAACCTCAGTGTCATTGCATGAGTCAATGTATTCCATAACAGCCTGAACAGGGTGCTCTGTTGAAAAATCCAGTTTATTCTGTCCAGCTGCCGAATTGGTCAAATTGGTGGACTATCGAACAATACCTAAGTGAACTTGTTTAAGGCTGGCTTAAAACAGCTTGAGCTGTGTTTTAGAAACTGGTCAGACTTGAAGTTTTGTGTGATTTTTGTCCCGATTTTGCCTTCGGACACAACTAGTGCACATCATAAGATAATTCTTTGGTTGTGAGCTGAGATCTTAGAACACAAATTGAGATCTTATAAAGCACACATTCTCATCCAAGGCCGCAGTGGACTGTGACCAAAGACAGTCGACGTCAAAGTTATGGGATAGTCAGAAATTTTACATTAAAATCTGAACATGTGGATGCTACTACAGTATAATGCTAATGTAGAAGTCACAAATAGGATGATTGCATCTTATGACTTGTGGAGCAGCTCCAAATGCTGTAGTGGCAAGGTGAAATGTAATTGAAACAAGCTAATGGACATAAATATCCTTATTACATCAAGCTCACTTTGAAAAATGTTTCTGTTTATGAAAGCCCATTTTCTGCACAAGCCTGGATCATGCTTATTGATGACAATAAGTGGTACATATTAAAACAAATTCTCACAGGTCTATTGTTAGACGATTTTTAATCATATAATGTGACTTGATCTCCAAGTTATCACACAATGTGCTAAAGAATTCATCCAAGATTGTATTGGGATCATCTGATACAGTGTGGCAAGTAATATTCTTAAGACTTCTGTAGTTGCATAGTGTAAAAATTGGCTTACGGTGTATTTTTCAGCCGGGTGTTTTGAAGTGTGCTTCATTCAACCCCACACTAAGCAGGATGTCATCTGACGTTAATCAAGCAAAGGTGATGTTCTGGAATTTTATATCACCTTCTGGAATTAGTACTAGTGAAATCTTTTTTGAAAGTGTATCTACGGCCTGGACAAAAGCAATGTTCCTTTACCAGCATGTGTCTGGAAAAAAGTTGGTGTTAGTATTTGATTTTACTCAATGTCAAAATGCATAACTGCAGAACAGCAAAAATGAGGCCTCAAATATGTGTTGTTTTAGGGTACCAGTGGGAGCTAAACCATTGTAAGAGACCCTGAAAGAAATTGGTCAATTAGGAGATATTTTATATACTATTTCTACAGCAGTGAAGAAAAGCAACAACTTATATTTGTTGTGAATGGTCACCTATGTGTTTATGTATGCAGAAGAGGGTATATAGCACTTTCCTTCAAGTGTCTTACCTGCCCAGTGATGCAGCATGAAAAGCAGTTAGTTGGCTTCATGCGTCTTGGAGGATCGCCTGCATATGTTGATTGTTACCATTTACAGCTAGGTATGCTATCTTAGAGAGCTAGCCATCAACTAGCTAAAATGAACATAAATATTATATTTTTAGGACTGAGCAAGACTTATAATTATACTGTACATTCTACCATTCTATTTATTGGGATTCCAACAAAAGCATGAACACAATTTAAATGAATATGACAAACCAGTTGATCAAGTTGTTCTGCACACTTCATACTCTGGTTTTAATTTGCTACACATGCACTCAGAGTCTGGTAATTAGAAGCACAAAATGATCCAGTCAAATATGTTTCTGCTCCAGTGTAGGTGCATGAGTGTGCATGTCACTGTCAACTGGATGTAGGTGAATGTGGCATGGAGTCAACTTTTCTGTGGGGTTTAGGCTTATTCATTCTCTTTGATCATAACTTGCTGGCATCATGAGGCGCACTGGGTATTCGGTTCTTCATTTTCCCAATAGGGATGACTAATCTATACTGATTAAACTAGGTGCATACAGATTAATGACAAAGGAAAAAATCTATACTGCATCTAAACTCATGGAGCACTTTACAAAGAACAAATCTACACCTACTTATTCATACAATCATCTAATCAGTCAATTGTGTAGCAGCAGTGCAATGCATAAATTCATGCAGATACAGGCCAGCAGCTCCAGGTAATGTTCACATCAACCATCAGAATGGAGAAAAAATGTGATCTCACATTTTTGATTCACGGTTTTGTCCGTGGCATGATTGTTTGTGCCAGATAGGCTGGTTTGGGTATTTCAAGAACCGCTGGTATCCAGGGATTTTCACGCACAACAGTCTTTACTCAGAATGATGCAATAATGAAAATGAATGGCCAGACTTGTTTGAACTGACAGAAAGACTACAGTAACTTAGATAACCGCTTTGTACAAATGTGTTCAGCAGAAAAGCATCTCAGAATGCACAGCACATTGAGGTGGATAGGATATAACAGCAGAAGAACATGTCGGGTTCCACTTCTGTCAGCCAAGAACAGAAAGCTGAGGCTGCAGTGTGCATAGACTCACCAAAACTGGACAGTTGAAGAGGTCTGATGAATCTTGATTTCTGCTCAGGCATACAGGTAGGGTTGATAGGGTTAGTATTTGGTGCCAACAGCATGAATCCATGGACCCAACCTGCCTTGTGATAACAGTCCAGGCTGGTGGAGGTGGTGTAATGGTGTGGGGAATGTTTTCTTTGCACAATTTGGGCCCATTAATACCAATAAATCATAGCTTGAATCACATCTTATTTGAGTATTGTTGGTGCCCATGTGCATTCCTTCATGGCCACAATTTACCAATTTTTAAATGGCTACATCCAGCATGCTTATATACCATGGCACAAAGCAAAAATCATCTCAAACTGGTTTCAGAAACTTAAGTTCAGTGTTCTTCAGTGGCCTTCACAGTCACCAGATCTGAATTGGAGAATTGGAGAATGGGAGATTAACAGCATGAAAGTGCACCTGAAAAATCTACAGGAATTGCTAGATGCAATCATCTTAACATGGACAGTTGAAGATAAAAAAAAATAAAAAAAATCAGCTTGTCTTTTTCCAGTTTTCATCTGTCCAGATTTGCATGAGTCTGTACCCATGATAGCCTCAGAGTCTTGTTCTTGGCTGACAAGAATGGAACCTAATGTGGTCTTCTGCTGTTATAGTGCATCCACCTCAAGGTTTGATGTGTACTGTCTTCTGAGATGGTTCTCTGCTCAACATGGTTGTAAAGTATGCTTATTTGAGTTACTATAGATTTGTGGAGGTGTGGAGGAAAACTAGAAAAGACAGGGCATAAATGGAAAAGATGGAAAGGGAGAATGAGGTCATGGAGCACTAGTAACCCAATGTACTGTATGCATTTAAGGGTTAATGCTTCAGTAGGTTTTAATTCTACTACTAA
This sequence comes from Ameiurus melas, assembly GCA_012411365.1. Lineage (NCBI taxonomy): Eukaryota > Metazoa > Chordata > Actinopteri > Siluriformes > Ictaluridae > Ameiurus > Ameiurus melas. The sequence goes on along the minus strand of CM022759.1, from coordinate 16,383,409 downwards.
TATAGCATGCCAACATCACCACATTTAAATGCAACTGGTTATATAAAGTTGTTGCAAGAAAAGCAGCCTCTGGCAATTTAAGTTAGTCAAGTAATCAAGTACTCATTCCTGGTAGCAGAGTAGCGCAGGAGGTTTTGTTTTTGCCTCAAATATCCAGAGTCCCAGGGTTCAATTCTGTACCTAATCTTGGGTTAATGTCTGTGTGGAATTATGTATATTCTCCCCATGGGTTTCCTTCATATTGTTGGGGCTCCTTCCACCTCACAAAAACATGCCAATAGGTGGCATATTCAGGTAATTGCCCTGAGTTGGCCTGAAGTACAAATGTGCGTGTATATGGGGCTCTGTAATGTATTGGTGTTCCATCCAGGATGTATTCTCACCTCACACCCAGATTTCGCATAATAGACAAGGCCATGACTGGAAGTCAAAATCAGGCCATCTGTATGAAACACTTTGCCATAGTGTTTTAATTAGCATTCTATTCTATTGAAAAATATGTTGAAAAAAATCGAATTTAGATCACCAGTATTATTTGGCATCTTACTGTTTCAATAAGTACCAGAGTAGTCTTAATTAGTACAAGCAATATTACAAGTACAACTTCTACTACCATCTGGCTCTGCTCTTAATGAGGTATTTAAATATTAATGTACAGTCTGAAGCTCAAACGTTCCAACACAGGTATTCAATATAGTGTGTCACCACCATTGAGAAATAGCCTATGAAGGCATTAAGTTGCTTGATATATGTATGAGTTTGGAAATTTGACCTCTAAGGCAGTGTCACTGAGTGATTAATCCTGTTCTTCTGATTATGAATCTCTTTCTCAGATGGGAAGATACAGTTTGAATTACTGAAATTTCTTTTGTTAGCCAAATAGGCAATATGAATAATCTATATACAAAACGTCTGGGTTATGCATGTAACCCTGTTCCCTGAAAAGGGAACAAGATGTTGCGTGAGATTCATGCTATGGGAAGCACCTTTGCACATGACCGGTATCTGAAGTCTGTGTAAAATCACGCCTATTTATAGGCCTGCCATGGTCAGGTGATGTGGCATTTCATGCATTGCATGACTATAAATGGCACCTGTAAACCAAGTCATCAGCTTCTCTTTGTCTGAAGCGAAGACACAATTTACAGGCATACCCCAGTATGTCAAAGTTACACAACGTCTCGTTCCCTTCTCAGGGAACAGAGATGTGTAACCCAGATGTTCCCTTTCAAAGGAAACTCAACGTTGTGTGACCTTCATGCTGTGGGAACAAGTATACCCACTCTGTCACACTCTGAGGGTATGGCCTGTCCAAAAAGGTCTGTGTCTGAGGGTCACTGCAAGATCCTCGACCAAACTGTAATACCAATCCACCGCAGCACATAAATCCTGTAAGGGTGCCGTTTAGATAAAGCCTTAGAGAAGGTGACATCCCCTGTGGAATGAGCCCGTATGCCCAGAGGCATAGCGAGACAGTGTGCCCCATAGGCAATAGAGATAGCTTCAACTATGCAAATAGAAATACACTGCTTTGACACAGCATCACCTCTACTGTCACTGCCAAGCAGACTAGCAACTGCACTGACCTACTCCACTGGCCGGAGCGGAGGACATGAGTACAAAAGAGCCCTTAGGTCACAGTAGGTGCAATCTTTCTCATTCCGGTGTAAGGAATGGAGAAAGCCTGCAACACTACCGGCTGGGCAGCAGATATAGGCATGTCGGAAATAATCTGGCCTAGGATATAGGGAGGCCTCGGCTAATCCAGGGGCAAAGTCAAGGCAAGAAAGGGCAACAGAGATGTCAAGGCCAGCAAAAACAGCTATCTTTATGATCAGAAGCTTTTCTGCTGCTGACTCCAAGGGCTCAAATGGGGTGCCTGACAGACTTTCCAGGACCACAGAAAGGTCCCAGGAAGGTATGCGTGTTCTGCAGATGTGCCTCAGCCATCTGATATCATGCATAAACCGCCATGTTAAAGGATGTTGTCCCACAGATGATCAATAGGGTCATGGCTGTCTGAAATGGCAGTCACATAGAAATTAATTGTAGAAGGAGCCAATCCTGCTGAGAAATGTTTCTGTAAGGACTCCAGGACTGTAGCGATTACTTGGTCTAACTAATGTTCCTCACACCATGATACAAAAAGTTGCCACTTAAATGCATACAATTTTCTCATGGATGGTGCTCTAGCATTTAACATGGTCTTTACAACCTCGTTGAGAGACCAGAATCTATGTGCGACTACTGTGGTGAGCACACCTCTGAACACGGGGGTCAAGCTCTGAACTGGACCTGGTAACCCTTCTCTGGTGGACAGAACCCATGGAGACAGTAGTTTTGGCAGTACTTTCCATGCTGCCAGATGATCTTGTAGTTACATTAAATCTTACACATTCTATTGAAGGGAAAACAGATTTTTCTTATCCTGTGTCAACTTGCTGACCAGAGAAGCGTTATTCTTCTTTAACTCTGCAGTGTATTTTTGTCTCTGTGTGTTCTTGTGTGGGCTGACTGTCCCCAGTCTGTTGCTGCTGTAACCTGGCTGAGTCGATCTCTGAGCTCCCCAGCTGCACAGCTCTGTGTGGACAGAGAAAATTCTTGTGTCCAATGTCCCCACACTCAAAATACCTCAGACTGTTCTGTGATAGAAAACAAAATGTAGTTGCTATCCCCATGTTTATATTTAAAAGTCACATTGAGCGTATTGTCTTGGCTATTCAGAAACATAAAATGTGTCTACGAAAAGACACAGCCAGTGGAATCAGTCTCATTGGGCTCGTGAACTTCCAGAACCAGGCTATCTCTTTCATTATCACCTCGTCTTGGATGAATGAGGGTACGTTACAGATGATAACTCGTGTTGCAGGGGCAGACAGAGGGAAAACTTGTAATGGGGCTCCTTTCACCAACATTTCCGTTTTGATCAGATAATTGTCAAGATTTTGTTGTCTCAGGAAAACCAACACTGCTTTGTTCATACAGGAGGCAGAGTAGATGTTCTTACACCTGACTTGCTCTCCCACCTTTAACAGAACAGTGTCTACCACAGCTGTCTCAACATGGCCTCTGTGGTTCTTTTAATATTAAGCCAGGCAAATACCTGATAGAGCAAGTAATTTAAGCTACTGCCTTGTTTCAATGTATATTCACAGCTACATACTGCATGCTGCCTCGCATGCTGAAACTCTTGAACCTAAACTGTCAGCCCACAGAGAGAGAGAGAGAGAGAGAGAGAGAGAGAGAGAGTCATTTACAAGACTCAAGATTCAATATCTCCTTAACAGTAGTGAACCCAAGCAGGTCAGAATAAAACAGGGCAAGTGAGTAAATCATTAGCTATGCATAAGAACTGACTGTGATATCCTGCAGACAGAAAGGTAGCTAAAGGTTCTGGTATGCTCTCTTCTCCAGAATTGCTCATATTTTGATACTTCAACATGGGAACCATTTTATTTTAACAGCCCTGCTTTTGAAACTACAAAATATTACAATTACATCATGCAGACAATATAAAGGACTATCAGTCATGAAGGAGCATAAAATGAACAGTATACTGTATATCACTTTCCCAGAAATCATCAAGGCAGAGGGAACTCATGACCCACAGCTAGATGAATGTGGAAGCTCTCACTCTTACAAGCAATAAGCCATATCCATAAACCATTAAAAATGCTGTAAGGCTAATGACAAATAATTACTAATGTGAAACCATCCAAACTAAATCAGTGTCACCAGTGTCTAGTGTGTGGAAACTCATGGGTCACTCAAGGTCCAGATGTCAGGTAAAAGCCTGACTTTGGTCCATCAAAAGAAAACAGACATATTTTCCTCACATGAGGATAGAATACAACACAGAGAACATTTGTAATTAGGCAACTTCATCTGCACTTTAGCCATCTGAGACATTAATTTGTCCCCTCTTAAAGAGAAAATCCATCCTGAATGACTTTTTGATATTAATTTTTATAATGAAAATGTGATATTTAATGTCATCCAAGTCCTAAAGTCTGTCCAGATCTCTCACCTCCTCACAAAATATTCAAAACTAAACAAAACTGAAGTCAAATTCTAAACACTGCACTAGCAATCTCCTCTTGTGTCAGCATGGTACACAACAACTAATAGAGCACCAACCAACAAACAATACAGCAGCAACCAACAAATTAGCACCAAAATCAGTAAACATGACGGATATTTCAGGGTTGTGTTTTCCTTTAAAAGGAGGTCAAGATTAAACGTTATTCCATATAATACATTATCTAAATAAGAACCCTCAAAAGCAAAATGTACATGTCTAACATCCTTGAAAGATATAAGCTTTTTAGCTGTCCATGATAAACACTAATAACATTTCATAAAACATACAAATGGCCTTTACCATTTGTATGTTTTACGTTACCAACAAACGGTTTTCCTGCTAAGGTTTCTGTGCTATAATAAAATAAAACATATGTGTTACATATATAACCCTGTTCCCTGAGAAAGGAACAAGACGTTGCATCACACTTGATGCTTTGGGAAAGCCCCTCGGTGGAAACAGTGTCTGAAAATGTGTGAAATCACACCAATCAGATTGGTCTGCCTCTGTCAGGTGGTAAAGTAGAAACGCGTTATGAAGACTGTATAGGGCACCCACAAACTACATTATTCAGCTTCCATTCATTTGAAGGAAGGCACAATTTGCAGGCATGACAAAGTATGGCCAATGAGACGCAGCATTTCGTTCCCTTCTAAGGGAACAGGGTTAGATACCTAACCCAGATTTTCCCTTTCCAAGGGAACTCTATTTTGCTTCACGCTTGACACTTTAGGAATGGGAATACCCACTATGAAATATTGAACCATGTCTGTCAAAAATGCTTTGTGAAGTATAGATGCACAAAAACACTTCTTGAACAAATGTAGAATGTCTCGTCTTACAGCATACACTCAGATAATACCTTAGAGGAAGCCACACCATCGAGTGTAACCGCCTAAGTCTGCTTGAATGCACCCCTGTAGAATGCCAGCACTTCATTTACTGGTTCTACTGACAACCTTTACATCACAATAGAATAGACATTTTATTAGAGCATACACTTCCTTGTGGATAGTATTAAAATCAGGGGCCGGACTTATAGCCTACATTGCCTCGACATGACCATGATGTCTGAAAACCATACTCTGAGTTTGTCAAAGTGGAGCTACCAGCAGCAGACTTTATTGGTTTTGACAACTCCCTGTTCCGAAAACAGAGATATTGGGAAAGAGGTGTGGCCTCAACCACTCCATTCCCCAGGCCTCAGCCCCTGTCTGTCTTCAACAATAATCCCCTTGTAGATGTGAGAAGAGATATTTCCTCAGAAATACCCTGTGTTCATACCAGCCCTAACAGTCTTGACTGAAAGGATGGGATGGGTATGCGAGTGTGTATGACATTTAAATCTTATCACATCAAAAATCATTTGTCGAACTGAAGGTAACTATACAGTGACGATTATGATAGAATGTGCGTAACATACTGAAATAGCACACATGATGAGCCCGGTTTCAGGTAACACAATCTATGCTCAGCTACACTCCAAAAGGCCCACCCAGAAGCTTTGGGCTGGATGACCCCTCAAGATCACCTCCCACCCTTTACTTTTAGGACCCCTCAGGCAACCGAATATTTGGCTTCCTATGGTAGGGACTTTCCCCTAAATATGAGCAAAATATTTCCTCAGACATATTATAGACTCATAACCATTTCCAAACTGGATAAAACATCCAGAAACCACATGTAAGAGAGCACAGTTTAAATAACACAATCTAAGCCAGCTATCTTCCCTTATGCCTTTTGCCTCTTAATGAGCATGTGACCACCTAATCAGCAACTACACATTCAGCTGATAAGTAGCCACACCCCCAGTCTGGCAGTGAAATGTCTCATTGGCAGATGCAAGGAGGGAGAAACTTATTTTTAAGTGAAAGTGAACATATCATAGGTTCATTAGCCTGCCAAGCTCATTGAATAGGGACATAAGAACATGATAGATCACTGAATAGATGATGCCTACAAAAATACTGAAGGCAAGGACAACCTCAAAGTCCCCAATACCCCACTTTATCAGCCCCTTGGGACAACTTCCTACTTTTAGAGCTTAGAATGGTCCTCAGATCGATTTTCGCACCTCTGGAGAACTGAGATCGCGGCCGCCCAGACCCCCTGCCTCTGTGTTGGTCGAGGCAGGCAGCCACACTAGCATTCTGTTCCTCCTTATCAGTGCTAGTCCGAGGCCAAGAACCACTAGAGGCACTTGGTAGCTTGAACCAGCAAGGGAGGAATTCATTGAATGCCTCTGACTGTTTCTCCACTTCCTGAAACCAGTCCATGACAGTACTTACTGCACCGCTGAACAAGTCAGCAAGAGAATCTGGGGCATTCATTAAAAAAACTTTGTCTCTCTTTTAAGCCTGCCAAATTAAGCCACAGATGCCTCTCTGCAACCACAAAAGCAGCCATAGAGCAGCCAATGGCACCAGCTGTCTGCTTCATGGCATGCAGAGAAAAATCTGTGGCTCAGCGGAGCTCCACCACCGCCTCAGGACCAATATCCTCGTTGCTATCGAGCTCGTTTAGTAGGTCAGCTTAATAAGCTAAAAGCACGGCCATGGTATGCAAAGCCCCACAAACCTGACATGCCACCACATAAGCCTTGCCCACTTAATTGAAGTCACCCTGCACGGCTTTGTAGGCAAGGCTGGCCCCTCTAATTGTGCTACCATGCCAGGAGAAAAATAGCACACAAGTGTCTCTTCAACCCATGCAGCGCACTGTAACTATATTTTATTCCCCCCACAATGGCAGCATAATTTGATGTCATAGGGTTAAAAACTTGACTGGAATATGTTTTTTCCCATGATCTCAACACCTTGACATGCAGCTTGGAAAAAGGGAGCTTCTTGCGGGGTGAGAAATGTTTTAACACTGGTGAGGAAGCGCTCGTCCAGTCTACCACATGGCACTTCCTCCTCAGCTGGCCATTCTACAACCACAATTCTGAAAAAGTTGGCACAGTATGGAAAATGCAAAAAACCCCAAAAAGAGTCATTTGAAAATTTACCCTGTACTATATATTGAAAACACATTATTAACATATTATTAGATGTTTTACTTGAATTTAATGTATTTGTGAAAATATACACTCATTTAAAATCACTCTCCAAAAAAGTTGCGACAGTTGACTGTTTACCACTGTGCAACGTCACCTTTTCTTTTATTAACAATTATTAAGAATTTGGGCACTGAAGACACTGATTGGTTAAGCGGAATGTTCCACCATTATGCATTTCTTCAGCTGCGCAACTGTACGGGACCTTTGTTGCCTTGTTTTGTGCTTCATAATGTACCATATATTCCCCATACCATGATAGATGCTGGCTTTTGGATCTGACATTGATAACAGCTTGGACTGTCCTTTTCCTCTTTGTCCCGTAGAACACGACGGCTGATTTGTCCTAAAACTATTTGAAATGTTGACTCGTCAGAGCACAAAACACATCTCAGATGAGACCAAGCCAATAGAAGTTGGCGGTGCTTCTGGACAGCGTAGATGTATGACTTCTACTTTGCATGGTAATGCCTTAACTGGCACCTGAGGATGCAGTGGTACATGGTGTTGACTGACAAAGATTTCCCAAATTATTCCCAAGCATGTATCAGGATATCCATTACAGAATCATGTTGGCTTTTAAGACAGTGATGTCTGAGGGATCAGAGATCATGCGTATTCAGAAGTGGTTTTCATCCTTGCCCTTTGATGAGATTTGACCAGATTCCTTGAATGTTTTAATTATATTGTACACTTTACAAGGTGAAATGGCCAAAATTTTACCGATTTGTCTTTGGGGAATGTTGTTCTCAAAATGTTGGATTATTTGCTGACACATCTGTTGGCTGATTGGCAAGCCTTGACCCATCCATGCATATGAAGTCTAGAACTTTTTTGGAGGCTCATTATATACTATAATTAGATGATTGCCTCACCTGTTCCACATCACCTTCTTAATTCAACTTGGCACATCGCTATTAGTCCTAAATTGCCCCGTCCATACTTTTTTGGAACATGTTGCATGCATAAATTTCAAAATAACCGTCTATATAAAAAAAACTATGCAGTTGATTAAGTAAGACAGCAAATAACTTCATATGTCTTTATATGTTTTGTGTTTATATACAAGTCAAAGTACATTTACAAATCCCTCCTCTTTGTTTTTATTAGCATTTCCCATACTGTCCCAACTTTTTTGGAATTGGGATTGTAATTTCAGCTTCTCCACAGCCCAAGTCACAACCTCTAACAGCTCTTTATAGGATTCAGAGAGCCACTCAGGCTGTGCTTCCTACTCCATCTCTCAGAGGTGGAGGCAGTAGGGTGATTTACAAGTGCCAGGGGAGAAATCAAAACGCAAGCTCCTGTGGGGACTGGAGACTCAGAACCACAGGAAAGAGTAAGTGAAAGGGACTTGCCCATCTTTTGCTCTTCCTTCAGATCCATCTGAGACCCACATGATTTGACTCGGCAGGCTGCCTCTATAGTGGTTGATCCTGAATCCCAAGGAGTACCACATATGCCCAGCTCCCTTCAGTCAAGAAGACAGCCCTTTTTTAGGGAGAATTTCTCACAATGTACACAGACAGCCCCCTCAAGAACTAGCCTAGTGTCACTGGTCCCAAATATTTAACACCGAAAGTGTGCCCATCATCCATCGTGATAAAATGAGATCATGGCGGGACACAACTTCTGAAACCCCTATCGCTAATAGTTACTCCCTTTTTTTGGACAAACAATATGATAGACAATAGGACAGACAATCACATATAGTACACAGATATGTGGTTCCAGCAAACAAAGAAGCTGAATGCTGTAGTTTGTCGGTACCTTATATAAGTCTTTGTGATGCATTGCTACTTCATCACCTGACTGAGGCAGGCCAATCTGACTGGAGTGACTTCACATGTATTCAGACACCGTTTCCACCAAGGGGTGTTCCCAAAGCATCAAGCGTGGAGTTGCAACATTGAGTTCCCTTGGAAAGGGAACAGAAGCAGGTCTATGAATGGAGAGCCCATTTTCCTACAAAAGACATGGATCTGTTAAATGTTTTACAGTAGGAAGTAGGTTGGACAAGATCCAGGCCCAGATCCAGGTTACAGAAAATGGAACAAAAGTCATTCTCATTTCTCAAGCCGTTGTCAGCCACCACATTTGCTGGTCTGAGGATTTCTTCCTCTCCTTGGCAGCAGTACCCCAAGTTTGGTATTGATCTAACTTCAATGACACTGCTTTTGGTAGATCAGATTACATCATGTGATCTGTGTAAGTGTTTGGAAAACAGTCACAGCTCTTAAATGAGCAAATGTTAGGCCTGCTCTTTTTGCAGCTGACAGTCTAACCCAGGAGTTGTCAGTTCGACCCACAGAACCGAATACTCAAAAAATATTGTAGCAGAGCCCATCAATGTATCCAAAAAATACCTGTAGTTTCATGACTTCAATTTCCTAAGCATGAGCTATTGTTGCTTCTCTAGTAGATCCAATCACATGCATTTATGTCAATTATTTTGCTGAAGGTGGCTTATTGGACTAGATACTTGCTTAAGAGAGAGAGAGAGAGAGAGAGAGAGAGAGAGAGAGAAAAGATAAATTTTATTAATTATTTCTGATCTGATTATGAAGTGATTCCATGTATTGGTTAAAATAAGATGAAAACAGTATGGTTAAGAATTAACGGACAGAGAAGTATGTAAGTTCTAAACAGTTTTTTGTCAGAGTTCAGTCAGAGTTTGTGTTTTAAAAATGTGCACAACTTTATTTCAGAGTCCGTGGCATGAATCATGAGTGGTAACTTATGAATGACACAGCAAAACAAAACAACCACTTCAAACTGTCTTATATAGCATTAATGGTTAAACATAAAAAGTAAATGTCATAGCTATTCAGTCATGTTAGTTGCTTATCCAGATCTTTCTAAGTAAGGAATTTTATGCAACAGGTACAAATTTTGATTGAATAGCCCTGATCCAACCATTAAAATGATAAATTAAAAATCAGCAGAAACTGATTTGCTAAGCCCAAAAGCCAGACAGTGTCCACTCAGAACGCTACTCCACTCAGGCTGTCACACCAATTGTAGAAGGCAGGCAAGAGAGCATGTTTTATGATTTTTCAGGAAAAACCCCACAAAAAAAACAAAAACAAAAAACAACTTGATGAAATCTTGGTCATGCTCCTGGGTCCATGGCAACCTGGTTAGTTGTGTTTGCTGTGAGTAGGATTCATAACAAAGGTCAGTATGTGTGCTTAATTATGCGCTCCGACTATCCAAACAATCTCTCACCACTAATTACGCAGTGCTGCACATAGACAACATGATGCCAATGATTTCTCACACTGTCTGAGGGTAGTTAGATTGCCATGAGGATCACTGAGGTCATATAAATTTTAGCACCATTCTTTCTCAGTGAAATCACTCACTACATTCCATAGACAATGTATATGCACTGCATAATAAAAAAAAAGTAGCACAACTTATTTTCAATCTAACACACTTCCTCCAAGCAGCTCAATAAGCATTTGTCAAAAAACTAAGGCGGAAAATTGAGTTTACTTATAATAATACAAATTATTCTATATAAAATATTCACTTTATTTTTCACCATACTAATTTACTTCCAGGGACATCTTCACATCTCCAAGGTCCCTGATTTTATCCTGACTTGAGTTACTTTTTCTGTAGAGTGCATGTTCACTGCATGCCAATAGGTGGACTGGCTACTCCAAATTGCCTCTAGGAGAGAATGTGAGTCGATGGTTTCCAGCAACGGGCTGGTGTCCCATCAAGGGTGTACTCCTGCCTCATTCCCACCCAGTGCTGAGAGGAAAAAGACTAACCCTAACCCCAACCATAGTTAGTCACTTGCAGGAGAGTCACGCACCAAGAAGAAAGAAATAGATAAAACGGATGCTTCTTCAGACTGCAAATCACACCTTACAGATGAAGTGAGAACAAGACTCAATTTCAACTGATTTCAAATATTAGAAACACAGAAAAATTCCCATGTCACTCAGGATTACACAGCAAAAAAAAAATACTCAGATTGGCCCTGAGCAAAATGTACAACCTCAATTCTGAAAAAGTTGAGACAGTATGGAAAATACAAAAAACAAAAAGAGTCATTTGAAAATTCAATGCACACTGTACTATATTGAAAACTCATTATTAACACATTATTTGATGTTTAACTTTGTGAATTGAATTTATTTTTATTAATTTATCATTTCAAATCTGATGACGACAACACACTCCAAAAAAGGGACAGTTGACTGTTTACCACTGTGTAAGATCACCTTTTCTTTTAATAACACTTATTAAGCATTTGGGCACTGAAGACACCAGTTGGTTAAGTTAAGCAAGCTTCACCTGCGCACCTGTATGAGATCTTTGTAGCCTTATATGTGCTTCATGAGGTGCCATAACTTTTCAATCGGAGACAGATCAGGACTGCAGGCAGGCCATGTCAGCACCTGCACTCTCTGCTTATGCAACCATGCGCTTGTCATCTGGGCAGAAGGTGGTTTAGCTTTGTCCTGCACTGGATGCAGCATATGTTACTCCAAAATGTGTACATATCTTTCTGCATTAATGGTGACCTCAGAGATGTGCAATTACCCATGCCATGGTTACTGATACACCCCATACCATGACAGACACTGGCTTTTGGATCTGATGCTGAGAACAGCTTGGATGATCCATTTCCTCTTTGACATGGAAAACACGACAGCTATTTTGTCCAAAAACTATTTGAAATGGTGACTCGTCTGACTACAAACACGATTCCACTGTGCTACTGTCCATCTCAGATTAGACCGAGCCCAGAGACGTTGTCAGCACTTCTGCACAGTGTTGATGTATGGCTTCTGCTTTGCATCTGTGGATGCAGCGGCGAATGGTGTTGACTGACAAAGGCTTACCAAAGTATTCCTGAACCCATGTTAGGATATCCATTACAGAATCATGATGGTTATAAAGACAGTGACGTCTGAGAGATCTGAGATCATGCGCATTCAGAAGTGGTTTTCAGCCTTGCCCTTTACACACTGAGATTTGTGCGAATTCCTTGAATCTTTTAATTATATTGTACACAGTAGAAGGTGAAATGCCCAAAATTCTACCGATTTGTCTTTGGGGAATGTTGTTCTCAAAGTGTTGTATTATTTGCTGTCACATCTGTTGGCAGATTGGCGAGCCTCGACCCATCCTTGCTCTTGAAGGACTAGGCCTTTTTTGGAAGCTCCTTATATACTATGATGAGACGATCACCTCACCTGTTTCACATCACCTTCTTATTTCAACTTGTCACATCGGTATTGATCCTAAATTGCCCCATCCCAACTTTTTGGAACGTGTTACATGCATCAATTTCAAAATAAATGTTTACCTTCAAAAAACATCAAATACTTTGTCTTTATATGTTTTTTGTTTGAATACAAGTCAAAGTTGTACATTTACATTTACAAATCACATTTACATTTACAAATCACCTCCTCTTTGTTTTACTAGCAATTTCCATACTGTCCCAACTATTTCGGAACTGGGATTGTACAAGGCATGTCTTGTTTGCTATCAAAGAACTGTTGCAGTCAGCAATCAGCCAGAGAATATGCCTTCAGCAAAGTTCATGTATTTCCAGATCAGAGAGAATATACTCTTAGCATTTCTAAAAAGATATCTCTACTGAAACTATGAATGGATATACACATAAAACTGCACTAATTTCAAGAGACGCAAAGAAAAAACTTGTTAAAACATAAAAATGTCAGCTGATGATACATGACTGTGTTCGTACTTAAAGTACAAGCTCTACGCTAATGCAAATCACTGGCATCAACGATGCCAACATTAAGCTTTTACAGTATGTTCTCCCTCTTCTGTCCAATTACTCACAACAGAATGCATTATTTATGTGATGCTGTCAAGGACGGTGACACATACATGCCAGATCATATCTATATTCTTAGATTATTGTTATGTGAAATCTGCTGGACAAGCAAAAAAAATAAAAAACCTATATTTTTGGCAATTAAATCACTCTGCTGTTTATATATGCAGGCATCATTGACTGTAAAGGCAAATAATGTGAGCATCGGTGATTGCAAGCAGAAGAATTAAGGAAAAAACTGCCAGAACAAACTTTGCTTTAAATATCTCTCTCTCCGTCTCTCTCTCTCTCACACACACACACAAAAATGAATGTATTTATTTAACTATCCATTTATTTATTCATTTTTGTGCACTCTGTGCAGTTAAATAACCATGCAGACGTCCATGCATGTACAAGGGAAAACAGGTTTGTGTGCTTTTTATGATAATGATGATCTAAAGAGCTCCAGGAATACACTGTGGTGGTTGATGGTGGGCTGGAAGCATTGACTTGTCTTCAGGAGTCCTTACTGGTAAACATGCCATTCTATGACTCAAAGTTTACTCAAAGCCCCTGCAAAAGCAGAGCAGAGGACTGATCTCTTACACACACACACACACACACACACACACACACACACAGAGGCATCAGCACTGTTTCTGTCCTCTTGCTGCCACAGAAGCAAACCAGAAGCTGCAAATATGATTTCATTTGTTATTCATGCAGGTAAGTGGCTTAGGCAGGATAGATCTCACACAGCACAGACTTTTGGACAATTCTAACAACCCAAACATCCTGGCACAGCTCAGAAGTGACTTCCAAAGGAGAGTCTAGCATTTGTAGGTGTGTGTGAAGACTCCAAAGGGGGAAACAAGCTGTGGTAAACAAATTCCATGCAGGCAAATGTAAAAAAAAAAAAAAAAATACATACATACATAAATACATACATACATAATACAAATGTATTAAAAATGGAGAAAATGGACACACAGATATACTATAAAATGTATAATTTATACAACTAGCAAAATATTTTGGCTACTCTTGATTTAAAAAAAGCACACATCTAAAGGATAAATATTTAAGAGCTGTAACACCCTAATTAACGGAATAAGTATTGTTCAATCTATAATGAAGGCACAATGACACAAAAAACAACAGGAAGGAGGCAAGCGTGGGCCGAGCATAAGCAGACAGGAGAGCGAGTCGTGAAGTGGGTGGCACAAAGTCTGAGGCAAACACAATAGTCCAAAACATAAATCCAGAAGCGTAGTAGAAAACGAGGCGGAAGTTCGAAAACCAATGAAGATAAACCTTTTCGTTGTGAGCGTGGTAACAAGCAAACATTGTGAAAGCTTTTAGCGTTACTTCGCGCCACGGTGTTGTTAATAGAGTCTTAAATAACATTGGGCGGCGAGCAGGTGTTTGCACTCAGTATTCCAGCGAACTTGAACGCGGGTGTGGCTGGGATGTGTAGTCCGCGCCGGCACAGCGGCCGCAATTTCGCCGTGGCGTAACAGAGCCCCCAAAGGGCTCACTCCGGGAGCCAACTTCCCTCCACCGGGGTGACGGTCTGTCTGGATGAGCCGCGTGGAAGTTGTCGCGCAAGTTGCATCTAGAATGTCCCAGGATGGGATCCAGCATTAATCCTCTGGGCCGTAACCTTCCCAATTCACCAGATACTTGAGCACCCCTCTCCTGCATCTGGATTCTACGATTCCCCGCACACGGAAGGCTGGATGACCCTCAATCTCTAATGGGTCAGGTTGGGTATTCTCCGGAACTGTCGTGGCCAAAGGGCCCGGTGTTACCGACTTGAGGAGGGAGACATGGAATGAAGGGGCAATGCGGCTGTATTTGGGAAGATTTAGGTGGTACATAACTTCATTTACCCTTTTCAGGATCCGGAAAGGGCCAGCATACTTGGGTCCCAATTTGCTGCCTGAGAGAGGTGTCTTGAGGTTCTTTGTAGAAAGCCATACCCTGTCCCCTGGCTGATAATCAGGGTGTGCCCCGTGATGCTTGTCTGCCTTCCACTTGGCGATGCAAGAGGTTCGTACCAGTTGTCAATGAGCGTGCTCAGACCTGGTCTCTGCGGCGAAAGCACTTGTCCACGGCTGTGGAGTCAGTGGTGGCGGCATTCCATGGGAAAAGCGGTGGTTGTTAACCGAAGACGCAGTGGAACGGGGTTAGTTGGGTGGTGGAGTGTCGCAACGAGTTCTGGGCGTACTCATGGGAGGAAGTGACACTAGTCCTCCGGGCTGGTGGCGCAGAACGTTCGGAGGAATCGGAGGATCTCCTGATTGGCCCTCTCTGCCTAGCCATTGGCCTGTGGGTGGTAACTGGAGGTGAGGTTAACAGTGACACCCAGTTTCTCCATGAAGCTGGCCCAGACTCGAGAGGTGAACTCGGGGCCCCTGTCGCTCCCGATCTCCTCTGGGAGGCCAAAATAGCGGAACACATGCTGGAACAACAGTTCGGCTGTGGTGAAGGCAGAGGGGAGGGCCGGAAGTGGGATCAGGCGCAAGGACTTAGAAAATCGGTCCACGACCATGAGTATAACCGTGCTGCCTTGTGATTCCAGCAGATTGGTTAGAAAATCCAGGGCTGGGAGTTCCGGTTGAGCATGTGAGGGAGAAGGCACGCTTGAAGGGAGCTCCCGAGTATTGTTTCTTTTAATTCTGCTTTTCAGGCAACCTGAACCTTTTCTGTGTTTTCAGAGGCATTTAGTGCTTTTGTGTTAAAGTACTTGGTTTACAATTATAACCAGAAAGGATTTATGGCGTCTGAAAGACAACACAAACTTAAATCTACACCGAGCACAGCGAGTCATGGTGAAAAGCTCCCTCTGGACTTAGAAAATCTCCGCACAACTTTAATCACGGAGCTTACTTCTACCATCGCAGCGCAGGTGACAGCGGCTATTAACTCGGCTCTGGCCTCAGTTATCCCGTCTTTTGAAAGTTTTAAATCGGGTATTGAGTCACAAGGACGGCGTATTGGCGAGCTTGAGCAACACCTGAATGATTACAGGGACCGAATTGTAACGCTGGAAGAGACCGTGCTACAGCTAGCTTCAGCTAACAAACACCTCACCGATAAAGTTTAGGACCTGGAGTACCGTTTTACTTTGTCACGGGGTACGCGCCGGGGATGTCCTCTGTCTCCGTTACCTTTTACCATAGCAATTGAGCCTCTCTCGATGATGCTTAGAACTCTTCCTGTATTTCAGGGTGTGGTTCGCAATGGAATTGAGCACAAACTAGCACTGTATGTTGACGACTTACTACTTTATGTTACAGATCCAATTGCATCTATTCCGGAAATAATACGCGTATTACGTGACTTTGGAAAATTCTCGGGGTATAAACTAAACCTACCAAAGAGTGAATGTTTACCTATAAACCAATCTGGCCTAAAGATAAAACAGACTAAAATACCTTTTCATTTGGAACATTCAAAATTCAAATATCTCGGAGTTAATGTCACCCGTTCCCATTCTGAATTAATGGCGGCGAATTTTACACCCTTAACCTCATACATAAAGTCAGCCTTTCAAAGATGGGCAGCTCTGCCATTATCCCCTCTTGGCAGAATAAACACAGTAAAAATGAATATTCTCCCAAAATTCCTCTACCTCTTTCAGTCCATCCCTTTGTTTTTACCCAAGTCTTTCTTTAAGAATATAGAAAAATTAATGTTTCATATGGGCAGGAAAAACTCCCAGGGTTTAAAAATTTTCACTTCAGTGGAAGGAATATATTTTTTGTCTAAAATATATCCCAATGTTCCTGACATGTGTGAGAAATGCAAACTTTCACCCTGTAACCTGAGTCATATGTTTGCACTCTGTCCCAAACTACAGACC
This sequence comes from Ameiurus melas, assembly GCA_012411365.1. NCBI lineage: Eukaryota > Metazoa > Chordata > Actinopteri > Siluriformes > Ictaluridae > Ameiurus > Ameiurus melas. The sequence goes on along the minus strand of CM022759.1, from coordinate 16,366,593 downwards.
TTTTGGAACTCTTTTTTCGGGACTATGTCCGACATTCTTAAAATCAAATTAGATCTTTGTCCTTCAATCGTCATCTTTGGTGTTTCATCTCAGTGTCAGCCTCATCATAGGCCCTATTTCGATGTAGACGGCTTGCGTGCTCCTTGCTGAATACTGTACGGAGGTCATGATAAGCGAATGGCACAGTGACTGGGACTGGAGACAGGGGGCTTTTCCACTGTGGTGGCAGCTACCAGAGCTGTGGGGCCCATCAGGCAATGACTTAGGCAGAAAGTAGACCACCTGGATATCTGTTTGGTGGTCCAGGATATCTGGGGGTCATGCCGTTTGAGCCACGGTAAACCAAGAATGATGGGGTGACGAGTGGATACTGTGACATACAGGACAATGGTTTCCTGATGGAGGGCACTGGCTTGCATATTAATTGGGGCCGTACGACGGGAGATGAACCCGCCTCCTATGGGGGACCCGTCGATAGAATGCACCTCTTGTGGCTGGAGCAGGGCTTGAATGGGGAGGCAGAGGGTGCGCGCTGTCTGCTCATCTACAAAGTTTTCTGCTGCCCCCAAGTCGAAGAGCGCTGAAAGCACCAAAAATTTTTTGACCATTTGAGCAACACAGGTAACACTAGAGAATCTGCTTTAGATAATTCCCGCAGTAAAAGCACCGTTCCTCTCGATGTTGCTCCTCTCTCTCCTCCTCACAGATCCATGCCCTGCATGGGCTCCGTGGGCGGTAGCGGCTAAGTGGGTGTGGGATTCCACATTGCGGGGCAATAAGTGTGGCGAAGGCGGTCCAGCCGTACCGCTAGGTCAATGCAGTCTTCAGTGCCGGCTCATTCCACCCACTCCGTGCAGCGATTGTGTGGAACTCCAGGGCATAATCCACCACATCGCGGGGACCTTGTGCAATCGTGAGGAGGTCTTGCCCAGTTTCCCAGCTGTCTGGGGAATGATCGAACGCGCGTTGGAAGCGTGCGAGAAACTCTGTGAGCGCCGGTCTGACCATGCTTCCTCGCGCCCATTCTGCCGTGGCCCACTCCAGGGCACGTCTGGAGAGTAGTTCAATGAAGTGCGCTAACCGGCACTCCTTCAGCATCTCTGGGTTATTTTCAAAGAATAAGGTACACTGCAGCATGAAACACTTACATCGGTGACGTAAATCCAGAAGCGTAGTAGAAAACAAGGCGGAAGTTCGAAAAACCAATGAAGATGAACCTTTTCGTTGTGAGCGTGGTAAGAAGCAAACATTGTGAAAGCTTTTAGCGTTACTTTGCGCCGCGTTGTTGTTAATAGGGTCTTAAATAACCTTGGTGAACTTGAGTGTGGCTGGGATGTGTAGTCCGCGCCGACACAGCGGCCGCTAGTTCGCCGTGGCGTAACAATCACTGGTTATATTATGCATTACACTATTTGGAGCAGATCTCCCTTAATTATAGTAGTACATCTTCATAAATGATTTAAGTACATTAAACTTCGTCATTTGATTGTAACTTTGTATAGCTTAGTGCATGTTTTTCACACATTTGTCTAAATGAGGACTGTTGTCCGACTGTTGTCACCCCACCTTCTAGCTTTAATTAGGTAATAGGTGAGTGTGGAGAGTGCAACAATCAGTTACTCCCCACCCCCCTTTTGTGTTTATCTATCCATAACTGCAATGTGGTTTTATTGTAACACACCGAGAAACATTTGAATATCACTTTCCTTTCCTTGTGGTGACATTTGATAAAAAATAAAATAATAATAATTACAAATGCTCTACGCACACAAATACACTTCCCCTCAGACAAATGAGGTTTCAGGGACTCCAAAACCTCTAAAGTAGTTTACCTGGCTCATGCTTGCAAAGAATAAAACAGATGAATTACATAACACTGTTTTAGAGATATCAGTTAAGTGTTAAGAAAAACACTACATTTTTTCTCAATTCATTTGACAAATTTCTCCAAACTTGCATAACTGCTCTCAGTCTCTCTCTTTGTAATTGTCCTAAACAGATTGTAAATTTTCCTTCATTTCATACAAATTACAAATCACATGCATCATTCTCTCCAAACACTGTATACAAAATTCTCAACTGTTTTCAAAGTAGTTCATACAGTCAAGCAGAACTTAAATATTTCAGGAAAAAACAACTGCAGCTCTTTTAATTGGTGTTTACAAAATTCTAAACACAACAAACAAAACTTTTATTTGTTAAATTCTCAGTTACACATGGTATGTTTTAATTTAGCCCCAAATTGATGTCCAATGACTTGGTAATACACACAACACAAGAAATGCAAATTTCCTAATTATTTACACAGCTGTCTTAGTTACATCAACTATAAAAGGGAAAAGAAAAACAACAAACAAGACGAATAAGAAGGAGAAAAGGAAGAGGTGTACGAGTTAGAGGTGGTATTCATGAGAGAGCGAGAGAGACAGAGAGAGAGAGAGAGAGAGAGAGAGAGGGGTGGGGGGGACAGTTGAAGAGGTAGAAAGAGATGATGTGAGAGTAGTAGAGGATTTAGAAGATGGAGCAAGAAGAGTTGAGGGTGTTGGAGATGGAGAAAAAGAGTTGAGGGTGTTGGAGAAGGTGCAAGAAGAGTTGAGTGCTTCATTATCCAGTGAATATTGAATTGTTTCACCAATATAAGAGTGTGTTTAGCTTGCTGTGTTAATTGTTTTGAGAGCAAAATGCATTAATGTGGAGAAATGTGTCGAATCCATTAAGAAAACCTGTAATGTGAGCCTTTTATCTACAGGTCAATTCTCAACAGAAAGCAAACTATGGCTGCCCCCTACTGGCTTTACCCAAACCTAAACAATAGTTTTTTTTGTTGTTGTTGTTTTTGTGCTGTTGTTGCTATTGTTGTTGTTTCTTAAAATAAAAAATACTCTGAAGTATAACAATATAAACCTTTGAGAGATAGCAAGCTGTAATTGTTTATGTTGTCTGTGTCAATCTTTTACAGGTGACTGCTCATATAGTTTTGTTGATGGTAAACACTCTTGTTACATTATAACCCCCAAAAACCCTGATTAGTTAATAATAGGATTATTGTCTCTTTACTATATTTAGACTATCCATTGATTTCCACTATAAGAGAGAGGCTTAGGAAATCAAGTGCACTTCTGTGTGAGTACAAGCCAGACTGTAGAGACATGCTGCTCTGGATCTACTAATACAGTGAGGGGAAAAAAGTATTTGATCCCCTGCTGATTTTGTATGTTTGCCCACTAACAAAGAAATGATCAGTCTATAATTTTAATGGTAGGTTTTTTGAACAGTGATCCAGAAAATCCAGAAAAATGCATGTCAAAAATGTTATAAATTGTTTTGCATTTTAATGAGGGAAATATGTATTTGACCCCTCTGCAAAACATGCACTGTGTGTTCTGACACCTATCATAACCAACATTAATCTTCACAGCAATTTGTGCTACAATTGGTTTTTCGTGGGATCAGCCCAGATGGGCTAGCCTAGCTCCTCATGTGCATCAATGATCCTGTAGCTAGTTCTCCTTGTTGTCCTTCCTTGGATCACTTTTGGTAGGTACTAACCACTCCAAACTGGGAATACCCCACAACACCTGACATTTTGGCAATGCTGTGATTGAACTAGCCATGGTTTGGGTCGTAACACTTAAGACAATTAAGGTTTATACTTGTATGTGCACATATTTGTGAACATATGACGGTCTTGTGTATGAGCAGTCATGTAGGTGTCTGTTTCCTCCATACTTGCAAGTAACATGAACATTTCCAGTAGGAACAGAAAATGAAAAACAAAATATAAGTCTTGCATTTCATTGCAGAATGAACAGAGAGAAGAATAGGATCAATACTACCTACTTCTTGGTTCTAAATAATCAAAGCAATATTGTTTGGTAAATTCAGCCAGACAGGGAATGGTCTGTGATTTTGATTTTATTTATTTATTTATTACTTTATAGATTTTTTCAAGGACACTCCTAAAGCTTGTTCTCTATGTTAATGATACTGTTTCATACTGTTCCATAGAACAATTTTTAAAGTTTCAGAACATGCCAAGGCCTCCAGGATCTCTTCAGAATCTCCTGATGGCCAATGTAAATACAGGGAACATTTTTTTTTGGCAATGCCTTTGTTTGACAATGCATTTGTTTGTGCCACAAGCTTCATATTTGACCTCATGGTTGTGCCCATGTGAAAATGAAAACCTCCTGCTCACATGCATTCTTGTTGCATTTACATTTTGTCATGATTCCCCCGTGAAGCGGCGGGCATGCTCCTGCTTCTTCTGGGTTGACGTCATGTCTTCGTCCCCTCTTGTCATGTGTCACGTGTTAACAGCTGTTAGCAGTTGCGGGCTAATGAAGCATATGTGTATATATATACCGTGATCACACGGCGCGGTTAATTATATTGTCTAAACGTAGAGTATAAGAAGAGTAAGTGTCCATGTAGATAGCGCGTCCTTGTTTCTTGCCATGTTTAGCGCTTATAGAGCGTCCTTTCATGCCATATTCTAGCCTCAGTCTTAGCCTCAGCCATAGCGTTAGCTTTAGCCTTAGCCTTATGTTTCTGGTTTCCTTTCTGTTAGTCCACATTATAAATAAAACTCATCGTTCTACTGTGATTGCATCCTGCCTGCTTCCTTCACATCACGGCCCGTGACACATTTACATTTACATTTATTCACTTAGCAGATGCTTTTATCCAAGGTGACTTACAAATGAAAAAAATACAATCAAAGAGTACTGAGTGCAGGTAATAGTGTGGGAGAGATGGACTGAAGAAAGTGAGAAGGGATGGGGTAAACAGGACAGGTTGTGGGACAGCTAGAGAGGAGGAGTTTAGAGATCTATATATTTGTTAGCTGTAGTGGGAGTATACATTTAGAATGGTGTAGGAACTTTGTAGGCAAAGCACATCACCATGTAGTTTTAAAACCAAGGAACAAACCTTAAACTGACACGATCCCTGTTCTTAGTATCAGTGAACAGTCTGACAGATACATTCTGTAATTAAACATGTTAAGATGATTAAAAATTATTGTTGATCTGTTTAAAGTTGATTTGTTGATCAAATCTAAATTCAGAATACAAATCCCCAGACATTTCAGAGCTTTTCAGAGCAGGTTATAATTAATATCGATTGATAGAAGTTCCCAGCCTCACAGCTTTAAAAGGTATCCTACTGTACAGTTTTGTTTGAAGAGCTTATTGGTGAGTAAACATGAAACGTCTGGATTACTCATGTGACCATGTTCCCTGAGAAGGGAATGAGAAGTTGCTTGAGCTTCATGCCATGGGAAGCATCCTTGCACAAATGGTATCTGAAGTCTTTAAAATCACGCCATTTATAAGCCTGCCGTGGTCAGGTGATTATAAAAGGGCAACTGTAAACCATGTCATCAGCCAATGACACGATTCCAGGCATGCCCCAGTATGAAAAAACTATGCAATGTCTTGTACCCTTCTCAGGAACAAGGTTAACCCACATGTTTCCTTTCAAGAGAATCGTGTGTTGCGTGACCTTCATGCTGTGTCACTCAAGCCTGGGGTGGAATTCATGTCCAAATTGTAATATCGAACGAATTTGTGTGGTGTAGACCACCCCACTGCAGCACACACATCCTGTAATGGTACCCCTTCAGATACAGCCTACGAGAAGGTGACCCCCCCCTAGTGAAATGAGCCCTAATGCCCAAAGACCTAGCGGTACCACGTGTTTTGACACAGCATCACCTCTACTGTCGCTACCAAAGCATACCAGCAACTGCTCCAACTTACGCCACTGTCTTGAGCAGTGGACATAAGAACAGAGAGCCCTTACTGGACACAGTAGGTGCAATTTCTTTTGTTCCAGTGTGAGGAACAAAGGAGGGCAGAAAGCCTGCAACACCACCGGCTGGGCAGCAGATGTTATTAATATAATCTGGCCTAGGTTATAGGAAGGTTTAGTTGGTTATTCCAGGGGCAAGGTCAAAGCAGATAGGGGCAACAGAGAGAGCTTTTAGATCTCCTACTTGCTTGAGAGATGTCAGGGCCAGCAGAGGAGCTGAGTCAGAAGCTTCTCTGATGCTGACTCCAAGTGCTCAAATGGGGTGCCTGACAGACCTTTCAGGACCACAGAAAGGTCCCAGGAAGGTATATGTGGTTTGCAGATGGGCCTCAGCCACCTGACACCATGCATAAACCTCAATATTAAAGGAAGTGGCCCCACAGAGGCTCCATCAATAGGGGTGTGGCTGGCCAAAATGGTGGCCACATAGACCCTAATTGCAGAAGGAGCCTAACTGACATTCCTCACACCACAAGACAGAAAGTTGGCACTCGAGAACATACAATTTTCTCATAGATGGTGCTATAGAATTCAACCTTGGTTGAGAGACCAGAATCTATGAGCTGGTGCCCCTCAGGGGACAGATCCACAGTTACCATTTATCCAGCCAAGGGCAATCCTCTGGCTTGAGACAGTAGATGACTGAAAATGGGAACCTCCCAGGTAGTGCCATCTAGAAGGAATATTATCTCCAAGAACCATATTTATGCTGGCCGGTAAGGTGCTACTAGTAGCAGACATAGACAGTCTTGGTAAACTCTTGTGGGAAAGGTGTACAGACATGACCTCAGTCACTTGTGTACCGTGGTGTCCAGCCTCAGTGGTGCTGGAAGGCAAACCACAGCGGGCAGTGTGTAACTGTGGATACAGACTCCACTACTTGTGGTGCCTCCAATCCCTGGGCCTCAGCCCCTACCTCAACAGTATGTCTTCCTCCACATTCCGGTTGCCCAGAATGTACATTGCACTCACTGACAAAAACTTTCCCTCCACCCAGATAAGAAGTATTTGTGCCTGCCTGAACAGGTGGCAGGAACGGAACCCTCCCTGGTGGTTGATATATGAGACCACCACTGTATTGTCTGTCACAACTAACACATGGTGACCTCTCCACTGAGGAAGAAAGAATTTCAGTGCTTGGAATACAGCCTGCATTTCAAGGTGATTTATATGCCACTCTAAATGAGGGCCACTTCAGAGACTGTAAACTGGATTGCCATTTAAGACTGTGTCCCGGCCTGTGTGAGAGGTGTCAGTCATTACCGTCTTGTGCTAAAGAGATGCCACTAGAGTGTGACCTGCTGCTAGAAACCATGGACACCTCCAAATTCTCAGAGCATGTAGGCACTGGAACATGACACTAATTATTCTTATGGGTTCTGTCCTTGGATGAAACCCAGACTTTTCTGCCACCACAGAAATGGTCTCATGTGCAATAGGCTCAATGGTATGATGTTGGTTGCTGCTGCCACAAGCCCCAACAGTCTCTCGTAAAGACTGGAGGGGATGACCAGAAAAAGCTTTATCTTGCTCAATGTTGATAGGATTGATCCTAAACATGTTGGGGCTAGATACTGTATGCTTTCATCATAGTGGAATATAACCCCTAGAAAAGTCATCCTCTGCACTGGAGGAAGCATGATTTTCTTGGGAATCAACCTGAGCCCCAAGCTCCGATAACAACATTTCAATGTTGAATCACCAGCTCCCTGAATCATGGTAGAATTAACCATTCAGCCAGGGAGTTTAGTATACTGATGCCTTGGAGTTCCAAGGGAGGCAGAGTGGACATGCACTTTGTGAAGGTGTGAGGGGATAAAGCTAGCCCGAAGGGAAGAACCCGATATTGGTACTCGTTGCTTCCAACATAAACCTCAGGAACCTCATGTCCTGTGATTTTGCAATGTTTCTATGTGGAAATATGAGTCTTTTAGATCTATTGTCCCAAACCAGTCCCCGAACTGAATCTGTGGAACGATAAGCTTTAACGTCAACATCTTGAACCTGTATGTCGTAAGAGTACACTTCTGATGATGCAGATCTAAAATTGGCCACATAATCTCATCTTTTTTGCGGACCAGGACATAACGGCTGTTATTTATGACCACCTTCCACATGACCAGATAGCTTTGGTGTGGAGACATTTATCCTAAAGACTGCCAGGTATGGATTAGACATTCCAGAAGATACTTTCCAAATGCATCACCAGAGAAAACATAAGATGTGATGTTGATGGGAAACTAGAACCCTCACAGTACATACAGTATGAGTGATTATACTTGTTTTTCCTCATTTGTAAGTCGCTTTGGGTATTTCTGATGCTTTCTTGTTACATAGTGTATACTTTAGTACAGTCAATAAAGTGAAAAGGTATTATTGTTATTCTATAATGAAATACTGATGTGTATAATGATGTGAAAAATAATTCAAATTTTAAAGATAAAAGTTCATCATTTATGGAGTGCTCCTTCTTGATTCATTTTGGTAATGCAGACACTATGAAGAATTTTGAAAAAGTGGCTTCAGTATTAGCTGATGTTTGTTATCCAGAATCAAAGCAGAATCAAAGACATGCACTTAAATTATGAAACATACAATTATGATATGGTTATTCTGATAAAATCCATTGTGTGACCTACGAGGGTGTTATGACAATTCTTGGGGACAATCCTCCCTCTAGCACCGCTCATGCTTTAGACAGAGATAAAATGACTTCTATATTAAATTACCCAGTGTGAATAGGAAATGGCTAAGATCCTGGAGAGACAATAATGGTGGCAACAACAACAACAACAAAAATTGTCAAGGTCCACTGAGAACATTATGATTAGAAGAGTCAAAATCTCTAACAGACATGGTCTGATACAAAGACATTAAAAGACCAATACAAACGTATTAAAAGACAGACAGAAAAACATTAAAAGACAGATACAGTGGTGTGAAAAAGTGTTTGCCCCCTTCCTCATTTCCTGTTCCTTTGCATGTTTGTCACACTTAAGTGTTTCGGAACATCAAACCAATTTAAACAATAGTCAAGGACAACACAAGTAAACACAAAATGCAATTTGTAAATGAAGGTGTTTATTATTAAAGGTGAAAAAAAATCCAAACCATCATGGCCCTGTGTGAAAAAGTGATTGCCCCCCTTGTTAAAACATACTATAACTGTGGTTGTCCACACCTGAGTTCAATTTCTCTAGCCACACCCAGGCCTGATTATTGCCACACCTGTTCACAATCAAGGCATCACTTAAATAGGAGCTGCTTGACACAGTAAGGTCCACCAGAAGATCCTTAAAAGCTACACATCATGCCGAGACCCAAAGAAATTCAGGAACAATTGAGAAAGAAAGTAATTGAGATCTATCAGTCTGGAAAGGGTTATAAAGCCATTTCCAAAGCTTTGGGAATCCAGCGAACCACAGTGAGAGCCATTATCCACAAATGGCGAAGACATGGAACAGTGGTGAACCTTCCCAGGAGTGGCCGGCCACCCAAAATTACCCCAAGAGCACAGCGACGACTCATCCAAGAGGTCACAAAAGACCCCACAACAACGTCCAAAGAACTGCAGGCCTCACTTGCCTCAGTTAAGGTCAGCGTTCATGCCTCCACCATCAGGAAAAGACTGGGCAAAAATGGCCTGCATGGCAGAGTTCCAAGGAGAAAACCACTGCTGAGCAAAAAGAACATCAAAGCTCGTCTCAATTTCTCCACAACACATCTTGATGATCCCCAAGACTTTTGGGACAACATTCTGTGGACCGATGAGCCAAAAGTGGAACTCTTTGGAAGGTGTGTGTCCAAGTATATCTGGCGTAGAAGGAACACTGCATTTCATAAAAAGAACATTATACCAACAGTAAAATATGGTGGTGGTAGTGTGATGGTCTGGGGCTGTTTTGCTGCTTCAGGACCTGGAAGACTTGCCGTGATAAAAGGAACTATGAATTCTGCTGTCTACCAAGAGATCCTGAAGGAGAATGTCCGACCATCTGTTCGTGTACTCAAGCTGAAACAAACTTGGGTTCTGCAGCAGGACAATGATCCTAAACACACCAGCAAGTCCACCACCGAATGGCTGAAGAAAAACAAAATGAAGACTTTGGAGTGGCCTAGCCAAAGTCCTGACCTGAATCCTATTGAGATGTTGTGGTATGATCTTAAAAGGGCCGTTCATGCTCGAAAACCCTCTAATGTAACTGAATTAGGACAATTCTGCAAAGATGAGTGGGCCAAAATTCCTCCAGGACGCTGTAAAAGCCTCATTGCACATTATTGCAAACGCTTGGTTGCAGTTGTTGCTGCTAAGGGTGGCCCAACCAGTTATTAGGTTTAGGGGGCAATCACTTTTTCACACAGGGCCATGATGGTTTGGATTTTTTTTCACCTTTAATAATAAACACCTTCATTTACAAATTGCATTTTGTGTTTACTTGTGTTGTCCTTGACTATTGTTTAAATTGGTTTGATGTTCCGAAACACTTAAGTGTGACAAACATGCAAAGGAACAAGAAATGAGGAAGGGGGCAAACACTTTTTCACACCACTGTACATAGACACTAAAATGGTGGAGATATGGTACACTTCTACACAAAAACAACAGCATGAATGATAAGAAATAAAAATAACCATATGTGAGTTTGCTTACAAGGTAATATCGAGTAAATAATATGTCATAGTAACAACATGGAGTGAGGACTACACACATGATGGCCTGATGGCCTACATGATAAGTAGGCATTCCTTCACTATGCTTTTCTATTATTTTTTGTTGCATAGAGAACGTCCTGCTTCTCTACAGTACCTGAAGGTTCTCCTCTTTCACCTCAGGGATAAAATGACCCCAGCCCTACTCAGAGTTCCTTTAACCTGTATGATTACTGCTAGCATGGCTCAACCACCAGATGGGGTCTAGTGCAAGTGTTTCTAGTGATATCAGTCTGTGAGCTGATGTTTTTTGAATAATTACATCCAAATGTACAATAATATACCATCAGCCCAGGAACTGTCTAACCACCTTTTTGGCTAGAATTGCTACTGTTTTATTAACTTAAATTTTTTGGCCCAAGTAGATTTTATATGAATGGCTCAGTGCTGTACCTCCAACCTCCAACCTCCAAGATGATTTCAGGACCAACCACACAAGCTGTATATACTGCTTCTAATTGTTAATATTAATATTATTAATATCATTAATAATCATGAAAGAGTTTCTGCTCTTTAATAACAAAAATTGCACACCATCAAAACAACTTCTTTCCACTGAAAATTTCTGTTATTAACCACATCTTTCTAGGCAGTGTTCGGTTATCACTGCAATATTGACCTACCAGTAACAGGCAATCTTGCAATAAATGTTATTACAAATAATTGTATTGGTTCCTGCACTAGATACTTTCATGTTAGTAGTAGTAGTAGTATTGGTATAAATTTGTTTAATATTTTACGTTAGATAATATTATCCATCCATCCATCCATCTTCCACTGCTTACTCCTTCTTCAGGGTCACGGGGAACCTTGAGCCTATCCCAGGGAGCACCGGGCACAAGGCAGGGTACACCCTGGACAGGGTGCCAGTCCATCGCAGGACACAATCACACACACACTCACACACTTTGGACATGCCAATCAGCCTATCATGCATGTCTTTGGACTGGGGGAGGAAACCCTGCAGCATGTGGAGAACATGCAAACTCCGCACACACATGGCCCTGGTGGGAATCAAACCCCTGACCCTGGAGGTGTGAGGCGAATGTGCTAACCACTAAGCCACCGTTTATTATTATTATTATTATTATTATTATTATTATTATTATTTATTATTTCTTAAATAAAATGCTGTGTTAATATTGTCATTACTATATATAGATGCTATTATTTATTATATATCACAATTGTTACACTCATTTTAATGCACTCCGATCTGCTGCTATTCTACCTCCACTGTAAGATTTACAATATTTGTATGTTAGGATGGTATTTGTGCTCTGTTGTCTGAGATGTCTGTGTTAAATATATTGTGTTGTGACCAAACACCAATAAATATGAATAATACATGTAAATGTACAGTATATGGCAAATAAAATTATTTTGATTCTGCTATAACCACAAATGTGCAGTGGGGCTGGAGCACATGAAACATGGTTGAGGAGGAACAGAAGTGTGACAAATCATTGAAAACCAAACAGGGTTGTGAAAGCTGCTTCTTTCCATGGATTTTTCGAGGTAAATGACCTGCCATTAGTGCCGGATTAAATCCAGTGCTGGATAAAAGCAAGCTGTGCCAAGACTTACTAACTTGTCAATACATGTATATGCATCAGATTTTGAAATTACATTCACCCATCGGAAATCCACACAAAACTATACTGTCTGGGCACAAGCACAATGGACTGTTCTAATCAATGTGCGACTCCCCTATCATTCTCATCTCTAGAATTTTGCCCAATTCTTCCTGAAACAATTTTCTTGTGTTTTTGGGTAACAAATATGGCTGGCCATGCACAAACACACTAATGGGGTATTAATGTTCTATGATGTTATGGCACCCAGGCAAATACATTTAATAACTCAGCTCACAACTCAGAAACTCAGATCCGACTCACCTTGTTGTCACTGTCACCAGAGCCTGAGGAACCACTTCACTTCCTTTTAAGAAAGTAGAACTTGTAATTCTGACATGTTTCCCCTGTCCATTTGCATCACCTCATAGTTGACTTCCCAGCCTAGCTTTGTGACAGTGATGTCTGAATTGTGATTGAATACAACACTACAATGTTCGGCTAGTACAAGAATTTGTGCAAGGTTGCTTATAGGCTATGGCAGCCTATGACAATATTAAAACAAACAAACAAACAAAATATATATATATATATATATATATATATATATATATATATATATATATATATATATATATATATATATATATGTATGTGTGTGTGTGTGTGTGTGTGCGGTCATATAATTAGAATATCATCAAAAAGTTGATTTATTTCAGTTCCATTCAAAAAGTGAAACTAGTATAATGTATACATTCATTACACACAGACTGATATATATGATATATGATTATAACTGACAACTAATGAAAACCCCAAAATCAGTATAAAATTAGAGTATTACTTAAGACCAATACAAAAAAGGATTTTTAGAAATGGTGGCCAACTGAAAAGTATGAACATGAAAAGTATGAGCATGTACAGCACTCAATACTTAGTTGGGGCTCTTTTTGCCTGAATTAATGCAGCAATGCGGCGTGGAACGGAGTCAATCAGTCTGTGGCACTGCTCAGGTGTTATGACAGCCTAGGTTACTCTGATAAGTAAAAAGACTTTTTTTTTTTTTTTTTGTTTTTTTTTTTCTGTTTTTTTTTTTTTTTTCACACCCCCCATTTTTTTTTTATGTTTAAGGGAGGGGGAGTTTTTTGGCCAAAAAAAACAGGGATACCATGGTCCTTATACCAGGTACTGGTAACTTTGGCACTGTGTGCAGGTGCCAAATCCTGTTGTAAAATGAAATCTGCATCTCCATAAAGTTGGTCAGCAGCAGGAAGCATGAAGTGCTCTAAAACTTCCTGGTAGACGGCTGCGTTGACCTTGGACCTCAGAAAACACAGTAGACCAATACCAGCAGATGACATGGCACCCCAAACCATCACTGACTGTGGAAACTTTACACTGGACTTCAAGCAACATGGATTCTGTGCTTCTCCTCTCTTCCTCCAGACTCTGGGACCTTGATTTCCAAAGGAAATGGAAAATTTACTTTCATCAGAGAACATAACCTTGGACCACTCAGCAGCAGTCCAGTCCTTTTTATCTTTAGCCCAGGCGAGACGCTTCTGACGCTGTGTCTTGTTCAAGAGTGGCTTGACACAAGGAATGCAACAGCTAAAACCCATGTCTTGCATATGTCTGTGCGTGGTGTTTCTTGAAGCACTGACTCCAGCTGCAGTCCACTCTTTGTGAATCTCCTCCCACATTTTTGAATGGGTTTTGTTGCACAATCCTCTCCAGTGTGCGGTTATCTCTATTGCTTGTACACTTTTTTCTACCACATCTTTTCCATCCTGTGCGTGGTGATTCTTGAAGACCTTTTGTGTCTTGCCCTCCTTGTGCAAGGTGTCAATGGTCATCTTTTGGACAGCTGTCAAGTCAGCAGTCTTCCCCATGATTGTGTAACCTTCAGAACTAGACTGAGAGACCATTTAAAGGTTTTGAGTTAATTAGCTGATTAGAGTGTGGCACCAGGTGTCTTCATTATTGAACCTTTTCACAATATTCTAATTTTCTGAGATACTGATTTTGGGGTTTTCATTAGTTGTCAGTTATAATCATCAAAATTAAAAGGAATGAACACTTGAAATATATCAGTCTGTGTGTAATGAATGTATAAATTATACTAGTTTCACTTTTTGAATGGAATTACTGAAATAAATCAACTTTTTGATGATATTCTAATTATATGACCAGCACCTGTATATATAAATCACGTTTTATGAACTTGTGAATGTGAATTAATTTTGTTGTTTTGCCACTGCCATCTTAAATTCATGAACGTGGATCAAAGTGGGAAGCTCAGTGTACTTGATAAATATACAAAGAATTTTTTTTTAATGTTTAGCTAGATTGTTGATACAGAGGCCTTGGGAATTTTTCCATTAAAACCAGTATGTACAAACTGTGAATGTAAGTTATGGGATATTTCACACTTATAATCTGTATCCTGTGTCTCTGAAACAATGTCAATTGTTAAAAGTGCTATATAAATTGAATTGAAAAGAAGAAGAAGAAATTACGCAGATAAAGATGTGCACAGAGACTCTATCTCAGGAGATCATATTGTGGAAATCACTAGGATTAAACAAAACTGACAAAACTGTCCGTGGAAGTGGGTTCAAAGGTGCATTTGTGGTGGTCAGGGAATTTAACACCTAACATCCACACCTAATATGCAAAGCAATAATATACATCAGTGCAAATGCACGGCTAAAACTAATGCAATAGCCACTGAAGTGTTTTATTAACCAGTCATGAGATGGAAATGTTTCTCTGAGTCTCTTTAGAATAAAAAAATTGGTTAAACTTTGACCAGTTAAGCTGTTCTGATGAACCCAATACAATCTTGAATAAAATGTAAAATAAAAAAAAAAATAAATAAATAATAATTAAAGAAAGAAAGAAAGAAAGAAAGAAAGAAAGAAAGAAGAAAATAAAAACTTAATGTGAAAATGGAAAACATAATGCAATCCTGGCTTGCACATTCACCCTACAGATGACTGAAGGCATGCTTCCAGGGATCATTCTATAATTGCTCTAGTGGTAAATCAGAGATAGAGCTTAGATGGGATGGATATGTCGTACACTTGAGTCTTTTTGACTTACACAGAAATAACATGCACTAGTCATAAATAGACAATGACTGGGGTTGATGGGAAGCATCAGGAGCTCCCAATGATCTGCAGTCCAAGATTTTGGTGAATTTAAAAGTCTAAATGGAAGTGTATTTTGGCTCATAGGTCTGCAGTAAGAGGAGCGAAGTACATTTGCAGACTGAGACAAGAGCCTTCATTGTCTCTATTGGCTGAGTGATATGCCTCTGCCACCTGAAGGAGGGAGGGAGTTGGTGCAGTGAGAATGATTGGCAGATTAAATAAAAGAGCTGCTAGAGAAAGAGAAATCTGGAGAGTGACAGAGAGCAAGAAAGGGAGCTAGAGAAGAAGTCAAGTGGCAGATAAAAAAAATGCAGAGAGAGAACGAGAAAGACAAGAAAGCTGAAATAGAAAAACTGAAGCAGCAGCCCTGTATTCTCTGTTCAGACACTGTCAAGGTCGTGAGCTTGGGTGTCTGACGTAATCAACACTGAATGAAAATGAGAAAACAACTAACATATAAAGTGTATAACAAACAATTAGATATATTCTGAACTGAACTATATGGGTCTAACAGGTTTTGAGAACACTTGTAGAGAGGTCTTCTAAACATAACATAATATTCAAGTTCTTTTATAGTCTCCAATTCATATGACAGGTTTTCAGAAGGATTAAAAATGGAGAGCAAAGTGGTTGTTGCAGAACATTGATTTTTGTGTTTACATAACCATTTATTAATCCTGTTTCCCACTGGTCTCATAAAACAGAATGTGAATGGTTTCTCAGTTTGGAGCAGTCATCAGTCAATTTTTTTTAAGTGGCTAATGCAAGAAGAAATGCAGATCAAATCATACCAAAGTCCACAACTATGTATTGTCCAAGTATTGTGACCTGAGTAATGTGGTCTTTCTACTCTCCATATGGGGATAGGCAGTCTCTCTCTCTCTCTCTCACACACACACACACACACACACACACACCCTAAATAAGACCCAGGCCAGCCAAATGGCACACATTTCCCTAGCGTATATGCAGATTGCTTGAACAGATTCCATTTCCAGACTAAGACAAATGAGAGGGCATTAGTGCCTCTTAATTGCAGTTCTACATTATGTTCATTGTAGTTTGTTCAGAATGCCAAGTTGCCAAGTGGCCAAAAATTAAAATGGCAAAGGAAATAGTCTCCCAAAATGTGCATTATCCCCTTTCATATATTAAAAAAATAAATAAATAAAATAATATTAATAATAATAATAATAATAATAATAATAATAATAATAATAATAATAATAATAATAATAATAATAATCTGTTTAAACACAGCCCATCTGTAATTAAGAAGTGCTTAGTTGGTATTAGTGCTGAATTCTTTATTAATGCGAGCTGGAGTGTAAATGTATGTAGAGCATTGTAAACTAGCTGTACATGGCAAAGAGTGAGATCTCTGAATAACCAGGGATAAGACTGGGTGATAAAGAGAGGAGTATATATATGTGTGTGTGTGTGTGTGTGTGTGTGTGTGTGTGTGTGTGTGTGTGTGTGTGTGTGTGTGAGGGAATAATCACTGGCTATGTGTACAAGTAAGAAGAGTTTGTGAGATCTACACTCAAATAAATAGGAAGACCTGTTCCCCATGCAAATATAAGTCAAGTACTTATGTAGTTTGTTCACATCAAACATCACAATAAGTGGAAAATGTGATTTCAGTGCAATGTGATTTTGTCTTGGTGTGAAAAAGAAAAAAACATTCAATAAGGTACAGATGGAAACTGTCAGAGGAGAATAGCCAGACTGATTCAAGCTTGCAGGCAGGCTACTGTAACTGAAATACCCAGCTCAAATAAAACTGTAATAAAGCTGTGAGCAGAAAAGCATTTCTGAATGTTCAGACAACACACTAAATGGACAGATGGACTACAACAACAGAAGACCATGTTAGGTTTTACACCAGTCAGCCAAAAACAGGACAGTTGAAGAAAGGAAAACATTCTGATCTTTGATGTGAACATTTACTTAAGCATTTGACAAAATGTTATGCCTGGTGCTGACCCATGATTAGAGAATTGCATGGATGAGCATGTTTACAGGTGTACCTATTAAGGTGGCTTGTGAGTGTATACATATGACACATACCTTCTGATATCTGATGTCTCGGGAGATGGGAGGAAACCGTAGTAAATTGAGAAAGCTTACATGTTGTAACAGAATGGGGTGCTTTTCCCCCACCACCACCTGGGACAACATGAGCCCCAACGCATCCATCTGCAAAACAAAAGGGAGAGAGATGTCAGGAGAATGTAGGAGTGTTCTGCCACAGAGTGCAGCTTTTACCTGAATAAAAGCCTGCTGGCACGGCACCGTCCACTGGACCGGAAGTTGCACTCTCTGTTTAGTGAGATCAATGGTTGGTGACATCCAAATTAGGCACAAACCTATGATCATAGACAGCCCCAGAAACTGTCTCACCCATCCCCTAGTGAAAGCCCAGATACTGCACTTCCACCAGTCCAGTCACACACTTCTTTGGGTTTGGTGTCAGTCCTGCCTGCCTCAATGATCTCAGGACATGCTGCATGTGCCGCTGCTAATAATTACTATAAATAATGATGTCATTTAAATAGGCAGTGGCGTAGGCAGTGTGCGGATGGAGGATTCTATCCATGAGACAGAATGACGCTGAGGCTCCAATCAACCCAATAGGAAGAATCAAAAATTGCTATATCCCAAACGGAGTGGAAAAGGCCAAGGGGATCTGCCAATATTCCTTTGTCAAATCCAGTGTTGAATAAAAGTGTCACACCTAACCAATCAAGCAGTTTGTCAATATGTGCCATTGGGTACGTATCAAATCCAGACATCATGTTGACTTTTCTAAAGTCAACACAGATCTGGACTGAACCGTCTGCCTTGGGAACCAAGACCACCTGACTGGACCAGTCACAGTGGAATTTGATGACACTCATATCGAGCATGGCCATGAACTCCTCCCGGACCACCTGGTTTTTTGTCACCAGCTGACATTTGTGACATGCCTTACACCACCTGCAAACATCACCACAAATGACCAGCCAATATAAATGAGCCATGAGTCAATTCAGTTTTTAAAGCTGCCCCAAGTGCCCCAACATTGTATTATGATGAGCTGCATGGAATAACATTTCCCAAAGGCTCTATGTTTCCTATTTGGTCTGAGTGTCCTGTGTCACTCAGTATAACCCATCATTAACAACTGAAAAATGGAAAAAAAACACTGCACATATTTCACACCAACCCTACATTAGGCTACACTCACATTACCAGGTGAAAGTGAGACAAAACTAAATTTCTACCTTAATGTGACAGTTCTGATTTTTTCAGGACTGTTTGTACACAAAAATCCATTTTTTCAGATCAGACTTAAGCCATTTTTCATATGTGGTCCCTGATCGGTAAATGGTAAATGTGCACTTATATAGCGCTTTTATCCAAAGCGCTTTACACTGTGTCTCATTCACCCATTCACACACCAATGGTAGCAGAGGTGCCATGCAAGGTGCTAGCTTGCCATAGGGAGCAACTTAGGGTTCAGTGTCTTGCCCAAGGACACTTTGGCATGTGGAGCCACCCGGGCTGGGAATCGAACCTCCAACCCTACGATTAGTGGACAACCCACTCTACCAACTGCGCCACAGCCGCATTTAACTTAAGAAATACAGCAAAACACTGCATGGTGTGGAAGACCAGGAACAGCAGTGACAATGTTCACACACACTGCTCATTGCAGCAGTGCCAGAAATTACTGCCAAACAACAAAAGCTAACCATCTTGCATTTTTTGCCTTCCTGACCTGATTGTGTACAGCTGACAGACTGTTTGCTGACCTCCAGAGACACAGTGGCTTGAACTACTAGCACACTCAATTGATAATTCCACTGTGATGGATTGATCAACAAATAAAAAAAATGTCATTTCAATCATGCAAAAATTATATAAATTTGAGCATTTTGGGAGACAAGTATGTTCACATTAAAGACAAATACAGGTTCTCTTACAGTTAAGAATGTGAACAATCAAGACAATCTTGTCTGGAACATCATGTCTCATAAAAACTTATTTAAAAAATATATTTTTTACTATAATCTCCAGCAACAGGATGTACATGCTGATTCCTTATATCTTGGCAGAGATAATATATTTCAGAGATCACAATGACCCAAATGACGTATTAAGGACAAATGCACTCTAATAGATGACCAAACTCATTCCAACCCTCCTGCTCCTAGCATCACCTCTGGCATGTCATAATAATAAACACTGATTAAACACAGATTTTTGCCCTTCACTAAAGGAGGACTCATTCGGCAATGAGCTAGATGGATACCAGTGGGACCCAATCTTCCTACATGGAATACTGAGGTAGTTGTATTGAACTGTTTTTAGTTTGACAAATTCTTATATTTGCATGTGGTTTGAAGCAGTTGTTGGACTTGTTAGCAAGACAAGAAGTCCCCATGTCCAAGAACAGGCTTATTCAACTCCCAAATAATGGCTCCCTAATGGTGCAACAGATACGTGATAGGGTTATGCATCAACATACATCTCATGATGTCATTTTCACTGATGAAACAATGGTGGCTTTGGATCACTTTGCCACCATGTAATTTCATAAGAGTGGGAGACACATGTCCAAACCAAAGCCGAAACACCCTCTGAAAGTTCATGTTTGGGGAGCAATATCCAGACTGGGACCAGGACCTATTGTAATCTTCGTAGGGGTAATGGTCTTTATTTGAAGATGCTATTATAAAAGAAACCACCACTCCCTAAACTAAAACTTTGGAGTCCATCACTGCTTTTTCCAGGACAGTGACACCAAAACGCATTGCTGCAAGCAGAGGCACTGCTGAAGAGGGTATAAACTGGGTGAAGACTCAACCAGAATCCCCTAATTTGAATCCCATCATGATGGTGTTAATATTACAACCTGCTTCTGCAGAAAATGACATGAATGCACTATATGTGACAGTACAAAAAAAATTATGCTAATTTGTCTCAATTCAATCATGTACGAATTTGAATTAAGTAAATTCAATGAACCTTTTTTTCTCAATGTGGACTTGCGTTTGGATTGCACACACGAATTGACTTTACACTCTGAAAAGCTAATCAAAACCACACTCTCACCTGAGCTGAGCTCGTACCCTGGTTGCTGACATTCTGCAACAACCACCTTACTGCTTTGAATAATTCAGTCTTGTAATTAGAAACTTGTTTAAATTGGCTTTAGAATTTAAGTTTTCATTTGACCCATACATATTTTTTTAAATCTAACCGACCACACATTCCATTTTGTTCAGTGTAGGTTTCTCAACATTTAATGTGCTCTGTTGTTTGTTGCAAAATGGTTCTAAGAGAGGTTCACAGATCTGCTGGCCAAGCCCAAGCAGATCATGGGCTTCAGTACAAGAAACAGCACCTTTGGTTGGTAAAAGAGTATATGCTGCATGCAGTATATGTACTGGCAAAACTACCGTATCTACTAGCAAGCCGTGTTTGTTCAAATGAAACATAACTGCCCCCTTCTGGTCTTATCTTTCCTGCACCTGTGCGTGTGAGCACTACTGTGTGATACCACATGAAATCGCAGGATTCCTATCCTTTTTTCCAATTACGCACGTTGTCAATGGCCACATTTGTAGTATAAGCAGGGGTTGTGTTGGCTGGCTTTACACATCTTGAAGGAAGCATGTGTTAGCCTTCTGGCATTGGTAGATGTTGCATGATAATGGAGAGGTAGTGGGAGTTAATGTAGTGAGGTTTGTGACATGTCCAAAATGTCATCATCATTAAATACATGGCTAATGAGGTATCGCCCCACCACAGTATATAAGCCTGCTGTTTATGTCTCAAGGAGTACATCAAGATTGAAAGCCCACCCCTTTCTTTCATTGCTATGAACTATGGAACTGAGCGCTGATAAAAAGCCAGATGGTCCCTCTCCTCTTCAGTCCTCTTTAATTTAGAGGCCGCGGTGTCCATGGTTTCCAAAAATAATTAAAAATTCCGTCTGACCACAGAACAGTTTTCCACTTTACCTCAGTCCATTATTGCAGTGCCACCTGAAGGCCAAAGACCATGGGCATGCAATATCGATTTTCATGCTTGTCCCTTGCACACAGAGCTAATCTTTTGATGATATTATGTACTATAGACTCTGCCTCTATATTACCTCCAGCTCTTTCTTTTTAATATCATTTACTCATGTACTCAGTTTAAACATTTGATATGTTTTCTATGTTCTATTTTGAATAACATATGCGTTTATGAGATTTATATTGGTTTTATTTACATTTTACACAATTTTTTTGGAATTGGGGTTGACATTCCAAAAAAGTTGGGACAAGGGAAATTTAGGACTAATAGCAATGTGACAAGTTGAAATAAGAAGGTGATGTGAAACAGGTGAGTTAATAGTCTAATCATAGTATATAAGGAGCCTCCAAAAAAGGCCTAGTCCTTCAAGAGCAAGAATGGGTCGAGGCTCGCCAATTTGCCAACAGATGTGTCAGTGAATAATCGAACACTTTGAGAACAACATTCCCCAAAGACAAATCGGTAGGGTTTTGGGCATTTCACCTTCTACAATGTAATATAACAATATAATTAAAAGATTCAAGGAATCAAGGCCAAACCACTTCTGAATGCATGTGATATCCAATCATCGGCTCGAGAATACTTTGATAAGCCTTTGTCGGTCAACACCATTCGCCGCTGCATCCACAGATGCAAGAAAAGGCTTTACTATGCAAAGCAGAAGCCATACATCAACACTGTCCAGAAGTGCTTCTCTGGCTCGGTCTCATCTGAAATGGACAGTAGCACAGTGGAATTATGCTCTGATGAGTCACCATTTCAAATCGTTTTTGGACAAATCAGAGTCGTGTTCTCCGGGCCAAAGAGGAAAAGGACCGTCTAAACTGTTATCAATGTCAGGTCCAAAAGCTGGCATCTGTCATGGTATGGGGGTGTGTCAGTGCCCGTGTCATGGGTATCTTGCACATCTGTGAGGGCATCATTAATGCAGAAAGATATTTACACATTTTGGAACAACATATGTTGTCATCCAGAGCAGGACAATGCCAAACCATATTTTGCCCTGTTTACAAGCGCATGGTGCAGTAAGCAGAGAGTGCAAGTGCTAGCATGGCCTGTCTGCAGCCTTGACCTGTCTTTGATTGAGAAAGTGTGGTGCATTATGAAGTGCAAAATAAGGCAACAAAGAAGTGTACAGTTGCACAGCTGAAGGAATGCATAAAGGATGAATGAGGGAAAATTTCTGTTGCTAAACTTAACCAACTTGTGTCTTCAGTGCCCAAATGCTTAATAAGGGCTATTAAAAGAAAAGGTGATGTTACACAGTGGTAAACAGTATGTTGCAGTCATCAGATTTTAAATGAGTGTATATTTTCAAAAATAAATTCAATTAAAATAAAACATCAAATAATGTGTTAATAATGAGTTTTCAATATAGTACAGGGTGAATTGCAGGGCTCTGTGGTAACAATTTCTTTTAGGAGCACTTGTGCTCCTAATTACAAAAATTTAGGAGCACAGTCAAATATTAAATTTTCAAATGAGTCTTCTTGGGTTTTTTGGGGTTTGTTGTTTTTTTTGCATTTTTCATACAGTCCTAATTTTTTTGGAATTGGGGCTGTATATCTCTACTGTAATGTAAATAAATACCTTTCACTTAAAAATCCATAATTTACATTCACAGTTGATCCTTTAGATTATTATGCTATAATTAAGCAATATTATTATCATGAGCAAGAGTGCAGTTATACTCACATTATTATTATATAACTATAGCTTTGTGGATATAAATAATGGCTTGGCTGTGATTTGGCTGTATGCAAGAGGCCACAGCTAATCACAGCCATGCCAATATAGAGCATGATTGATAGTGTAACATTGCCAAATACTGTATTTTGTTTATTTTTGCTCTGAGAATGGAAATAGACCGAAAAGAAGCCATACTCACTGAGAGCCCATTCACTAGCTGGCCAGCTCACAATAATGCATCTGCTGAAATTGGCTTCCCATCGTTGTTTTCATCTTAATTTGACAAGCTTTCATATTTTAAGTCAGAAATTATATACATGAAAAATGGATCATTTGTCCACTAATTATGTCGCTAACTCTACTGTAGTAATAGTTTCAGTGGGACTATACTACTAGAATTGGAATTTTACATGGCAGACACAGATGAGCGGGGTGACACAAATGGTGAAACTCAGTATCGTTAAACTAAATATTAGCACGCTTGGAGCGCTGCTCATCCAATCAAATTCAGGTGGCCATGACTAGACTTTTTTTTTTACACACACCATACAACAGGATAATGTGTAAAGATAATCATTTAAGACTAGGTATTAGCGGCATTAAGCCAAGATGAGGCAGCTTGACATTCAGCCACACACACACACACACACACACACACACACAATTAGCTTGCCAGCAACAGCCTTACTTTCAGAATAAAATGTATACAATAACTGACTGAATGACAACAAGCTTGGACAAACCTAGTAAAAATATTATCCAATGACCATAACTATGACTAGCGTATTTTCCTGCATGGTTTAACTGCATAAAAGTATTAGTAGACAATTTTTTTGCACAAAACTATGAAATTTATGTTCAGATGTGTTCATACTTGCTTCAAAGATAAATGATTTTCCAACAGTAATGTGTGTTATTACTATAATTGAATTTTCAAATCAGTTTCATGAGGATTGAAAAAGGAATCAATAGATGGTTTTGGACATTTGAAAGTCATTTATGGTGGGTGTTGAGGGGGCGAGCCAAGAATGGAAACAGAACCATGAAAGAAACAAAACATCCAAACAAAATATCTTTATTCATACATTAAGCATCTAGTTTTCGATACAAAACTATATGCAGATTGCCTTTCATGTCTTTTCTGTAAATTACAAATTCATGCTGCCATTGATGTCCAACAGAAAATCAGCCAAGAGCACATTGCCTAAATGCACTGCGCATGTAAGCTTTTAAATCAAATATAGTAAAACTTTAATTGCAGGCTATCTTTTATATGCTGTTATGATGGACAACAAAAAAGTGGTAAATATGAGCCCAAACTGATTACTTATCTAATTTCACTGCTGCACAAAAGCAGCTCTGCCATCTTGTGACTGAAGAGCATAGATCTGGTCACTCACATCATAAAGAATCAGTTCCTCCTGCACATGTCATTATTGACCATTAGATTATCATAAACATGTTGCTACTGTATTCACTATTTTTCTCCATGAGAGAACTTCCAAGTCGGTTTTGACAAATCCAACAAACCTTATCACATGTAACCAATATTCATGTACTATGTTACTTAAGTAGTGTAGTATTATGATGACATATTTCCCTAATAAAAGTAATTTGGAAAATAACTGCCACATATGCATTCTTCTTTTATGCATTCGATGCTCCTATATGTGTTTAAAAATAATATTATATTTTAAAGAGCAGATTAAATAAGTTGGGGTTAATGCCTCTAAGTTTTATTTGTTGGTAAGAATACAGACTGCTGCATTGTAAGCTGACTGAAATCTAATTAAAGAACCATCAGGAAAACCAGCCATCAACACAATGCAATAATTCAATATAGGGCTCCACAATTAATCAAATATTGATCTTGATTACAATTTTGACTGCGGTAAGTTCATTCTCCGCTCATGGAAAACGCTGCTGCATATCAAATCAAGCTCTTCCTAAACTTACACCCAGGAAAAAAAATTGCAGATAAACTGGTTCAGGTGTGAACCAAAAAAAATGAATGGATGAAGACTCATCCAGAGAGAAAATCCATATTAAGGAAAATGTTTTAAAACAAGTTTGTAAAAGTTGTCGGAAGCTTGGTGATGGTGACACTTAAACACTTAAACTAAACAAAGTGCTGGCTGTGGTGTAACAGAAACCCCTCCAATGGCGCTCCTCCTGGAGTGCCAAAAAAAAAAAAATACCTCCAATGGGGGTCCTGGGCCGTTGTGACAGCTGACACTCGCTGCCACAGAAAACGAGGTGGCGTCCTGCTATTGTCTTTGCCCCCCCGCAAAAAAAAATTCTGGTCCAGCCTTCACCTCCGGACTGGGCACCGTGGTGCAATTCCCCTGCAGTGGGAAGCTTCAGGAGTTCGGGTAGCTTTGCTGGCTGCATGGCGTAGTATAATTCCCCTGCAGTGGGAAGCCCCAGGAATTTGAGTAACTTTGCTGGCTGCATGGCGTAGTATAATTCCCCTGCAGTGGGAAGCCCCAGGAGTCCGGGTAACTTTGCTGGCTGTGTGGCGTCGCATAGCTCTCTGGCAGTGTGGGCATGGGAAATTGCGTGGATGGTGGCGTGGCGCATGAACTGGCTTGCTGCAGCAGCCCTCGTTGCATTAGCTGGTGATCAATCCGCGCCAGCGCTTCGTCGATACGCCTACTCCTCTCCCAGAACGCTTGGCCCAACTCAGTGCTCATCTTGATCTGCTTCTTCCGCTTGGTTGGCTCAGTATTCTGTTACAGAACGGGACTGGAGGTGGATGCAGGTGCAGATCAAAATCTTTATTGTACACGTACCTCAATAAACAAAGAAAACACGGTCTTCACAGGAAAGCGAGAAACTGGAATCGTGACATGAAACAAGAGCAGGACATGAAACAAGACCGCGTAGCATGCTTCCATATTCGCTACCGTGTTCAAACAAACACTAAACACACGAGACTTTGGGTTACCAACAATGCAAACTATACAAACTATAATACTGAGCAAAGTGCAAATTAAAGACTAAATTAAATGCTCAAGCAGGAAGCGAGCGAACCAAAACAAAGTCACGGGACCGCTCAGAAGCCGTGCTGCAGTGCCATCTTCTGGCCGTAGTGCAACAAAAAGTTGTGTTCATTTGTGAAAATGATCTTGATGGAAAAAAAACATGTTAGAATTGTAAACTTTTGTTGATCACAGAGCTTATTTTTTTTCCAATAATCCAAAAGCCTATGTGAAAATCCTATTGGGTTTTTGTTGAGAGAACCAGTGTGATGCTAACTTCCTTAAGTCTATGGGTGACAGGGCTCTTAAGTCTATGGGTGACAGGGCTTTTTCTGTCTACGCTCCTTCACTTTGGAACTCTCTTCCCCCTGAACTCAGGGAAGCTCAGTCCTTTGGCATTTTTAAAGCTCTTTTAAAGACACTTTTTTAAACTCGCTTTTGATTCTTAATATCTTTTTGACTGTTTTATATTTGTTTTTATTACAGTTTTATTCATTTTATTTAACTTTTATTTATTCTGTGATTTGTGTTTTTATGTACAGCGCTTTGAGAAGCTACTTTAAAGGCGCTTTATAAAATAAAGTTTATTATTATTATTATTATTAACTTCTGGGTTCCGGTAAAAAATGACATGCACCACACTATTGGGTGATTTGGATGTGTCTCTCCTCCTGTAAACAGTGTTATTGACTTCTCTGCAGAGGCCTGAATTGTTTTCTAAATAAGAAATCAGCTAGAAGGTCTAACCATAATGGGCAGGTCAAAGAGTAGAGGCCAGACAAAAAGGCAGCCTCTGGTCAATTGAAACTGCATGTATGCTGAAATTGCATGTACATTGGCTTTGTTTCTTAGGTCCAGATGCAGGTGTTTCATGTGATTCCATCTCATGGACTCCTCAGGCTTGTCTGATATTTAGGGTTACAAGAGATGAGGATTTTGGTCATTCCACATTTTACCTAAACTTCAGGATCTGAAACATCCACAGGTAGGTGGTTATATTTGGTATCAGATTGTAAAAATGGCAACAAATAAGTCATTATGTCTGTAAGTTACATATTTCTTTGTTTTAAATTGGGTTATAAAAAACCAACATTGAACTGGAATTTCTAAATGAAACACATATTTATATTCAACATTGTGGGCTCTCAGCGTATGTAATGGTGTCATAATCAATACTAGGCAATTTCAAAGTCAAAATACATTGGTTATATGTAACATATACCACTTTGTTATAGTATTAACAACGATGCAAAACTTGTAACTTATTTAAATACATACACAGTATTAAGCTTTTTTTTTTTTTTTTAAGTGTGCTTATAAAACAATGCAACACAGACCATGTAAACATATGTACATATTGGTGCCAAGGAGGCAGAACACAGTCCAGGTGGTAGCAGTTCAGATAGTAGTACAGGCAGCAGAGGAGGTACGTTAGGTAGCAGAGACAGGGTGATAGGGTGTGCATCAGTAGAGCAGCACTGAAGTAAATCAGCATCCTATGGACAGACAATCAACAGCTGGTACAGTCAGAATACAACAATCAGTTCCTGTTTAATAAAATGTTGTATTTTGAAAATAATATGATGTATTTTGTCCTGAGGGAAAGCCAAATTATTTTGTAAATGTATTTTGCCCTGTGGAATGTGCCAAATGAAATTATGACACATTTATTACTATTACTGTTGTTATTCAATTATGGAACATTTATTGCACCCTTACTTTAAGATTTAATCCCAGTTGTACATAACACTGCCAGATATGTTAATTAATGCCCCGCAAACATAATGAGTCTTTATTGATCATGTATAAATTACAACACAGTGAAATTCTTTTCTTCACATATCCCCGGTATGCCAGGAAGCTGGGGTCAGAGTGCAGAGTCAGGCATGATACAGGGACCCTGGAGCAGAGAGGGTTAAGGAACTTGCTCAAGGGCCCAACAGTGGCATCTTGACCTCCGATCAGTAAACCAGAGCCTTTATTGCTAAGAACCATTTACAATCATGTACAATCCGGTCAATTATTGCCTCTGCTGTGTTGTCTCTCTCATCCATCAGGCTCTTCACCTTAAATTGTCCACCTCCTTCGTGAGCTGCTGTATGTCCAGCTGATGAATCTCTATAGAAAAGGCTGGTGTTTCCAGAGGGGGCACAGGGACATCTGGCTCGCCTGGACTCTAGGGAGGGGGTGTTTGTAGCTGAAAATTTTTAAGATAATCCAGCCTTTTTAATTTTGTTGAAGTTGGCACTCATCTCTCAGGGAACATTGATGGAAGATAGTTCGAGTGAGTATGTGCTTCAATATTTTTTTTAAACCTGCTGTAGGACAGCCAAAGCAGTGTTTTTTAACTGGAAGGAACTTGAAGCTAAAATTCCTTTTAGTTGTTATAAAACATGATGCGAGTAAAGCCCTTGGGCTCAGAAATAAGCAGCTCTCCGTCCCTCTCTTATGGTCAACAATAAAAGCCAGAATATATCCCTTATCTCATTGGGACTAAAATACAAGTGTGCTGGTTCATCCAACACCGGAGGACTTCTGCAATAAAATTTGGATAAAGCAAAGTTACCTGTTATGAAGTGTCGACTACACACATACACATGAAGAGATGTAGTATTATTTTGACATTGCTTCAGTCTAGTATGTTGTTCTTTGAATTTGCCTAGATTTAGTCTGTTTGCTCATCTCCCATCTCTCTGCCTGCCTCCTCCACCAGCCCCCTGCTTTGCCCCCTTTATTTTGACTAGTTTTTAGTTTGTTATAATAAATTATCTCTAGCATTTCATAATGGTAGAACAGGCAAGGGCCAAAAGAAGATCAGGCATCAATGACAGAGGGAAATACATAGAGTAGTCAAATGAACAGGAAAACACTAACAGGTATGAACTAGGTTCAGAGAATGGGTCCTTTTATACTTCAGTTATTTTGCTGCCAAACATAGCCTTCAAAGGGTAATGTTACTTCTGTTACAACAACAATGGCTGAATCAAACAATGAAGGCTTTTACAACTTTATTAATTTATTTTTTTACAATTCTAAACAAAAACAGCATTATCGCAGCTTTCATATAATAACATACAAGATTCCAGAGATATGTGTGACAATCCATGAGCAGGAGGTTTATTAATAAATACCAGGAAGAATGGGCTAAAATTCCTCCTGAACAATGTGCAGGTCTGATCCACAGCTACAGGAAGCGCCTGGTTGAGGATATTGCTGCCGGGGGGGGGGGGACGTTGGGGTCAACCAGTTATTAATTCTAAGGGTTCACTTACTTTTTCCACTGTCATTTTGAATGTTGAATGAGTGTGCTCAATAAAGACCTGAAAGATCAGAATTTTTTGTGTTATTCTTTTAGGCACATTATATTTGTCAATACCACTGACTTAGATGAAGGTCAGATCACATTTTATGACAAATTTGTTCAGAAAACCATGAAATTCCAAAGGGTTCACATACTTTTTCTTGCCTTATGATCTGGAATTGAGAAGAGTCCTAACTAGGTACAGTGTGCCACCCATTATATCCATCAGAGGTGGCAGAACAGCTCTGGACACCTGGTTTTGGGTATATGGAAAAACCTGTTTAAGGACTGGGATATGGAAAGGGAGTGCAATTCTGTATGATGGGGGTAAATCTAGACGGCATGATAGAGGATTTGTCTTAGATCTTTAAAGGGATCAATTAAGCAGGGTCTTAAATTTCATGTTTCAGTAGTCTGAGTTTCTGATTCCTGGTGGAGAACTAGACCATCTGTGCTGGACAGATCTGTTGAGTGCTATTTGTCCAACAGCATCTACTGTTGTCTAATTAGCCTTTGCATTTACTTTTGTCTAATTGTCCTTTGGAGATGAACATATGTTACATATGGAGATGAACATATGTCTCCCAGTTCTGCTGACTTCTTTCATCCATTCGCTGATGATGAGAAACATAGTGGCTTCTCAATTACATTGCAATAGCAGAGGTTGGTAGCCAAGTACACATTGGAAAGGCATTAGAGCAAAGGATGAATGGGTCAGTAAATTTTGGGCATTTTCGACCAACAGGAGGTAGCAGCTTCAGTCATGTTGGTTGATACTGCAGTAGGATCTCTATGTTGAGATGCTTGATCTGGTGATTAGACTGGGGATGGTAACCTGAAGACAGGTTAACATTATTGGTTAATTACTGTCAAGATTCTTTCTAGACACATGATGTGAACTGTACAGTTCTTTGCTGGACACAGTGTCTTCGGGCAGGCCATAATATCTGCAAACTTTGAAGACATCGAAGCCAACTTCTAGTGTCTCCATGGCTGTAGCGAGCTTAAATAGAGCAATTAGATAGCATGACCTTGAAAAATTATCAATCATGACAAGGACAGTTACAGTATGTTACCTCTAGAGCAGGGATATAAAATCATGAATAAAAATAAGATTGCATGCATTACACAAATCTAATTTTGTGAAGATTTTAGCTCCTCTCAGCTCCCTGTAATCTGTGCATCCATCTTTCTTTTCCACAAAGAAGTAACCAGTGGCAGCAGGTGATCTTGAGGGCTGAATATAACCCAGTACTAAGCACTTGTTTGAACTGTATTATTTCCATATTCTAGAACACCTCAGTTTGTTGCCAGACAGAGGGTTGTTTGTTACCAGCTTTGACAAGCCAGGTGGGCACTTTTTTTTTTACTTTTAATTTAACCTTGACATATAGCACTGAATCCAGGAAAACAAAAACAGATGCACCGTATCATTGATTGTGCCCAAAAAAATAGGAAACCACAGACTTTATCTTATCAAAATCATTCTATCAGTGCTCCTGTCACCTGGATCATCATAGCAACATAATGTTTTACAGTTCCAAACTGGTGAACCCACTTAATCTCAGTGCCCACCAGAGAAGGTCTGCACAACAGATGCTATGTAAGAAAATGTTATGCGCTGGATACACACTGTTCTAGACAGCCTGGAATTAATCACATAAAAAATTTACTGGGTAACCAATACTGCTGGCCATCCATAACTCAAGATATTGAGCAATTTGAAAAGTCTTAACACAGACCTCTTGTCCAGTACCCACAGGTCTCCTTGAACCTCTGCCCCCAAAGAACCTGGTCACATATCTCTGTCGACTTCATTATTGAGTTCCCATTATTGAGTTCCCCTTTACAAATTTTCATTACAATACCACTGTCAATTATGCATTAGAATTTGGTATAGCAATTGCTGACAGTGTATTTAGAATGAACCCGCCCTCACCACTGCATTTCACCAGAAGTGACTCAGAATAAATTTTGAGAGAGAATTCCACATTGAATCCTCTCAGAGATTTATAATTTTAGAACACAAACTAACATTGCTAGATTTAGTACATCAAAATGCCAAAAGTACTGGGAGAAAGATCTGTGCTTCTATTGGGGAAAAGAAAGTCACCACATCACCCAGTATCCCACATGCTACAGAACATAATAGGCTCGACTAGATGGACAAAACCAAGCACTACTCTGCACAAAAACCAATTTCTATTTCAGCACTCAACACCATGAGAAACCAGGAACTCCATAAAACATGTCATGGTTCTTCACCTCCAGATAGAGACTCAATCGCTCAAAGCCCATACAGGCCCTGAATAGCAGACGAGTGGAAACATCACCGATCACACCATTCCCGTGTTCATTTGTATGAGTGCTCTGCACAGTGAGAATATTTACTTTGGCACATCTATCTACCCCATGGTTCTAGGACTCCACTGACTCCAAAATTATTTAAATTTTGCATAGTCAATCCACCTAATGATATATTTTTGAAAGTTCGGAGAAAAGCGGTGAACTCAGAGAACCCCACTTGGAAACAGGGAGAACAGAGAGAGTAATGAGCTCAAGATGGAATAAAGTACACTGGAGCTGTGAGTTGGTCACTGCATTACTGTGCTGAATTATGTATTTATTTATTCATGCTGAGTCATGGAGAATATACCCGAAAGGCACAAAATTCACGTTAAGAACCAAGTTTTGAATACACTTCTAGCAAGCAAAGGCACAGAACACAGTCTAAGGATGACACGGTGGCCTGTTGAATGTGTGCTATATTTATGAAACTACTTACAGATGAGATGAGGTGCTCATAACAATGCTTCTGATTTCCTGCCCAACAAAAGTTAGATAATGTCAGAAAAGGAGCCAAAATTTGTTGCTGTTGTTTATAGTACATGCTGCTCTCAAATAAGCCTATGACCTTTGCTGCTGATTCATTTTATGTATTGACAGTTTCATTATAACCTTTTGAAAATGGAAACCATTATATATATATAAGCCACTATTGATTTCCTTTTTCAATCCTCATGAAACTGATTTGCAAGTGCTAACATTAGTGCTATTACTACTAGTGGTTCAATTATAGTAATAACACACATTACTGTTGGAAAATCATTTATCTTTGAAGCAAGTATGAACACATCTGAACATAAATTTCATAGTTTTGTGCAAAAAATTTGTCTACTAATACTTTTATGCAGTTAAACCATGCAGGAAAATACGCTAGTCATAGTTATGGTCATTGGATAATATTTTTACTAGGTTTGTCCAAGATTGTTGTCATTCAGTCAGTTATTGTATACATTTTATTCTGAAAGTAAGGCTGTTGCTGGCAAGCTAATTGTGTGTGTGTGTGTGTGTGTGTGTGTGTGTGTGTGTGCTACAAAGGAGCCGGTTAAATGAAGCACTAATACTGATCTCACAATTAGTCATTTTAGCTTGTGAAAGCCATCAGAGCTTGATCTGAACCAAGCAAAAATTAGGAGAGTTCTGGTGATCTAAAATGGACTGTTTGGCTCTATCCAAACAGTTGCCAACATACAAGTTAATGTTCACCTTGGTTTAGAGAAGGCTTAATTAATAGCTAAAGTTTAAAATGGCTATTCAATTCACAGTGTTGTGTAATTTTAGTTGGGTTAAATGAAACTTAAATTAGATGAAAGTCACTATTAGTGTTATGTATTGGAAAGGAAATCACTACATTGATCAGGTGATTTATATTGTGGCACACCATGCGCTCTAGGGAGAGGAAGAATGCAAAAGCTTTGCAGCAAAGCTATGTGTTTCTATCACTCTCTCTAATAGTAATAGTAAAGCCTCTTTAAGTTCAGAAAAATATAGCCTGGGGGGAAAAAACAACCTTAGTTTAAATAAACGTGCTGATTGTAAGAGTGAGTCCTCAGAAATAAGTAATTAAACTTGCTGTTTATTCAATAATAATTACAGGAATCGGCTTTAATCAGTTAAGTGACCTTAGGAATTAATTCATTTTATAATCAGTTGGGATAATCTATTATGTTATTATGTTTTAATAGTATGCAGTCATTTTAATAAAATCAATTCATGGTTACAAAGGATGATGTTAGAAAAGGATTTTCTAAAGATGGTATTATATTAGGTCAGAGTGACATACAGTATGAGCTAATGTTTGCTGATATGACATGTCTATGACATGGTGTACTGATCTGATATACTTACTTAAGGACAAAACTCTGAGTCTTGATTAGGTAAACATTTTGAATGTAAAAACAATACTTATCTTTAGTTTGTACATGATGTCCAGCATGTTTCATCTGTATAAATTAGGGGTTAAAAGAGTGCAGAGTGGAGACGGTCAGCCCACCTCTGAACATATGGGAAAGTTAAAGACCTTTGATTAGACTACTGCTTTTTAACATGATTTGATTGATGAATGACGACCATGACTGAAAATGATCTGATTCTTCAGCAATAGTTTTATTTTTCTTTAACTTGGTTTTTCTTTTCCTTTTTAAAGTGTAATTTTGGTTTTCTAATAATAAAACATTTTTATTGCTTTATATATTTGGTCCAAATATGATTTCTTACATTCACTACATATTTGATTTAACATACTGTATATTTAACCCGCATGTGTTACACTGGCATCCATGTGGTGCAGGGAGTAGCAGCGAGAGTACAGAATGAGAAGAGTGATTCTCAGTGAACTTGGCTGTCATGTTAAATCACTTGACACAGTATAAATGGCTTCAGGGCATAAAGTATTGGCTTGGAAAATCAAAGCAAATCAAACAGAATTTTAAAAGAAGATCTATGGAGAATTTTCTACTCCTGGATGGAACACCTACAAAGCTCTACTGCTCCCCCTCTACCATATGAATAAACAGATTGTAGAGTTTGCAAATAAAAGGTAGTATGTAGACTACACACCCAATACACATTCTCATTCGTACCCTGCTGAAAAGAAGAAAACCATTTCATGAACCAGGTACAATTGCACATAGGGCTGCTTTATACTTCTCCATTGAAGTGTAAGCATTATGCAGTATTCAGGTTTATGACTCACAGAAGCTCACAGACTGAGGTTAACAATCTTAACAATACAAAGCATGCTACTGTATGTATTTGTGGTACTGTGCATCACACTGATTGGTTTAGCAGGCAAGTATTAACATTTGAATATCAATGCACAAGCAAATATACTTTTAGTTTTTTCATCCATTTCGAATTGCATTCCTTTGTCTTGACTGGGTTTTAGATAAAGGTTTGTCACTAGTCGACCTTGATTATTTGGATACATTTAAATGATAAATCCCATTGTAATCATTTACCTTTAAACCTGAAGAAAACTAGGGGCTAGAAAATTAAAAGCAGAAAATGGCAACGAATCAAATAAATATCCAATAGGAGCCAAGTATATTCCTGCATATTGATAAGTATATATTGTAGTCTGGATAATCTTAATTGTAATTATCACGTTAATCATATTAATCATTTAACAATAATTAATCATATTAACAATATGGCCTTTACAAAATAGCATTTGATCCAGCACATTGTCCCAACATTTAAAATAATAATAATAATTCTGGATTAAATGGAAGTTGTGATCATCTGTTTATAATACTTGAAACTGAGAATTATTTATTAATAATGTACTGCTTGTTTCACCAGAACATGTGAGTCACCATGGAACAACCAAATAGGAGAGAGAGAGACAGAGAGAGAGAGAGAGAAAGAGAGAGAGAGAGAGAGAGAGAGAGAGAGAGTGAAGTGTGTGTGTGTGTGTGTGTGTGTGTGTGTCTGTCTGGAGCGAAGGAGACATGCCTTTACCATTCTCAGGTAGTTCATCATGCTTGTGCTGTGCTCCAAGAGGATTTGCAGGAGTGTTGACTTGCCTCCACATTCTAGCTTATTTTCTGCTTCTACATGAGCAACAGCAGTAAGAGCCGAAACAAACAAACACACATTAGAGTCGAGTACTCCATTAGAGCATTAAGAGATGCTGTCTGTCACAAAGCCTCCCAACTCTAAAGGGTTGCACGCATGGATGTTTTTTATACTGCAAACCTTGAGAAGTGAGCTTCTATAATTTATCAGGGGCATATGGCTCATTGTTTTTGTCACAGAATTCTATTTGTAGACCTTTAACTCATTTTATATAAAAATGAGTTTTGGGATATTTAAAAAAAAAAAATCCATCTACCAGCATTTCAATATACAGTAGAAGGAAACCTGGGAACCCAGGAAAGCTAAGAGGTGGAAACACAACCTGCTCTATCACTGTGCTGCCCAAGAAACACTTCATAGCACCAAATGACCACAGAGTGATGTGTTAGGAGTTTCGTGCAATAGGAAATTGCATTTTTTTACCTAAAAAAATATAATTAATAAAGTGGATTTCTGTAACCCACCACATGAGAATTCTATTCACCCTTTTGTCTTCAAAATAGCAGTCTTGCTAGCTGCACTAAGCCATTTGTAAATGCATTTTTGGGAACAGAATTTAATTATCACCTGCTGCATCCATATGCCTTATGATGATAATTTATTTAAGCTAATGCTCTCAGTTCTATGGTAAGCAACCATGTGTTTTTTATTCTACTTACATGAAAACCCTCATAATGCCTACATAACTACATGTAAACAAGAAAATATTGTAATAACCAAAACCAACAGTAGAATAAGAGCTAATATAGTCAAAACCACCAGTGTATCAACAAAATGTTCTGTTGCCAGGAGCATCTGAATCCTGAAACATGGGCTGTGCCCTGTTGAAAATCCAGTAATGTTCATTCTTTGATCAATGGACTAAGAGGAAGGTTTCAGAGCATACTATAGGGAGGGAGTGAATGAGATGAGAGATGGAGGAAAAGAACAGGGTGTGGAGGAACCACAGAAGAGTTTTTGTCTGTGAACCGACAGCTTTACTTCGCTTTGGATAGAGGTGACCCATATTTCCAGAGTCACTCTAAGACAGCCTTCTCAGAATTTGTTCTAAACAAAACAATACTGACAATCAATTTAAGATCGTGGAGAATTTTACAGCTAGATCCTGGACTACACTGACCTATACATACTGTATGTGCACTAGGTAAAAAAAAAACAAAAAAACAAAAAAGGACGGAGAAGTTAATCAAATCTTGAACAAGATGATGTAACTATAAGAAAAAGAATATAAATACACAGAACATAATCACAGTGATTAAAATCGCATTTTATTTAAAGACCCTACTAAGAAGCAACTTTACTAGTTATTTATTATTAGTAATTGCCTAGCAATATGATACGTATATAGTATACTGTATTGTAGTAATTATGAATACTGCAAAATCTACAATTACGAGTGGAAGACAACTGTCATATACGCTGCAGTAGAGGTGCGTGTGTGAAGGATAAGGGGATTTCAGCACATTGAATATGCTATTACTGAATAGCACATGTGAGGGTGGTAACAGCTGAACATTTATTGCATTTACACTCTCTGCCTTACACATACACTTACTCCAGCAATGCAATGTAATTCATTATTATCAGGGAAGACAAAGTACACAGGTTGGCCATAAAGCATACCCTCATGAGTAGAGTCAAACACAGTCATAACATTGCCTGTGTAAATATGTTAAATATATGAATTATACATGAAGGTCTCTCTTTCTCACACACACATAAACACACACAAAGCAACATGCAAGGGACAAATAATTTGGTTAACATTTTCCCCTGTCTAATGTCTGTTCCTCTACCTCCCTGCACCAGCCTGCTGCTGAGCAATTAAGTGTAGAACTGTATCTTGTACAGATATATTTTAAGATAAATTGCTATGTATGAATCACATAGTGCGACTCCAGGCAGCCCTGTGAGCAAATGACATATGATCCAATGAAACAGAGCTCTAATTACAAGAAAACGGGTGGTTCACACTGCAATGGCTGGTTCAGTCACATTTATCCTGCTGATAGCTAATTTGCTGAAATATGTTCTGAGGGGAGAGTGAAGAAAGAAACAGATGGCATTACTTAAGTGTTACAAATGGTGGAGGCATGTGTCAAATTATAAAGATCTAATTTGCCAAAACATCAACAGGTTTTAAGACTACCAGATCTTCAAGTACCATGCAAAGTGAAAACTGCAAAGACTTTCTAATCTTTCAGTAAGACTGATGTCTTATTTGCTTTACTGGACAAACCCACTTTGAAAGGGCTCAGAAATTAAAAACTTCTTAAGATTTCTGAGGATCTTTCTTTTTTTTGGCTTAGTTTTAATCCCTTGTGTGTGTATACAAGAGCAAGAGATTTTTGTTAGGCTGCCAGAAAATGTAATCATGGTTTAGAGTTGCATAATTAATAGCGTTATAACATGTTTTTGAACAATTTCTTCCACTTGGCTCACTCTTTAGGTTGAACTGTATTTGGTCTTGAGATTTAGTGTCTTGAGGCAATTTCTTGTCAATGAAAGTCAATTAGGCACACAATTTGTCACAATTTTATTTTGTGATCAAAACATTTAAAAAGTTGGATTTTATAATCACTGCATCTACTTGATTTGCATCTCAATAATTAGTGTCTCAATAATGTACACAGCAGCATAGATGGAATAAAGAGCAGTACTGTTTGCCTCATCAGCTGTCTACAACAGACTGTATTTATGTAGATATAATGGCTTAATAAGCCCTGAGCTTTGGTTGGAGAATAAATCACTGCTGTAGTCATAAGAATGAAAAAGAAGATTCACTAAAATGGGGACACTAAAAGAGCTAAATAAAGTAAGGTAGAGTCCTTCTGGCTAATCAAATATTTTCATTTCAAATCCTGCCCAGTCATTTGGAAGTACACTATGTTCCTAGGTCATACTAAACAGTTGCCCTGTAAATGTTTTCAAAGTTCAAGTCCATCCATTCTGAAACAAAAACCCTCTCTAAAACTCTTCAGACTTATTTAAAGTTGAATCTTTTCCATTACATACACACAGAATATAATGTTTCTGTATTTCTGAATTTGTAATGAAAAGAAAGACAGTACAAAACAGCTACCAAAGTATAGAAAATTGGCAGAGGTAGGGTCATTATCCCAAATTGGTGAGTCATTTATATGAAATATATCAAATTAATGTGCAAAATGGTCATTACAATAATTCCCCAATTACATCCAATGTCCGTAAAAACTCCAATAGAACCCTGCTCTTCTGTTACATTGATGAAAACTCACCTGTATTATTCCAGTCTTGTGATTATGAGTAAAGATGCACTGTGTAAAATGCATTTCTAATTAAACTGCAGGAGTGAATATACAGCTCTGGAATAAAATTAAGAGACCACTACAAATTTGTCTTAAATCAGCATCTCTACTATGTACAGTATGGCAGCAGTTCCATTCCAGTGTCTGTTGAATTCCAACACAGGCACTGTGCCATGTTCTACTGAATGAGGTACTGATTAGGTGATCACCAGAACCAAATCTTATTTAATGAGGAAAAGTATAAAAACCACTCCTGTGGTCATCACTATCCTCTTGCAATAGGACCTGCTGGATGGCAAAGACAGTGCTAGTAGTACCTCAAACATAATTGGAATCAAAAATAACTACTGACCATGTCAAAAGTGTTGAAAAGGAAAGATTTGAGTGAGGAAAAGAAGGGTTAAATTCTGGCGTTACTAGCAGAAAGATACAGTGAGCATCGGGTGCTTCCATCCTTAAAATTTAAAAGACGGCAGTTCATAAGAACAAGGTCAAGCAGCAGACATTGGGGACAACAAAGCTACAGACCGGCAGAGCGCGAAAATGACTCTCCATTGACTAGGATGACTGCCAACTCATTCAAATGTCACTCAGCAACCGTAGGATGACATCAAGTGACCTTCAAAAAGAATGGCAAACAGCAGCTGGCATGAAGTGCACGGTGGGAACGGTTCGAAACAGGCTCCTATGGGCAGGGCTGATGTCGAGCAAAGCTAGAAAAAAATCCATTGTCAATGAGAAGCAAGGAAGAGCCAGGCTATGGATTGCAAAAGACCATAAGGATCGGACTGTAGAGGACTGGAGTAAGGTCATCTTCTCTGATGAGTCCAATTTTCAGCTTTGCCCAACACCTATTCATTTAATGGTTAGACAGAGACCTGGAGAGGTCTACAAGCCACAGTATCTCACACACACTGTGACATTTCGTGGAGGATCAGTGATGATCTGGGGAATATCTGGGGACAAATAGGGAATTTTTGTCTTTGTGAAGGACATGTGAAACAAGCCATTTACAAGATTGTTCTGGAAGAAAACTTTCTTCCTTCTACTCAGACAAGATTGCCCAACTCTGAGGATTGGTTTTTCCAGCAGGACAATGCTCCATGTCACAGAGCCAGGTCAATCAAGGTGTGGATGGAGGACCACCAGATCAAGACCCTGTCGTGGCCAGCCCAATCACCAAACCTAAACCCATTTGAAAACCTCTGGACTGGGATCATGTGGAAGAAGGATGGTAACAAGTCATCAAAGAAAGCTGAGCTGCATCAATTTTTGCACCAGGAGTGACCTAAAGTCACCCTACCTCAATGTGAAATACTATTGGAGAGCATGCCAGGACAAGCTGTGATTGAAAATCAGGGTTATTCCACCAAATATTGATTTCTGAACTCTTCCTAAGTTAAAACATTAGTGTTGTGCTGCAACTAAAACAATTATGTTAGATTTTGGTTGGAGATTAAACCTACAGAAAGGTGTAGTATGGGTCTGAGTCCACCTTTGACAAGTTCAAGTTGAGACCAAGTCCTTAACCAATCGAGTCTGAGTCCAAAATAGGCTGAGTTGGACTCAAGTCTGAGCCCTTAATGGTCGAGTCCAAGTAAAGGCTGAATTCAAAAAGTAATTAAACTGGGGGAAAAATTTAATTGCAATTGTAAACTCAACACTGAGCTGTTAAATTAATATTTTAACCTTCACAAAAACCAATGACAACATAAATGTAACAAAAATACCACTATTACATTCTGCCATTGCCATTTAATATTTTTTATTGAGCATTATTATTATGTCATCAGCACCACAACTAGTTTCCTATCAAAAAAAGGGATATAGATGTATATGTTGAACTTTTATTATATTACAAGTGTATACAAATTAACCTGTTTTGTTATTCTATCACACTCTATTGTGTTCTCCAGTTCAAGGTGGCATTTCAGTGATTTGATGCATCTCTCCTACAATTATATAGACTTGGAGAGAGAGTACAGAGAAGAGTTACACTTAGCAGCATGTCATAACAACAAGCTTTATTCATGCTTTATTACTGCTTTTAACCTGTGGTTTTAATGAATCACAGCAAACTCATTTCTGAACTCAGCTCTTTTCTTGTAACTTTGTTCATTTTAATTCCTAAAATGAAAAAATAGAAATAAAAATCCCTATGAGCAGGGTTTATGATCTTTACTACATAAAGACAGTACTACATTAAGTACATTTCACATTTGACATGAAATTCAAGACTGGAATCACTAAATGCTAATGTTTAGGGGTGGGCGATATGACTACAATCTTATTTCACAGAAAATACTACGGAAATTGAATAAAGCAATTAAATGTGAAATAAATTAGAGTTCACTGTATGACATATACAATGATTCTTATTTAATTTACTGAAGTTGTTCAGTCAAATGAGTGAGTGAGTGATTTTCTCTTTGTCTTTTGTTGTTTGATTAACATTAGTGACACAGACAGCAGCAGGTTTATTAGGCCTGTGTCACTTTAAGTCCTAATCCAATATACTGTACCGACACACCTCCGATTTCTTTCCCAAATGTTTATACTCACTTAAGAAATAACTGCGGTTACATTAATACTCAGCCAGACCTGCATTTTGACATGATTTCTGTGCATGCACTTAGGTGTGTCAAGTGTGTCAGGCAGGGAGACATTCATTAATTTTATTTTGCTATTTATTTTTTATATTTCTTTTTCTTTTCATGTTGCACATGATGTGGACTCGGCTGTACTCTGAGAAATTTCAGAGAAATCTGAGAAAGTCAGAGTAAATGTCAGAGTCCGTGTCAAGTGCATGACAAGTACGGGATTGAGTACCCCGACTCTAGAATGGTGTATCTCCAAAAACAGGGTTGGTGACCACTGATTTAAATTATGTCATAAACTGTCATAAAATGAAAGCATGATTTAAGGTACTCTAACATACATTTGCTAACTTTACTTGTAAAAGTGCATCTACTTGTAAAATAGCTACTGAATTCAATGTATAATATTGTAATAAGTGGTACTTAAAAAAAATTGCAGTTTGGCAGGTCAAACGGCTCCCATTTAGGATAATGACCCGGTATGACCTGTAAACACAACAGTGCACACACAGTATTTACTGGGCAATCAAATGTACAGTACATCCGAACAAAATAAAGATACTGCTTCATGCTGAAGAGTTACATGTAAAGGACAGATGTGATTCATCTCTGCCTCAACATGATTGCACATTTTTAATTCCCAGAAGCAAGAAAGCCTCTTACCAGAAAGGTGAAGATATACAGTTCAGGCATATCATTGGTCAGTCTTTTCTAAACAAAATGGCACACAGCCTTGTGATAAAAAGTGAATTACATGTGAATTTCACTTAAAAGGCATAATGTATTGAGGTGCTTCACATCTGAACACTCCATACAGCATTCTCTATTGCATGTCAGAATAAACAATAAGGTGCAGAGTTCTTTGAGCACTTTACAGATAGATTGAACAGAATAAAAGCAAAGAGCCAATAATTCCATCCATTTTCTGTACCACTCATCCTTGTGGAGGAGCATATCTCAGGGATCTCGGGGCACAAGGCAGAGGACACCGTAGATGGGATGCCAACCCACCTCTGGGCACAATCACACACACACACACACACACACACACACACACAAAGGACATTTTGGAAATGCCAAATCAGCCTACAACACATGTAATTGGACTAGGGGAGGAAACCACAGGGTAACCCTGAAGGACAGGGAGAACATGTAAAGTCCGCACACATGGGACAGAGGCGAGACTTGAACCCCCAACCCCGGAGATGTGAGGCTAGCCCATACTTCATTCTGTTTATCACAATCTGTGAAACAGTCACAAACCTGGCCAATGAGTACCCTCTTAGCAGCATATTACCATACAGTATATATAAAATAATATTCACTGGCTTCTAATTAAATATGCTCTCATGATCATTGCATTTTTTATAAATCATTGCACTTAAAAAAAATATGTCAATTATCTTATTTATTAATTACAAAATGACTTCCTCCTGTTTGTTCATTAGTCATTATGGGTAATAGTTTCATAACTGCACATGCAGGCTGGTTAGTTTTTTGAAACAATGTACAAATGGCACTGCAACATTATGTAACCAATTTAAATTTAAGAGACTGTGTGCAGTGAAAACATTATGCAAATTTGCTGCAGAAATTTTGTTATAATCTACAGTTTTTCTTTAGTACAGCAGATTCAGATCAAGCTGATCAAAATGTCAGATTGTGCAGCCCTATATTAAAGAGACTGTACAAAACATGGCTTTCAATTAGCAAGATCTTGAAAAGGTAAAGAAGTGTATGGAGTGGGTCAAATATTGTTTAACACTAAAAAGGTCACAGGGGCCCAGTTACCCATAGAAAAGTTATTATTACAGTGTAAATATAAATCAATACTTTATCACAGTAAGATTTTGGACAAAGCACATGCTTCTTGGGCCTTTAGTAGAAAATAAATGGGATTAGCTTTCACAACTCCAAGCAAACCTAAGCCTCCAGATCCAATGTACAAATTACAAATGTTACAAATTACACAATGATGATAAATATTACCAGTTACTATGTCCCAGCAAATTAGAGAATACAAAATTGGCTTTACTCTTTAGCAAGCAAATAAGCTAAATCTCCATCTAACTATCCTGACTCATTCTCTCACTCTGCTACTTTCACTGTGGAGTCAAACTTCTTTGTGTCTAGTCAGCACATAACTATGCAGGCAAATTTCTTGCCAATTCAGACAAAGTACTAACTGTGAATTACTATTACATGATTGGCAGGACAACTCACAGCAGCTCAGGAACATCATATTATCAAACTTAGGCAGAAGTGATCATTCAAGAATTGACAAGGTTACATTAGTTTGTAGTGAATGATAGAACACTATATAAGGGAAAAGGATTCAGGACTGTTGGAGTTTTGGCTTTGTTCTTGATGAACAATTAAGAAAGGCATTTATTTGTTTTCTATATAAAACACTTGAAAAAACATATATCATGTTTAAAAATAAATAATAATAAAATAAAAAAGACATTATACTCTATCTCTCTCAGCCACAGAGATTTGCAGAGCCTACATTCAGCCTATGGGCCAGTGCATGCGCCACACTGAAGTGTGGAGCACAACCATTTTACCTTGAACCATAGCCTGTATTGTTGTCAGCTAAGTAGTAACATTAGGTGAATAGTTCTGAATGAAACTACACAGTTACACTGAAGTAGATCAGTCATGCATGGGAATTGTTATTTGATCAGGCGAAATGACGGACGCTAGCTAAAAGACCAGCTTGAGATTAATTAATGTGAAGGAGAATGATGCAACACAAGACACATTATGAAATGTTTTCCTGTATGTAGCTTGTAATAGCATTTTTCTTACAGAAAGGACAAAAAATATATATAGTAAAAAAAAATATGACATAAAATTCAACATGCTGAAGCATTGTCTGCCACAGTCTTCTGTGAGCAACTTACAAACCCTCACTGGCAAAGCAGATGGCCCATTGTGACTAGAGCAATAGAAAATGTTTGTGACAGTTATCAGAGACTTTAAATTAATGTAAAATAGAATAAACTGTGGATCTTTTACAAAATTTGGCAGTAGGCCCAAAAATCAGTTTAGCTCATTGGATTATTCAAATCTATCTTCTGTAGTGTTTTAATGGCAATTTTTTTTCAAAATATTTATATCAACATTTAGTCATATATGGAGATACCAAGTAAATATCTTCTGTGTTGTAACAGTATAACTGTTATATATTGCACTTACAAACTAAGACACAAATTGTTGTTGTTAGTTCTAACTCAAACTCCTTCTGCAGTTTGCTTCACAC
This sequence comes from Ameiurus melas, assembly GCA_012411365.1. Lineage (NCBI taxonomy): Eukaryota > Metazoa > Chordata > Actinopteri > Siluriformes > Ictaluridae > Ameiurus > Ameiurus melas. The sequence continues at coordinate 16,322,229 of CM022759.1, read as the reverse complement.
AGTGTGTGCAAAATTGTTTTCATTCTTGAACATGTACAGCATGATTAATAACAACAACAATAATAACAATTATAATAATAATAATACTGGCACCCTGTCCTTGTGCCCAATGCTTCCTGGGATAGGCTCCAGGTTCCCTGTGACCCTGAAGAAGGAATAAGCGGTTGAAGATGGATGGATGGATGGATGGATGGATGGATGGATGGATAATAATACCTTACATTTATGTAATGCTTTTCTAGGCACTCAAAGACTTTAAATAGTTGGGGGTGGGGGGAGGGGGGTGAATCTCCTCCCACAGTCTGTAGCATCCACATGGATGATGTGAAGGCAGCCATAGTGCGCGAGAAACCACCACACATCAGCTAACCAGCTTAAGTAACCACCAATCAAAACAAAACATCAGTTTAATTTTGCGCTTATATAAATCCTATAATTATTATGAAACTAACTTCATGTTCATATCAAACATCAGAATGAAGAAAAAGTGTAATCTCTGTGATCGTGGCATGGATGTTGGTACCAGAAGAGCTGGTTTAAGTATTTAATTTAACTGCTGATCTCCTGGCGTTTTCACACACAACAGTCTCTAGAGTTTAAACAGAATGGTGTAAAAGGAAAAAAGAAGGCAAAGAAATTCAAGCACTGATGGTAAGACCTGCATAGCCACAAGCAGAAAGAAGAAATAAATCAACTCTGTGACTAAGGTAAGCATTCCTTCCACATGAATCCATCAATCTATAGATTAATTGCTACCAGAGGATGCGTGCAGGACTCTCTCTCACTACAATAATATCTAGGATAAACATATATTAGTGACTGATGCATTAGGCATCTTCAAAAACATTAATAAGCATAAAATTAAGCAGCCTGTGTGTGTGTGTGTGTGTGTGTGTGTGTGTGTGAGAGAGAGAGAGATTGTGAATGCTAAAGACATTTCTCAACAGCACAAGCTTTTCAGCATTACCATCGCCATATATTATCATGAGTCTAAGACTTGCTGAAGGCTCTCATAAGAAATTGATGGCTTCTCTACCACTTTCCAGATGATAAAAGCATGTCTATAAGCCCTCAATAACATATCATTACAAGTATACAAGTAAACACATAAATTTATCCAAAAGCATTAGCCTCTTAGCAAAGTTTTTTTGGGGGTAAAAGGGCTCAGAAAGGCTAATTGCTAAATTCTCAAGACTGGCTCACTGCATCTTAACCTCATATTCAGACAGCTGTATGCTACGAAAAGATTGAAAGCGATTACTATCAGAAAGCAGATAAGCTTGTAACTGAGGCAACAGCAACCGTTAATGAAAAATGGAGACTGGTATAAAGAGATCAGCTATACATCACTGAGCAATTTCCTGAAATACAACCATGCAAAAATTAACTTTAGATTTAGCATGGGTCTAAAAGACAGGGTCCAAGTTTTGTTTTTTTTTTTTTTTTTAATTACAGTGGTTGCAAATCACAATCCAACTGGGTTTCAAAGTTATTATGCCTTTAAATTGAATTGAATAAACAATTTTAATATAAATAGGTTCTGTGAGTGGAAAGTTCAGACAGAAAAAATATCTGGCTCCAATAAATAGTTGGTTTTTTTTTTAAGTTATGGTAAATGGTCTGCACTTATATAGATCTTTTTAACCTTAGCAGTTAACCTTAGCGCCTTACGCTGTTGCTCATTCACACTGTTATGTTATTCAATATATTCCTGTTTGCTCTATGTGCCATTTGTGTGTCGGTGGTGGGCTGGGTTTTCTTTTGTCTCCTCCCTCTTCTCTAGACGGCGGGGTCTAGAGAAGAGATGTGATTGTCCAGTAGCAAGCCGGAACGTGACGCATGCAGTACCCGCCTACTTCCGGCTTGCTACTGAACAATCACATCTTGTTCCCGACTGCTCCAGCATGGTGCGATGGGATTGGTTGCCGGCGCGCTTTCGGAAGTGGAATTGAGCCCTGTCAGTCATCATCCCTGGGCAGATCATTGCCATTTGTGATGTGTTGTCATTTGAGACAAGTGCATTTCACCTGAGTATGACCTTATGCCTGTTTTGACTTTGTTTATGCTCTGTCCCCTTATGATTCATGTGATACCCTTATACATGTATGTATATGGTATTTTGTTATTTAACGCACTAATAGTCACCTTTGTAAATAGTGCACGGTTAGGAGTGGTTTGTAGGAAGTCGGTGCCATTTTTGTTGATTCATCTTTTCTCCTGTTTTGGGTTAGCAAGGGAGTGAGGGAAGACAGTGTATTTTTGTTTTCTTTGTCTTCTAGGTTAGCTAGTTTACTTTGGTCAAGAGGGAATTTCTGTTTATTATTTTGGCCTGGCCTGCTTCTGAAGATTAAGACCACTGTGTGTAGAAAAGGTGCTCTGTTTGGGAGAATAATTTATTTTTTTTTTTTAAACAGAAATGCAATCTTGGTCTCACCAACACGTTTTTTTTTTTATATTAAAAATTTTCTTGTATGTTGCAGCCCGACCTAGACCGGGTTCGTAACAACACACCTCACATGCAAGGTGGTAGCTTGCCATTTGGAGCAACGTGGGGTTCTGTTTCTTGCTCAAGGACACTTCGGCATGTGGAGACGAGTGGGCCGGGGATCGAACCGCCAGACCTACGATTAGTTTACAAACTATATATATATATATATATATATATATATATATATATATATATATATATATATATATATATATATAAAATGTATGGAGACAGGCTTGGCCAGTCCTTCACCTTCTTTAGCAAAGCACTGGTCATCTTGGAGGTGTGTTTGTTGTTGTTGCTGGAATACTGCATAATGTTTATGATGATCTGCTCTGGTGGAAATACCTCGTCTGGCTTCTAGGTGCGTACGTAGCCGAGTCGGTCTTCGTTCTTCTTCGGGCGGAAGAGCGTCCTTTAATTTCCTCCTTCCGGGGCTGGAGTGGAGGGAATCTCACCCCAGGTTCACCAATCAGCAGCCGGCGAGGAGTGGGTGGCCCCAAGTCCACGTGATGGCCCTTCTGGTTAGTGTTGGGTCCGGCGTGGGGCTGCCCACCTTGCACCGGTCCGGCAGTCGGGGAAGGAGCGATTCTCTTACCCTGCGCGTCGGGTGTTGGTCCACCGCGGCAGTACCCCCCTCAGCTCCGAGCCTACTGCCGCTGGGTGGTAGGCCCAGAGCGTGTCTCGCCGCGAGAGCCCATCTGCGTTCCCGTGCAGGGCCCCCGCCCGGTGTTGGACCTGAAACGAGAAGTCCTGCAGGGCGAGAAACCACCGAGTGACCCTGGCGTTCGTGTCCTTGGCCTTGGCCATCCACTGTAGAGGCACGTGGTCTGTGACCAGGACGAAGTGCCGGCCCACTAGGTAATATCGTAACTCTTCGATGGCATACTTTATCGCCACGGCCTCCCGCTCTACCGCTATGTACCTCTTTTCAGCAGGGGTCAGTTTCCGGCTGTAGAGGACCGGGTGCTCTTCCCTGTCGAAGGTTTGGGAGAGGACTGCGCCCAACCCGGTTTCAGACGCGTTGGTGTGTACCGTGAATGGCAGCGTGAAGTCCGGGTTCCGCAACACAGGGGCGCTGGTGAGGGCCTGTTTCAGGGCTTGGAAGGCCCTCTCCGCCTCAGTTGACTACTTCACCCGGTCCGGCTGGCCCTTTTTGGTGAGATCTGAGAGAGGTGAAGCTATCACAGAGAAGTTAGGCACAAATCTTCGATAGTACCCTGCCAACCCCAAGAAGGCATGTACCTGTTTTTTTGATGTGTGTCGAGGGTAGCCCTTTACGGCGTCGATCTTCCTCTCCTGAGGTTTCAGCAACCCCTGCCCGATGCGGTATCCCAGGCACTGTGCCTCGGTTAACCCCAGGTGACATATCTTGTGGTTGGCTGTCAGTCCAGCTTTCTGGAGCCCCCTCAGGACCTCCCCCAGATGGAACAGGTGGTCCGACCAGGTGGAGGAATGGATGACGACATTGTCCAAGTAGGCTGCTGCGAAGCTGCGGTGGGGTCGTAGGACAATGTCCATCAGCCATTGGAAGGTGGGCGGTGCCCGGTGTAGGCCAAAGGGGAGGACCTGGTACTGCCAGTGGCCTGTGGAGGTGCTAAAGGCCGTCTTGGCCTTGGCATCGGGCGCTAGGGCAACTTGCCAATACCCCTTTGTGAGGTCTAGGGTAGATATGAAGCGGGCCCTCCCCAGTCGCTCCACAAGGTCGTCCACTCGGGGGAGGGGGTAACTATCGATGTCCGATACCTGGTTCAGCCTCCAGAAGTCATTACAGAGTCGCATGCTTCCGTTGGGTGGTTGACTCCTCGATAATCCCCTCCCTTAGCATTCGCCGGTTATACACCCACTGCTGTTCCTCCTGTACTATTGGCGCCACTCGGTTAATCCTTTCTTGCATCTCCTGCATGTAGTCAATGACCGAGCGGAACTGATGTTCGCGGGCGACATCCAGCAGTCCTCGTGGCCGCCGCCCAAACAGGAGCTCAAATGGGGTGAAGCCTGTGGACGCCTGGGGGCACTCCCGGACAGCGAAGAGTACATAGGGAAGGAGGAGGTCCCAGTTCCTCCCCTTCTCGTCTACCACCCGCCGCAGCATCCGTTTGAGCATCTGATTGCTCCACAGTCCCGCCTCCGCCGGTCGGGCGTCTTCGGTGTTGCTTCACCTGCAACACACGCCACAATCCGTCGTTCTAATTTTGATACAAATGGCTTACCTTGGTCGGTCAGGATGTCCTTGGGTATGCCCACCCGGCTAAAGAAGAGTACCAGCTCCCTAGCGATGTTGGGGGAGCTGGCTTTGTGTAGCGGCACAGCCTCAGGATACCGGGTGGCGTAGTCCACAACAATGAGGATATATACATGTCCCCGCGCGGACTTGGGAAGGGGGCCCGTTGGTAGAGGAGGCCCCCTTTTACGAGGAAGTACAAGGTGGGGAGCCTCAGGTCAGGGTTCTGGGTGACCCCCAATATCACGCACACTTGTGCCCAGCAGTGTTTCTGGCGGTCGTCCGCCTTCTGCTCCCGACCAAACTTCCCTTCTCGGTTCACCTGTTGAAACACAGAGGACACCGGATTAGTCAGTAGAGAGGACTCACCTTCCGTTGCGGTGTCTCTGAGGTCTCTGGCCTGTCAACAACTCCGCACCGTTCCCCTTCAAGTGGAGGACACGTTCAAAAGGCTGTCAAATGGATGATGAGGGACTGTTTAAAATGCAAGAATCTGGACACTGCCTATTGGGTAGTAAAATCAGCAGCTGTTTCCTGCTTCACTGCACTTGGCACTGTGCAGAGATTGCATTGCCCATTTTACATCGTTTGATCTGTCTCTAAGGCGTACAGTTCACACTGGAGCTATGTTGAGGAAAAAACACGCACCATTTGGGCCGTGAACATTCCTTTGGACAGTCGCCCAAGACAATGTATTAAGAGATTAGTATATCAAGAGAGCATATTTCTTTACTTGAGCAACAGCTGAAGAAATAGCTTTGAAGTCCAATGCAAATAGCCGTGTATGACCATATCTCTCACTAAGGTGCTTCAAATAAAACAATAACTCAATATAAAATCTGGATTTGCTGCCGTTTGTGAACTGGCTGAGAATTCCCAGTGCTCAGAACAAGCTAGTGTCACCATCTGTTTAGAATGGGGATAAAAAAAAACAGATGATTGATGTAATATCAGCACTCTTGCTTCACTCAGATTGCCTGGCTCCGGGTCCTCTGGGTCCGTCAGGCAGCTTCTTTGCTTCATTAGCGGGGCTCGTTGGGAAGCCCAGCCAGTCTCTTCCTAGGAGTAACGGCACCGGAAGAGTGGGGATCACGCCCACATGGAGGGGCCTGGTCCCGGCTGCGCTCCTAATCCGCACCTCGGCTGCCGGGATCCCCCGGGTCTCCCCGTGGATGCAGGTGACGGCGAGTACTCCCTCCGGTTGAAGCGCATTGGGGAGAACGGTTGGTCGGGCAAGCGTCACCGTACTCCCGGTGTCCAGTAGGGCAGTGACTGGCCTTCCTTCCACCCACACCATCTGGGTGGGGCTCCACCTCCGGCTCCGTGGGCATGGGCTCGTTGGCGGGGGTTACCCGGCTAGGCAACCTCCGGCGGGTCCTCCACAGCCCAGATGGGCGTTGACGGTCAGGCCGGGGCCCTGAGGCCCTGAGGGGTAGGGCAGAGGGTTGCTGGTCCCCCTGGCTAAACTCGAGCGTGGCCATGGTGCGCTCTAGAGCCGTCAGGAGTGCCTGGGTGATTCTGGCACCTGTACCCCTACGGCCTGTTGCTCTAGGCGGGGTAATGCCCTCAGGAACTGGTCCATCGCCACTTTCTCTGCCACCTCCGCGGCCGTGTACTGGTCCGGCTGGAGCCACCGCTTAGTGAGCCAGATAAAGGAGTTTAATTGTCCATGTGGATGTGCTGATAGACCCGGCGATGGAACTCCGTCGCCGCCTGGTAAGTGTTCCATTTTTACAGCCATTTTCGTTAAAATATCTGGAATTTAGTCAAATGTATCTGTTATTTCTTATTATAAGATTACAATAAACCAAATATAAGATCATTAAACCTATTTTAGACATTCTAGACATTATTAATTTCAAGCTTGTAGTTTTCTTATTCTTTTGGCAGATAATTTTGCTTCTTAATAGAAATAAATGCTTAGACTATTTCAAGTTTGAAATTAGTACAAATGGTTTATATTTGGTTTATAATGATCTTAAAATAAGAAATATTAAATGAATTTCACTATATTCAAGATATTTCCACTTGCTAGCATAATTTTTTGCAGTGCACCCATGCTAAAACCATTTTCCTACCTACTACATTGTGGAACACCGTATACATGCACAAGAAAGAAAAATACCCAATAAGGAGCACATAAACACAGGCTTGATATTATTCATTATTAGTTAACCAAAGGTTTGTGGACACCTGACCATCACACTCATATGTGGTTCTTCCCCAAACTGTTAGGACAAAGTTGGAAGCACACAGTTGTACAGGATGTTGTATGTATGTTGTAGCATTACAATTTCCCTTCACTGGAACTAAGAGGCACAAACCTGTTCCAGCAAGACAATACCACTGTGCACAAAGTGAGCTCCATAAAGACATGTTTTGTCAGGGTTGTTCAAGTGGCATGCACAGAGCCATGATCTCAACCCCACTAAACACTGACTAGAACACTGACTGCACCCCAGGCCTCCTTGAATCGGGAATTTCGATAGTGTCTAGGTCACTGCCTTTAAAAGTAATAACAGTGAGAAAAAAAAAGTATAATCACAGTGAGAATTGGGCTAACAATACTTGAAAAGACATGCTCTTCCTGAGAGGTTTTACATAGTATCACTGATGTAAATGGTAAAATGGCACGCTTATATAGTGCTTTTATCCAAAGCGCTTTACACCGTGTCTCATTCACCCATTCAGACACCAATGGTAGCAGAGCAGCCATGCAAGGCGCTAACTTGCCATCGGGAGCATCTTGGGGTTCAGTGTCTTGCCCAAAGACACTTCGGCATGTGGAGTCACCCTGGCCGGGAAACAAACCGCCAACCCAATGATTAGTGGACAACCCACTATACCATCTGCGCCACAGTCGCCCTCTGCTGGTTGTGGCGTAACAGTACATCAACTACATCTGTTGTAACAGGACATCCGGGCTCTCTCAGGTGGGAAATTTTCATTTATTAACTGCTGGTTTTTCAATAACATTTTTCTGATTGTGACTCCATATACATTGGGGCCCAAAAGTCTAAGACAAAAATGTTTCTGCATGGTTTTGCATTCTTGTCTAATTTAATATAACAATTTTCATTACAAATTATATTATTAACAACTGGAGTAAATAGTTACATGCATTTCAGAGTTTCTTGGTATTTGTTACATCCTCTTTTTGCTTTAATGACAGTGTGCACTCGAACTGGCATGGAATTCACAAGTTTGCCCAAAATCTCATTATATATTTTATATCAAATCCACCAGTGTCATATGAATACATGCTTCAGTAGAAGAGGTTAGGCATATGAACGTCTGACCTTTAGTATAAAGCAGATAACATGGTCAATATCACACATTTGCTTACATTTAAATAGGAACCTAGAAATATTCCAGAATCTTGAATATTAAATATTCAAGACATGAAACATTTACTTTGTTTGAAATATTTAAAAATTCTAAAACCATCTTTTTATTTCCCATTTTAAATTAAAGAAAAAAACCTTTTTTGAAGGATAACTTATAGATGACAATTTAATATCAGTGGACAGCTACTGTGTATTTAGTATGCAACCACTGTCAAATTCAGATTGGTGATGTACTATGTGTTACATACTAAATAGGTACAAGTATTATATAAAATTCTATATTTAAATACCATACACTTATGTACTTACATAAGCCAAATCTGGAGTAGATACATATGTTATATATGATATACAGCTATAATTCATCTTGTGCCCTCGTGGAATAGTGGCTGATATGCGGTATTCTTATGTGTTTGATTTCCGGTCAGGGAACCAACCCCAGAGGGTTGCACTCTTACTGCTGTTCCCAAGCCCAGAAAATGGGGAGTGTTTCACCAGAAAGGTCATTTGGCATAACATTTCAGAATGTTTAATCTCTAACAATACATCCTCAGTAGGTACATATATATATATTTTTTTTAGCTATAACTACATTGTTATTACATACACAGTATAATGTGGGATATTTTTTTCCTATCCTCTGGTATGGAAAAGGAGTAAAGAATACCATCTTTGTGAAGATTATAGAATACCCAGTTGATGTACTAGCAATAACTTTTGTCACTAACCTTGTGCAGGAACACAGCGAGAACTAATTTGAAAGGTCATAGTCAGCCCTGTAATTAAGTGGACCTCTTAATTCCCAACATAATCACAGTAATGTAATGATTAATTTCTTGCAGGTCACGTGTGGGTAGACATGCTTCACATTCATTAAGTGGCTTACATTAATGGCTTATATAAAAAGAGCTCCACATACTAACCTTGCAGCCTTCATCTCTAATCTAGTTGGTTTAGTAGAAAAAAATAAAAACAATAATTATTATTAGCTTCAATAATCTACAATATACTCGAAGAGCAGTGATGGTGTCAATACTAGACCAATTGGACATCATACAAAATAAAGGGGGGACCATTGATTTAATACTCACCAACTAACTGTAATAATCATCTCAGATGAGTGCTTAGGCATCTTATCCTTCAAACCATAGGTATTCCTTTCAAATAAAATACCTAAAATTAATCACAACATTTGATTGATTTCATTAATTCAACAAGTAAAACTATCAAAAGTAATTTTGCTTGTAGGATCAAGTTCTTGTATACAAATGAATTTGTGAAACATTCCAGCAGCAGCTATAAGAAGTTCTCAGTATTTGCATTTGCTGCACATTGTAGCTCCTGTCATGCATCTCCACTAAGGTTTCCTTACTTGTAATTGTAAGTATACGTTAAACTACTTGAAGTTTCTTGAAATTCCTGTTTGTCACGTATCGTGATGGAGCGGAGAAAGGACGAATGCAAGCGCAGTAAAGAACAACAGTTTTATTTAAAAAGAGGCTGACAAATCCAAATCGTAATCCATAAACATAATTCAAAACAAGCAAGGTCAGACGATCGACAAACAGGCATAAACTTGGGCAAGGCAGGGTTCAAGGTCGTGGTCACAGAAAAATGGGGTCGAGATATTAAACATGAAAAATAAACATGAAACATAAACATGAGCGAGGAACTGGTAGCGGAGAAACCAGTGAACAAATCTAGACAGGAAACTATGACAGGAAACTATGACAATCGCATTCAACTTATCTACATCAATCTTCCACATTGTGTGCTGGGAGCTGCGCGGTATATATGCCAGCTTGATCAGCCTCTAAACTGCTCGCAGCTGAGGGCAATACAGACACACATGAAATCCCAGCCAATGACAGAACAGGGAGTAGACATGACAGAAACATAAGCAAAACACACGTGTCCAAGTGTCACTGCTGTCAACCACGGAAAAGCAGCTGCTCGCGCATTTGCGCTTTAGAGCATGCTGCCTCAAGTGGAAACCATGACAGAACCCCCCTCCAAAGGCACTACTCCCGGAGTGCTATCAGACATACAACAAGCCCCGGCCCCCTGGGCAGAATGTCCCAAGCAGAGCCAGGCAACCGCACGGTGTTCTTGGCGGAGCAGGGAAGCGGAGCAATGTCTTCGTCAAAGAAGGAGATCAGATCAACGTCCTCGGCGGAGCACGAGAGCGGAGCGACGTCCTCGGCAGAGCAGGGAAACAGAGCACTGTACTCAGGAGTGCAGGAAAGTAAAACAAAGTCCCCTGTGAGGCCATGGAGAGGGCTCTGAGGTTATTGGTGAACCTCGGGCGTGAGCAGAACTTGGCTGTGCATGTCAGCAGACTCGGGCGTGAGCCGAACTTGGCTGTGCATGTCAGCAGACTCGGGCATGAGCCGAACTTGGCTGTCTGTGTCAGCAGACTCGGGCATGAGCAGAACTTGGCTGTCTGTGTCAGCAGACTCAGGCATGAGCAGAACTTGGGTGGTCGTGTCGGTAGTCTGGGACGTAGACTGAACTTGGACATCCAAGTCAGTGAACTTGGATGTGGACTGAACTTGGACGACTGGGTCAGTAAACTTGGACGTGGGCTGGACTTGGATGACCGGGTCAGTAAACTTGGATGTGGACTGAACTTGGACGACCGAGTCAGTAAACTTGGACGTGGACTGAACTTGGATGACCGGGTCAGTAAACTTGGACGTGGACTGAACTTGGACGACCGGGTCATTAAACTTGGACGTGGACTGAACTTGGACGACCGGGTCGGTAGACTTGGGCGTAGGTTGAGCCTGGGCGGCCGGGTCAGTAGACTTATATATTAGCGGAACCTGGCTAACTGGATCAACTTGGATGTGACATCAGGAACGTGAGACTTGCCTTGGACCTCAGGGACTGGAGAATTAACTTGGACTTCCAAGACTGGAGACTTGACTTGGAATTTAGAGACTGGAAACTTGACTTGGAATTTAGAGACTGGAAACTTGACTTGGACTGCACAGACTGGAGACTTGACTTGGACTCCACAGATTGGAGACTTGACTTGGACGTCAGGGACTTGAGACTGGGCTTGGGCTTGGACTGGAGATTTGGCTTGGATTTGGACTTGGGACTTGGCTTGGACTTGGGACCTGGCTTGGACTTGGGACCTGGCTTGGACTTGAGACTTGGCTTGGGCTTGAGACTTGGCTTGAACTGGGACTTGAGACTTGGATATGAGCGGAACTTGCTTAACAGACTTGGACATGAACGTGAGTTGGGTAGCAGGCTTGGGTGTGCACAGAGCTTGGTTGTCGGTGGTAACATCAACCTGCTCATAATGCACGTGGAATGGGAGATCAGCACTATTCGCCACATTAACTTTGTTCAGCAACTTATCCAAATTGTAACTTTGCCCTGGTTCTCCAAACTCCTTTAAAAACAGGTCCGAGAATTGCCTACTGTCCTCCAGTACCCAGGGTCTCGTGGCTGCTACTCGCTGTACCCACGTGCAAGCTGGGCCAAAAAATCAGGACATTATGAACTGAATCCACTGATTTTCCTTAGGTTTGGGCTCACACAGGCTGGAGAAGTAAAACTGACAGTCCACCACAAAATAGTCCGGACAACCAAAGAATCCATCATACTGATCAGGAAGGTCCACGAATGTCCTTTGTGGAAGCTGCATAGAGTCCAAGGCGGGGATGATTGGCGTGGACTTCCGGGTTCTGCGTTCTCTAGACAGGAAACTATGACAATCTACATCAATCTTCTGCGTTGTGTGCTGGGAGGCGCGCGATATATATGCCGGCTTGATCAGCATCTAAACTGCTCGCAGCTGAGGGCAATACAGACACACGTGAAATCCCAGCCAATGACAGAACAGGGAGGAGACATGACAGAAACGTAAACAAAACACACGTTTCCAAGTGTCAAAGCTTTCAACCACGGAAAAGCAGGTGCTAGCGCATTTGTGCTTTAGAGCACGCTGCCTCAAGTGGAAACCGTGACACTGTTTTTGTTTGACAGGAGTGGAACCTGCTTTGGTCTTTTGCTGTTGTATCCCATCTGTCTCCAGGCTTGATGTGCATGCTTTTCTATATACCATGGTTGTAAAGAGTGGTTGTTTGACTTACTTTAGCCTTCCTGTCAACTAAGACCTTTCTGATCATTCTCTTCAGACATCTCTCTCATCAACAAGGCATTTCTAACTGCATCAGTGCAGCTAGATGTTTTTTATTTTTTTCTTCACACCATTCAGTGTAAACTCTAGAGTGTGAAAATCCCAGGAGATCAGCAGTTTCTGAAATACTCAAATCGGCCTAGCTGGCTCCAACAACCATACAACAGTCAAAGGCATGGAGATCACTTTTCTTCCCCCTTTTCTTCATCCAGTTGCCACACTAGTACAGAAAAGTGGGTGGCTGGTCTGATGTATGGCTATTGATTGAGAGTCTTTTTTTTAGTAAGAAACAGCAATTTGGAACAAACTGCTGAAACAGACACTTGCTGAATGACAGAAATAAATTGAAGTATATTACAATATTCCAAAAGCAGTGACGGTGGCGCAATCAGATGTGACAACTATGAAAAATGAATCAGAAAAGGATCCATTTAACACCAATACCAGGCACAGATGGGTTGTCCAAATCTCACTTTTTAAATTGCACTGAGACAGTCTGAGGACAGAACTGCACTTGTCATAGAAACACATTTACTCAGGTAGTGTTGTACGGGAGATATGCTGCGTGCCTATTGCTGGTGTTCTTTCCACAGAGCATGGATATAGATCTCAGAGAGAAGGGAAAGCGTGAGGGCAGAGTGCATCACGGCTGACTGACTCAACACAGTCTCCATGGACAGACTGTTTAACACCGAACCAGCACTGAGCTTGTTTTCTGACAGGTGGGTAATGTGATGTCACCTTGTAAAGTGTGGTATTAGATTTTGCATTAGAGCTAAAAAGGTATAAGAGGTGTCCATATAGGTAACAAATCAATATGCTGATATATTTATTACGACTGACCATTTCCATAAAGGCAATTTGCAACACCCGGCAGCCTTAAAAATTTAATTAAGAACTCGTATGTACGACACATTTATTTAAGATTGCTTTAAGATCAATGAAATGTCTACCAACGTGTCTGTACACTGCCTGGCCGGAAAAAAAAAATCGAACACTCTAAAATTTCGCTGCTCCATTTTTACCTTTGATTGCTGCACACATTCATCCTGGTATTGTTTTGACAACCTTCTGCAATGTGACAACATTTATTTCCATCCAGAGTTGCATACATTTTTGCCTGAGATCTTGTATTGAGAATAAGAGAGTCGAAACTCTGTAAAGTCTTCTCCAGCACATCCCATAAACTTTCAGTGGTGTTAAGGTCAAGATAAGTTATAAGCTAACATTTATTGATCCCACAATTCCCTCGTTACAGCAGCTCAGTTACACAAAAAACAGATAGGAAAGAATACACATTAAATAGGAATATAATTGAAAAAAGTATCTAAAAAATATTTATACAATAGGAATAGAAAAATAAGAATTATAGTAGTAAAAAAATAAAAATAATAATGGTAATATGTACACAGTGGACACCAATGTATATACAGTTGAATACAAATTTGAATATATACAGATGAGTAACACCTTGTTTATATACATGAGTGGATAAATGGATTATTGCACAGTTAACAATAGAGGGGTAAGCAACAAATAATAATAATGTGCGGGTTGATGATGCAAAACAAACAACTAGCAATGCTACATTATGTTGTTGTTGCATTAAAGAGTCTGACTGAGGGACTGAGGGACCCCAGTATCTCATACATGGGGTGAGCGGAATTGCTCATGATAGACGCAATCTTAGCTAACTTAGAACTCTGTGTTGGCCAATTCATGTGTGTAATGATTCCTCATGCTCCCTGGCATCCTAGATAATGCATGCAGTCTGTAGTGCTATTTGTGATTGTTGCTTCCAAAAATGCTTGATTGTGCTGATGCAGGGTTTTTTTTTGTTTTTTTTTTGTTTGTTTTTTTAAATGTGTTCTGCAAGTTGCGGTGTTTTTTTTTTTTTTTTACTACTTGAATTGGGCTTTCTCAGTAATGTTTGTTGGTAAATGAGACATTTACTTTACATGTACTCATGTGAATCAAAGAGGACTTTGGCTGAATGCTTGGTGTGATGTCACATGATGTGTCTTGGCCCAAATCTGTGGAAAATCTGCTGGAATTTATTTATTTATTTTAAATTGCAAGCTCCTCTGAATATTGAGGAGTTTCCTTGATTTTGTGTTAATTTCTGCGATCACAAAATCCTGAAGGGATGAATATTCCACAGGGAAGAAAATAATCCATTGAAGGGATACTCTGGTCATTCAGTACATTCAGGTACTCAGCTGACCTCATTTTATTGCTGCATAATGTTGCTGAGCCTAGACCTGACCAATTAAAGCAACCACAGATCATAACACTGCCTTCAGAGGCTGGCACAGTAGGCACTATGCATAATAGGTTTGGAATAGGGTAAATCTGGACTCATCAGTTCACATGACCTTTTTCCATTGCTCCACAGTCTATGTTCTCTAAAGTTTATGCTCTTTAAAGTCGTTTTTATCTGATTAGCCTCACACTGATTAGGTCACACAGCTGTTTAGTCCCAATCCTGTAAGTTCTCATCGCATTGTGCACGTGGAAATGCTCTTAATTTAACTATCAAACATAGCCAGGAGTTCTACTGTCGATTTTTTGTGATGTGAGTTCACCAAGTGTTTTAAAGATCTCCGATCACAGTCATTCAAGATTTTCAACATTCTTTTTTTTCGATCACATTTCTTCGTCAAGGTTGACAGTTCACCACTCTCCTTCCAGGTTTTAATAATGCATTATACAGTTCTTAAACCAATTCCATGGATTTCAGCAATCTCCCTCTTTAGTTTCTTTTCTAGCTGCAGGCCAATAATTTGCCCCTTCTGAAACACAGTAACATCTTTTCCATGACCATGGGATACGTCTACCGGCATCGTTGTTAGAAATGAAAAGTTGTACTCAGTTAGGGTTAAAAAAAATATTATTTGCTGCCAGATGAAACATATTCATCATGGCAATAATTATCCAATCATATGCTCTTAAGGGGGCGCATGGTAGATTAGCGGTCATCACATTCGCCTCACCCCTCCAGGGTGCGGGGCTCTATTCCCGCCAGGGCCATGTGTGTGCGGAGTTTGCATGTTCTCCCCGTGCTGTGGAGGTTTCCTCCGGGTACTCCGGTTTCCTCCCCCAGTATAAAGACATGCATAGTAGGCTGACTGGCGTGTCTAAAGTGTCCGTAGTAAATGGTAATGGTAAATGTGCACTTATATAGACTTATAAAGTGTCCGTAGTGTATGAATGGGTATGTGATTGAGACCTGCGATGGACTGGCACCCTGTCCAAGGTGTACCCCGCCTTGTGCTCCCTGGTATAGGCTCCAGGTTTTTTTGATGTTAACTCTTCTTAAAATTCAATATTTTATCTTAGTAAAATATCAAATATCTCACTGCAGTATCAAGTTCATTAATTTAACACAAACTAGTTTTGGTGAACCTCAAGTTTCAAGTGGCTTTCATTTCAACTGGTACTTTCCCCCAGGACCATGGTGCTACATAAAACGACACTAACCACATGAGACGACACGGAACTAAATAAGATTTACACATTTTTACGTAACGTGCACATGCAAATGTGTGCTAACAACACAGAACAGTACAATATTACTAAAACAGTATAATAGGCACAATAAGGGACAGTGCAGCGCTGACCAGTACAGAGTTTTAGTGTGGAAGTATCTGATATAACAGGTAGTGCAAAAGATTGGTGCCAAAGAGTAACACCCATTAGACAATAGGCATTTAATAAGTCAGCCAGATACATGGCATCATTGGGAGTCAATAAGTGCTCTTGGATTAAGTTTTGGATAGGAACAAAACCTCAACATTTATTGGACAGTGTGCTCTTTGGTTGTCCCACCAGCTTCTATACATGCTGACTGAGCGAATCGCAAAGGTCCTGAACTTTATAACCAGCTTCCAATCATTAAAACTATAATGGTGGTGACTTACAGCATTTCAAACTACATATCTGTGCCAGTCAGTTTATTTTTAAATAAACGTAATTATAATGCTATATGTCACATCACAGCAAACCAGGTGCTTAGTTTCCCATAATACACCTCAGCCACGAACATGGCTGACTAGAACTACAACTCAACCAAACCAACACACAGACACATTCACCAATGCTAATCGAACACACCAATTATACAACCACACACACCACCCTCTAAAACAGACTGTTCATTTACACAGATTTTGTGAAGTATATGCTCAGTTGCATTTGTCTCTGTCTATACCAAGCTGCTGTTTATTATTGATTCGGTTTTGCCTTCGCCTCTGATTCTTTGTCAATCCTCTTCCAGTCTGTTGTGTGATCGTCTGACCCGTGCCTGACTAACGTTTTTTGCTCAATGTATTGGATTGTTATTTACTCACTAAAGCTGTGTTACCTGCATTTGCTTCCATCTGATCCTCCATTGCATGACACTATGTTGGATTATTTAGCTTCTTTTAAATATTTTTTTGGTTTATTTATTGGTTTAGCTAGATGTAGTTCACTTCTTCAGTGAAATGTTGGGGAGTTGGAGAATTGATTTGGGGTTAAAAGTGACTGCATTTAAAATAGAACACTACCAATACCAGTCATGTTTTTCCTGCTATTAAAAAAACACCAGCCACCACTGTTATAAGAGCCCACTGCTGAATTTACTGCGTTTGTCAAAATGTGTTTGAAATGCTGGCTACAGACACTGTTAACTACAGACTCATGTGTTGCCTCTTAGAAGACTCACGCACATACCTACAAATTTGTCTTTCACAAGCACATATGTGGGAAATGAATGAAACCTCAAATGCAGATTATTTGTGTGTTTAGGTATGCTGCAGTGATTGTGAGCTGTATTTGCTGCCATTGTTCTCTAGTTTTGAAATGCTATTACTTACACTTCTGAATTTCTAACAGAAGTGTCAAAAAAGTCTAGCCTATTATCTGATATATTGCTGTATAGTACATAATCGCATCCTGGTATCATTTTATTTATTGTTTACTTCTTTAAATACATAACAATGCAGTTACACACAATGCCATGTATTTTCTTTTGCACTATTTTATACTGATTTGTGCATACATAAGGCAGCTCTTTAAATGCCCATTAAAAATGAAGGTATACTATTTCGGGGATGTTACCTTTCTTGAAAAAGAAAAGGCAGCAGTCCTTATTTGATGCTGCTGTTAATTAAATGGAGTAGAATCATGCACAATAGAATTATGATACAGTTCACTGGATATTTATCAACAGATTAAATGTAATTTTTCTCAATCTGTGTAAACAGTTGTTTGGTTGTTGGGCATTGCAAATTTGATTAGTCTTGGCAGACTTTTTTTTCCTAGTCAGGAGATAAAATCAATCAACAATTCATCATGGCAGGGATGCTGGAGTTGGGCATACAATTTAACCCGGAATTTAATGTTTCTGGTGGCCTTTGGGACACATGCATGAGTGCATATTACAAAAAGCACGGAAACTGAATCACGGAGAGAAAGATGTGCGATGGATAAGCTCAAAGCTGTAGTACAGAACTTTTTTTGGTTAAAAATGAACAAAAATTAATTATTGAGCAAGTATATATTAAAAAAGTCAGTGTTCAAAACAATCTCCTTACCACGATTTACAAAGGTAAGCTTATAATAATGACTTAGGTAAGCTTATAATAATAAATTGAGCTGTTGGGTTGGATTTTGCAGGAAATGTCAATTGATGTCATTTGTCTTTGCGTGGTTACGTCACGTCTGTAAACAGAAAGATAAAGAGCCAGCTACTACTGTATATTGTTTGTGTGTGTGGGGCTGAGGATTGTGGAGTGTTTGTAGCTTGTTCTTAAAAGAGTTGCTTAGAATTTAAACCTGTCATCTAGATGTCTGCTTTCAATCTGGATAATTTTCAATGCAATCTTCATTGACATGGAGATCTGCAATCAAAAAGGAAAGTGATAGAGCCTGTGCTAAAACTAGAATACATTTCAGCATGGATTTTGAGAGCTGAAGGGATTGAAGACCGGCACTATCCACTCATCTCTGATCACCTGCGAGTAGAATATAATTGGACAGGTGGAAAAGGAGATTACATTAGAACCATAACTACTATATGTGGATATATAAGTACGTTATGCTTGTTTTTTTGTTATAACCTGTAATAATTGTGGGTGGGTGAAAAACAGTTCCACACTAATATTTTTGTGAGGCTGTGTACAGATAGTGTCAATGCATTGGGGAAAATGATGACGCTTGTCAGATTTTCCTACCAAGACTTAAGAAAAAAAGAAGCCCAAAGTCGTGTAAGCGAACTTGCAGAACTTACAGAATTGCAGAACTTGGCAACTCTGATAAGTATACCTCAAGCCAGGGGTTCCCAAACTTTTCAATGGCAAGGCCTCCCCAAAAAAGCATTAACATTTGACCGAGGCCCCCCTTCAGCAAGATGTCTTTAAAACACATTAAAAATACAGACTTCTGAATATATCTTACATCACATTAGGAATTGATTGTGTGTGTGGTTGTCTGAGAGTGAGAATTTATTTTTCATACCAAATTGTTGAGGCCCCCCGGGCGCCCCCTGGCGGCCCCCACTTTGAAAACCACTGCCTCAAACCATCAAATTCATCTGCGCAGAAGAGCAGTGCCGAAGCACAACCCATGTAAAATAAAAAATAACTCTGCAAGTAGCTTGTTTGTTTCCAACAGAAATGATGATAAAGAGGCAAAGGTTTAGTACTGCAGCTTAAGTTATAATTAATGGGCATCACATAAGAAAGTTGAGCAAATTATTTATTAGAAGTATATGTGTCCCATATTCTGTCATAGATACTGTACAAAGTTGTTAAAAATGCAGTTTAACAGCATTCAAAATATTGTCTATTTTTGAATATAAAAATGTTTTTATTGCAGTAAAAAAAAAAAAAAAAAAAAAACCCCACCACCACCACCGCATTAGCTGAATAAAATACTCTAATATAGATTGTTAATACAGGCCACCATGGAGGGGTGCCAACCCATCACAAGGCACAATCACACACACTTACACACCCAATCACACACTATACAATTTCCTACAAGGCATGTCTTTGGACTGGGGGAGTAAAGCAGAGTACCTGGAGGAAACCCCCGAAGCACAGGGAGAACATGCAAACTCCACACACACAGGGCAGTGGCAGAAATCGAGCCCCCAACCTTAATTATGCCATCAAGATTTATATGGGTTAGTTAACTAAGAAATAGGTGGTTCTTCAGGTCTGGTCTCCTTTCCCCAAATTTCAGCTATTCCATAACTCCATTTTGTGCACACACATCACACCATAAACTAAAAGAAATGAAGAGTCATTAAAAAAAAAAAAAAAAAAAAAACGGAGCTATAAAAATATTTATGAGAATTTGGCAAGAGTTCTGGACAGTTTCTGCTTTGCACTAAATAGCAGGGCCCTCAAAGAACTCATAGTTAAACTGATGCATGCTGCACCACGTAAGTCCTTCTGAAGCCATGTTTCTTGGTCAGAATTTAAAAGTAGAATGCCTAGTAGCTCTTGTTGAAGTTGCAGTCTAGAAGTTTGTCTGAAAGTCCTTGGAGGAGATGTGAAGGGCTCCAATTAAAAACTTAATGACTCTTGAGGCTAATCACAACCAGATGGACTGGGAGGGAAGGGTGAAAGCTGAGACTTGAGTTAGTGTGGTAGAGAAGGAACAGCATTAAGGTCACAAAAAGTAGTATCCTTATTGACTCAAAGACAAATCTGTTTATGAGAATGGACTCTGCCTGTGCATTCATAACCCCGTGATGATGAGGTATGGATGCCACAGGTTGAATTCTTGTCTGATTCAACAAGATAGAGAGGCAAAAAACAAACAATCAAAAACAGTTTCTGTGAGGAAGGTGTGTGCTAGATGTCATTGTCTGAGTAGCAAAATGGGCTAATGAAGTGATGTTGAAAAAGGATGGGGGGAAACAAAGTTACTTTATAGCGCATCTGTAACTGAATGATCCCAGAGTAGTCCTAGAGATCACAGTGCCTTAACCACCAGCGAGCAACCTCGAGGCAACAGAAGTAACAACAGCAGCAAAAAAAAAAACTCAGACAAAACCTTGGGTAGAACTGAGGCTCAGTAGGGGGAGCACGTTCACCTCTGGCTGGCACTGAAAACAGTCTTAACAAGTAATTTACTAGAGGTAAGTGGTTAGTAAGGATACAGCGGGGGCATGGTCAAGTGTCTGCGGATGGAGAAGAGGCGGGTTGAAACAGCAGGTAAAGTGTACTGATTCTCACCTGTGTGTGATTTTGGCTAGACTACTTATATGTGCTTTGTTTGTCTTTGCAGTAAACACTATGAACCACCGACAGACAAAGAGAGAGAGAGAGAGAGAGCGAGAGATGAGGCTGTCAGAACCTGCACAAAGAAAGTCAGGAAGCTTAAACTTGTATTATGTGCTATTTGGATTTATGTTGAAAAGAACACACTGAAAAGAACTCGGTGGAAATAAACACGAAAAGTGAACAAATAAATGATAAAACAGAAAACCCCACCATACACCTGTCTCCTGAGTCCTCCTACCTGCACACCCACACACACTTGGTCCCATAGATACAATTCTAGTTGTGGCTGGAGTAAGTATAGCCCATATTAAATTCCCATATGGTTCATTTGAATGTGGTTAGTCATGCTGGGTTGCTGTATTGCCATCAGAGTTGTGTAAATGGCATCACAAGCAGAGAAACAGAGAAATGGATAGTAGCTGAAGCGTCAGGCATAGAATTTCTCCCAAACTTCAATTATTCCATTACATCACATACATCTGTGAGCAAAATCACACTCTTTTGGTATATTTTCTATTTTCTTCTAACACGCTCCTAAAACAAACACACACACAGGGGAATCAGTCATAGCTTGCATAACTCTGATTGCACTGCACACAACCACTGAAGTGTTTCAGTGCATTCCCCATTCACCATTTGGAGTGTAGCCATTCTGTAGTATGTGTCTCAGATCCTGGCCAAAAGACGTGGTGAATATTTTATAGGAGACAAGAGGCTTCAAAATTGAATGTTGACTCTTTGCTACAGGTGGATTGGAACCTGGCCAAGCGTGCTTAAAGAACAGGGATCAAAAGTTAATCTCATTGCAGGCAGTCCCTTGTTAGCCACATCTCTTGGTTTGAGAGGACTGCTGGCAGTAGCACAGGGTTCAAATTGATCTGAGCTCCTAAAATTGCTTCAGGTAGATTACACGATTGCTAAAATGGTCTGTTAAATCTAAGCATCTCAAATTATCTAATATTAAACTGTTAAACAATATTAAATATTATGTGACCATGGCAATATCTTTGGGTCGACAGTGACCTGGTGAAGCAAGACTAATTCTCTGCATGGGGTCAGTAGGCTACATGTTTAATAATGCTATATGATCCACATACTCACCGTCCAAAACTTAGCAGTTTGAACTCAGCTCATTGATGTGTCATTGTTTCTTCCCATGGTCTGAATGCAGCAAGCATGAGGATATCTTCACTCAAGCAGGGTTCCAGCTTCACAGCTGCTCTTTCTAGAAATAATCGTAGCTAAAGCTGAAGTCCCATTTCACTGTCACTGCAGTTCAATAAAAACGGAAAGGTTGATGCCACCTTCCAGGGGACAGAAGCACTAAATTAGAAGTGCAGTCATCCAAGACTGAGCCATAGCAGCAGACAGGACACTGTAGCTGTAATACCAACACTTTAAGAATGAAAAAATGTGAAAAGAGGAGTTGAGCAAAGGTCTATTCTGTTTTCTTATTCGGCAGTCAGAGTTGATCAATGGCACTACTTGCCTGTTAACTGACCATCCCATCTACTGTACTATAGACATACAGTGAGGGGACATAAGTATTTGGACACTACTGTTTTTGATATTTAATATATTTCCAGTGCATTTATCCACTTCAAATTTACACAAATAAATGTATTTTGACCTTATTAACAGAAAGTATGTATTCATAAGTATAAACAAAGAAATTAAAAAAAAATAAACTGATAAACAAAATGTATTCAGACACCACAAACTAGCAAAATTTGTACTTGTTGCAACACTGTTGTTGCCAATGACAGCTTCAAGAAGCATACAGTAAGAAGTAATTAGGTTTTTGCAGAATTGTGGTTCAATACTGGCCCATTCCTTCAATTCCCAAATGATGGTCCCTCTGATGGACCTACAATTTAAAAATCCTCCATAAACTTTCAATAGGATTCAATCAGGCTTTCTTTAGCTATTTTGGCTGTATGTTCAAGGTATTTGTCTTGTTGAAATGTCCATCTTCTCCCCAGATTCAGTTTCTTGGACTATGAACTTACAAGAAGAAGCTGTCACATATACAATACAGCATATTGAAATTATTTTCTTTGCATATCCCAGCTTGTTAGGAAGTTGGGGTCAGAGCACAGCTCCCCTGAAGCAGAGTGAGTGTTAAGGGCCTTGCTCAGCTCAAGGACCCAACAGCAGAAACTTGGCAGTGCTGGAGCTTGAACCACTGACATTCTAATCAGTAATCCAGAGCCTTAACCACAGACACCACTGTCCAGATTAAAGTTTCCTCTAATACTCCATTTGTGTTTCCTTTAAAATGCTCTGGTACCATTTGCAGAGAAGAAGCTCCATTTCATTATACTCCCACCTGCATCGTTCACTATGAGTATGGAGTTCTTGGAATCATACACACAACCCTTCTTTATCCAAACCTCTTAGCTGAATTATTGCCAAGAAGTTCTGTTTTTGTTTGACCAGAGTATATTGTTCCAGAAGAGTTCCAATTTGTCTAAATGCTTTTAGATCCACATTTATGTGCAAATTTAACCGATTATACTGACAAGGATGTTTAAAGTGGTATGGCTCTGTACTTTCTTTCATTTAGGGGTGTACTCACTTTTGTTGCCAGCGGTTTAGACATTAATGGCTGTGTGTTGAGTTATTTTGAGGGGACAGCAAATTTACACTGTTACACAAGCTGTACACTCACTACTTTACATTGTAGCAAAGTGTCATTTCTTCAGTGTTGTCACATGAAAAGATATAATCAAATATTTACAAAAATGTGAGGGGTGTACTCACTTTTGTGAGATACTGTGTGTGGTCAATAAAGACTCATTATCATTATACTCACAGGTCACTCTTTACAATAAAAAGACATGTCCAATATTAAAACAAATAGAGCTACAAATTGAAAGTTGCGCCAGC
The DNA here is from genome assembly GCA_012411365.1 of Ameiurus melas. Taxonomy (NCBI): domain Eukaryota; kingdom Metazoa; phylum Chordata; class Actinopteri; order Siluriformes; family Ictaluridae; genus Ameiurus; species Ameiurus melas. The sequence continues at coordinate 16,298,849 of CM022759.1, read as the reverse complement.
ATTACACACAGGAACAATCCACATGTTTAAGTAAGGCCACGCCAACAAAGTTGAAGGACACTACTCATATCACATCCTCACACAGTATGCACTTACTTATTACAGTCTTGTTTACTACAGAGAACAACCTTGTTCTGCAAAGAACATGATCAATAATATCTTATTCCATTTACATCACATTACTCTTGCTAATCCATGCCAATCAATAATCTAGAAAGACTGCACTTGATTGATCCAAATGTTAGAAAAAAATAAAAGCACAACAACAAAATCGTCAGCAACATATTCCCTTTCCTTCCATCTGATCAGATTAAATCAGTATGTATTATTTATTTGGTGCTGTCAATGATATTTCTTCCATTCCTATTCTCCTTTACAATTATCCAGGATATTTCTTTTTTTGTCTCTATTCAGTGATTAGGATATCAAGTGTAGACATCTAGAGTAGAAACAGGACGGAAAGCTTATGCTCACATGTATCTTGCTCTTCTCACTCACAGCAGCAAATTTAACAAAAAATATTGCCTTTTTTTCTCCCCACATAGCTGTTTTAAGGTCAAAGTCTCAAAAATTAAACAATTAACATTCTAATACAAATACTGGAGGAGCTGGGAATCAATTTACTGATTACTAATCCTGTGATACAGATGTGGTAAATTTTCCTGCTTCCAGAGCAACAGTCTTCACTTTTCCAACAGAAAAGAACAGTGTGAAGCAGGGGAGGGAGAATCATCTTCAAAACTGATTAAGACCCTTCTAGCTCAGTCTTAAAAGAGGAGAAAGTGCTGTGAAAAGAGAAGATGGTCTGCTTCTGTAAAAACAACAAGTACAACAGAGGAGGAAATGGCTAATACACTAAAGCAAAATAACTGACTGAGTGGTGTAATTTGTACTAGTAATCTCCAAACAGAAAGCAGGCCCCTGCTGCCCCTATTGAAGAAACACAGAACATACAGTATCGAAACAGACAAGTGTTTAACTGAATGTGCAATCAAGGAAATTGAAGGCATTAACACACAAAAGTTGAACTGTATATTTGTTTTGACCACAACAACCAATAACTGTTATGAGTAAATATTTTACACACAGTGGTGTGATGTAGCCAACTGTGTTTATAGTTACATTCAATTACGTTGTGGTACGTCCACGAGGAGTTTCTTCCAGTTATGTTACATTATAGCAGTTAAGTCTCCGAAGTTGTTGTTACTATAGAAACAATAACACATTAGATCAAGCTCTTTAATATAAACCTGTCAATTGAATTACAGCCTGCGCTATTGTCAAAGTCGGGCTGTTATAGAAAATGAATCACATTAAACGGCCTTTAAATGACCGGCCAGTTTTAAGAATTCAACAGCGCTGTGGTTTAAAGCTGAAGTTTTAACACGTTATTGTTTCTATAGTAACAGCTCATTCACAAAAATCTGTATGGCAGATGCTCCATGCTTCACACTGCATAAATGTTGATATGGTTAAGCTTTCTGTAATCAATTTCTGTAGTGTTTGTTATGTAATGAGACTTGCATCTTTTATCATGTTTTACACCATGAGAAAGTTGTTCCATTTTCTTTGTAAAAATGTCAGCTGCATCAGAGGGGGAGAGAGAGAGAGAGAGAGAAGCTGGTGAGGGTACAGTTGTTTATAGCTGCTATAATGTAAGTGATAACAGGAACTAACTTGTCTCACAGAGGTTCCACAACATTTAATACAACTATAAATATTTAAAAAGTACAATATGGTGTTCTTTAAAGACACTTCAGGCTGTGCTGTTATTGGAAAATAATCAGCCTCAGGGTAGTAAGTGAAACTCTGCTTCGTGTCAGCCCTCATCACACTACCCCAGCATAAACTATTCTCCTGCAAAAACACACCTTATGTTGTTTTATTCTTTACACAGAGGACACTGATTCCAGGATTTATTCAGGAAAAGCAAGCATCAATTTTCCCTGTGCTTGACATGGATTTTGTGCTTTTGATGACAACAGGAGCAATATCCTACTCAGACACAACATGGCATAAAAATGCTGCTCTTGCAACATCACAAACAAACAGCTGAATAAAAAAAAAACAAAAAACAACAACACAAAGCACTCAGTCACTGCAACTTTATTTCCACGTTTGGCATCACTAGCCACCTCAATGGTTATATATTCCGCATTTGCAGGCAGTTATTAGGACTGTTCTCTTTAACCTCTTGAAACATAAGAGGAGACAATCTAGTGCACTTTTTTTTTTTTTACAAGATGTGCATAGAGGCCTCTCAGAGAGGATCTTCTGATATACACTCACAGTCCACTTTATTAGGAACACCTGTACATCTGCACATTCATGCAGTTATCTAATCAGCCAATCATGTGGCAGCAGCACAATGCAAAAAAAAAATTATAAAAATCATGCAGATACCGGGCAAACGCTTGAGTTCATGTTCACATCAAACATCAGAATGAAGAAAAAGTGTGATCTCTGTGGATAGATTAGAAGAAAAATCACCTTTTTCTGGTCTTCAGCTGTCCAATTTGGGTGAGTCTGCACCCATGATAACCTCAGATTCTTGTTCTTGGCTGACAGGAGTGAAACCTGATGTGGTCTTCTGCTGTTGTAGCCCATCCACCTCAAGTTTGATGTCTTGTGCATTCTGAGATGCTTTCCAGTCACAGTTACCACAGTTGAAAAGAGTACTTATTTGAGTGATTATAGACGTCCGGTCAGCGCAAACCAGTCTGGTCATTCTCCTCTGATCTTTCTCATCAAGGTGTTTTAGCCTGCAGACCCTCTACACACAGGATGTTTTTTTTTGTTTTTCACACAATTCTATGCAAACTCTAGAAACTGTTGTGTGAAATTCTTAGAGGATCAGCAATTTATCAAATACTCAAACCAGCCATTCTGGTAACAACATCCATGCCACAGAGATCACACCTTTTCTTCATTCTGATGTTTGATGTGAACATTTAACTGAAGCTCTTTATTTATTTATTTTTTAGATTGTGCTGGTGCCACATCATTGGTTGATTGGATAACTGCATGAATGTGCAGGCATACAAGTGTTCCTAATAAAGTAGGTGGTTAGTGTACAAAGGAACAGCACACACAAGTCGCCTGCTGAAGTACAAATAAAAAAAGAAAAGGAAAAAAAAACAACCTTGCAAGCGACTTGGAAGGAAATAAATATAACTAAAATTATATTATATATGTGTGTGTGTATATATATAGGATTAAAATGTTACATCATTACTTAAAAATGTTGAATTGTTTATATATATATATATATATATATATATATATATATATATATATATATATATATATTACACACATATATATATATATATATATATATATATATACATATATATAAAAAAAGTACACATTTGTTCATCATTCATGTTGGTATAGCTAGGGTCGTAGACCAGATTAGACAGACCATTCTGGCTGGACTGAAGCAGAGCTGCAGGAACAAGCTAGGTGTAGACAGGACCGTCCATCTTCCCTAACTGACTTTAATGGAGGGCACACACTTTGTCGAAACGCTGCTCTGTTTTGGTCTTCATCACTCTCTCTCTCTCTCTCTGCAAAAGACGTTGCGAAGTGTCGTGAAGTGCCCCCAGGTTAACTCGAGTCAGGAAAACTCCGCCAAGCTATTTCTTATCTAGACGATGAGAAGTAGGGACAATCAGAAAACATGTATGTACAACCCTTTGGAATTACCTGGATTTCTGCATTAATTTTTTTTATTAATCTCACAATAATAGAAAAACCTATGCAGCCTAAATTATTAACCCACAAACTCTTCCTGTCTTTTTTGAACGCATTGATTAACAATTCACAGCCCAGGCAGGAAAAAGGAAATAACTGGTGGCCTCCTTTGGCAGTGTTAAATCTCCATCTTGCGGTTTCAAATAGCTTCAGCTAAGACATGCACAGCAGAGAGAGGAAGAATTCCAAAAAAAAAAAAAAAATAAACAGCCTTCATGAGATCATGCCCTCTCAGTTTAAGAATTGAGGTCCCAAATCTTATGACTTGGTTACTCCAAAAACAATTTTTCTACTGTTCAATCATGTTTATTTACTTGTGTTATTTCTGTTATAGTTGTATTGCATCATCCAGCTTCTATTAAGTTAAAAGCAATACACTGCTAACCTGACATTGAATTCATTATTCGGTCAGTAGTTGCAAGCTCTTAGTGCTAATTCTCAGTGCCTTTTTTAACTCTGAGCATGGTGTTTTGCATTTATGCCAAGTTGTTCAACTTTTGTCTCATCTGTCCATAGGACATTGCCCAGGATTAATAGGGAAACAACCAAGCGGTTTTTGCAAAATTGTGATTTGCAGAAATGTTTGCTTCCTCATGGTGGCGTTCTATTAACATCATTTTAGTTTTTCTTACAGTAGACACATGAACAAAGCCTTCGTCAAGTTCTAGAAACTTTGTTGTCTTTTGCTATCCCCCTTCAGTTATTTTTCTACATCTAATTAACATGGTCATGGTGTGATTCCTAGGGAGAGCACCAACAGAACTGAAGGTCCTCTATTTATTGTGGATTGGTGAGCAATCATTCTTTCATTCATTCATTCATTCATTCATTCATTTTCAGTGAGCACTTTATCCTGGTCAGGGTTGCAGTGGGTCCAAAGCCATCACTGTGTGCAAGGCAGGAGCACACCCTGGACAGGACTTCCATCGCACAGCTCTATGCACACACACATTAACACTCTCATTCACATGCAACCAGTCCACCTAACAGTATGTTTTTGGGAGACCGCAGGAAACTGGAGAACCCAGAGGAAACCCACATGGACACGGAAAAAAAAAAACCTCAAGAAGCAAACCTCTTCATGCTTCACATATCTCTCTAATACTTATTTTAAGATCCTTAACTGGAGTACCTGACACTGATTTTTGAAGATGTTGCTATTCATGAGGTACACAAGGTTTTTTTTAAACCTAGACTGTGAAACTTTAAATGGTCTTTTCAGTACTGACAAGTACTGAAAATGCGTTATCAGTTTTTAATGCAGAAAACCTGATCATTCCAAAGGTTTCACTAGATTTTTTTTTAATTTTTTGTCCAGGTGCTCTAGTTTCCAAAATCCCGCTGCACAAATTGACAACGCAAAAATATCTATTATTCAAAATACCACAATTTTTAATTTGTAATTCATGTAATCCTTGTATGTAATTAATGCTTTTATAGCATTGTTATTATTGGTAATTTAAGATAATTCATTCTTTTGGACCAAATTGGACTAAACTGATGAAAGGAAAACAATAACCAGTAGTGGCTCCAGACTTAAGGATTGTGTTGGTACAATGTAAATAAAACTATTATACAATTTAAAATATAACAAATTATTTTGTTGTTGTTATACTGTACCTTTGTTTCCCCCAGTGTCTGCTGATTCTTGTTTTTGCCTTAACAGATAATATCTGCTCTCTACCTCCTACAAACACATTGATCAGAGTTAACACTCTAAACAACAACCAACATAATTGTATTTTCATCCATGTGTCCTCAAGAGACAGAGGTACAGGAATGTGTATGTGTATAGACCTTGAGGTGATTGAGGTTGGCTTGCAGAGAGTGCAGGTATGTGAGAACCTGTCTGCTGATGCCACATAAGCTCTCTGCTGAGGATGACGAAAACCTGAGGCTGATACCCGAGTCAGCAGCACAGCCACGGGAAAGACCCAACTCCTTCCTCCTGTACTGTACGTTGTCATCAGTACTGCTCTCAGAGCCACCAGAGCCCTCCAGCACCAGGTAGCCTGCTTCAATCACACGCACAGACAAGCCAAGAAGTAAGTCAATAGGCAGATCACCCACAGAGAAGATCATCGTGTCTGGACCTCTTCCCACATTCAGACGTGGAGCAGAAAAGTTCAGTAGACTTCTCGCTTTAAATGAATGGTTAGTCTCTTGGTGTAATAAGCAGAATCTAGTGTTTGTTAATAACTGGAATCTGTTCTGGGAGCGTCCTAGGTTGTTTCGTCCTGATGGCCTGCACCCCAGCAGCATTGGAGCGGAACTGCTGTCCGACAACATCTCCAAGGCACTTCACTCCAAGTGACTGTCTACCGTAAGTACATCTTCTGACAATAACAGTCAGAATAATCGATGTTCAATTAATAGTCCATCAACAGAAATACATACTATAGAGACCGTGTCTGTTCCCCGAGCTATACAAATATATAGAAAATCTCGGAAAGTCTGTCTTCGTAACCTAATTAACATAAAACTAAATCATATTGAATGCACAGCCAGCACTTTTGATCTGAAGCTAGGACTACTAAACATTAGATCTCTTATGTCTAAGGCTCTTATTGTCAACAACATCATTACTGACCAGGAATGTAATTTAATGTGTTTAACGGAAACTTGGGTTAAACCAAATGAGTACATAGCATAAAATGAAGCCAGTCCTCCTGGATACAGTTATGTACATCATCCTCGTTCAACTGGTAGAGGTGGAGGTGTTGGTCTTATGCATAGTCAGAATCTAGTCGTCACACAAAAACAGTCATAAGTTTAATTCTTTTGAAATTCTTTATACCAGTGTAAACTATGTAGACAGAAACAATAAGTCAATTCCTCTAATTATTATTTACAGACCCCAGGGCCATATACTGAATTTCTTAGTGAATTTGCAGACTTTGTCTCAAACCTGGTTGTGTCTGTAGATAAAGTATTAATCGTCGGAGATTTTAATATTCATTTTGATAACCTGGAGGACCCTCTGAGAACAGCGGTTGTGTCCATCTTAGATTCAGTAGGGATTATTCAGAACGTAATCGGGCCTACTCATAATGGTGGTCACATTCTTGACCTCATACTAACATACGGACTAAGTATAGAAAATATTGTACTTTTTCCGCAGTCTGAAGTTATCACAGACCATTATCTTATCTCATTCATAATCCGTATTGATCATTATATCTCGACCTCAACCCGCTACCGCATAAAACGCACATTCACATCAGCTACTGCACCGAGCTTCATAAATAACCTACCAGAGACATCAATTAGATTTGGATCAGTGCCTGATCCAGTAGAACTCGATCAGGAAACTGAAAGCTTGGAGTCAACACTCCGCAGCACACTAGATAGAGTGGCTCCACTCAAAAGAAAAATAATTAGAGAAAAAAAAATTAGCACCCTGGTATAATGATCAAACGCGATCCTTAAAACAGAAATCTAGACAATTAGAACGTAGATGGCGCCAAACCAAGCTGGTGAAATTTCAGACAGCATGGAAGGAGAGCCTACTGCAATATAGGAAATCTCTTGCCGATGCTAAAAAGATCTATTTCTCCACCTTAATAGGAGATAACCAAAACAATTCCAGATTCCTCTTCAACACGGTAGCGAAACTAACTAGGAATAAAAGCACTACAGAGAGAAACACTCAATCATTACATAGCAGTGACGATTTCATGAAATTTTTCATTTATAAAATTGAAAATATTAGATGTGAGATACAGGCCATCAAATTACAACCGGTCAGTAATGTAACAAACCCATTAGATGACAATGTGGCAATATCGGATCAATGTTTAGAGTGTTTTGCTCCGCTTATAGAGACCAAACTAGCTACACTAATCTCATCAGCCAATTCATCAACCTGCATACTAGATCCCATACCTACATGTTTGTTTAAACAGATTTGTCCAGGAGTAATTAAGTCACATTTAAATATAGTAAATTCTTCCCTAACCACTGGCTATGTACCTAAATCACTTAAATTAGCAGTTATTAAACCATTAATAAAAAAAACTTGACCTTGACCCATCCCAATTGTCCAGCTATAGACCAAAATCGAATCTCCCCTTCATCTCTAAGATTTTAGAAAAGGTTGTAGCAAAGCAGTTGTGCTCGTACTTAGATAGGAACAACATTTATGAAATGTATCAGTCAGGATTTAGACCTCATCCTAGCACAGAGACAGCGTTAGTTAAAGTAGTAAATGACCTTCTACTGACCTCTGATCAGGGTTGTGTCTCGCTGCTTGTGTTACTTGACCTTAGTGCAGCTTTTGATACTATAGATAACACTATTCTCCTTGATAGATTAGAAAATGTTGTTGGCATTATGGGAACAGTCCTCTCCTGGCTCAGGTCTTATCTGACCGATCGTTATCAATTCGTAGATGTAAATAGTGATTTCTCCATGCGTACTGAGGTTACTTTTGGAGTTCCAAAGGGTTCTGTTTTAGGTCCACTGCTTTTTACTTTATATATGCTTCCCCTAGGACAAATTATTCGTAACCATGGAATTAGCTTCCACTGTTATGCTGATGATACACAACTGTATGTTTCAGTGAAGCCAGAGGACAGACAGAAGCTTTGTAAAGTTGAGGATTGCGTAAAAGACATTAGACGATGGATGTTAACTAACTTCCTTTTACTTAATTCTGATAAAACAGAAATACTTTTATTAGGCCCACGTGTAGCTAGAAGTAATCTTTCTGACTACACAGTAACTCTGGATGGTCTTTGTTTCTTCATGTACAGCAGTTGAAGACCTTGGAGTGATTATTGACTCCAGCCTATCATTTGATGCTCATGTAGATAATATTACTAGGATAGCTTTCTTTCATCTTAGAAATATTTCTAAGATAAGAAACATATTGTCACTACATGATGCAGAAATACTGGTTCATGCATTCGTCACCGCTAGATTAGATTACTGTAATGCCTTACTGTCTGGATGTTCCAGTAGGAATATAAATAAACTCCAGTTAGTCCAGAATGCAGCTGCTAGAGTCCTAACTAGAACTAGAAGATACGACCACATCACCCCGATCTTATCCACACTGCATTGGCTCCCAGTAAAATTTCGCATTAAGTTTAAAATACTTTTATTAACCTATAAAGCACTACACGGTCTTACACCACAATATCTAAGCAACATTTTGGTTTTATATGATCCGCCACGCCTACTTAGATCAAAAGATGCAGGCTATTTGACGGTACCTCGAATAGTGAAGGCTACAGCAGGGGGAAGAGCCTTTGCTTATAGAGCTCCACAGTTATGGAACAGTCTCCCTATTAGTGTTTGGGACTCAGACACAGTCTCAGTGTTTAAGTCTAGGCTTAAAACGTATTTGTTTACTCAAACCTACCCTGACTAGATTATATCTCACTACTTCATAGTCCTAATAATCGTTTTTCTCCCTCTCTCTCTTTTTGCCGAGTCCCACACGATTTATGGAGATATTGGAGATCCAGATCCCTTCTGTCTCTGGATGAGCCCAAATCTTCTGCTGGGACTATGGCTGCTCCTAAGGCCATACAGACTTATCATTTTCACATTATCTGTGTTACTTACACATTATCTGTGTTACCCAGATGAGGATGGGTTTCCCTTCAGAGTCGGGTTCCTCTCAAGGTTTCTTCCTCAAAAAACATCTCAGGGAATTTTTCCTTGCCACCGTCGCCACTCAGTGGCTTGCTCAGTTGGGATAAATTCCATTTATGTTTCTCTCTGTTTATATCTGTTTCAATTTCTGTAAAGCTGCTTTGAGACAATGACTATTGTAAAAGGCGCTATACAAATAAAATTGAATTGAAGTCAACACAATCGGACATCCAGTACATGTCGCAACTGTACATAAGTTATTAGAATGACCAAATCCCATGACAGACATGTACAAATAACAGGCACACACACAGATAGACCTCAGCTTAGAGACTATAATTAAACTTATCCCAGTTGTTTTATTCATAGAATTATTAAGCAACCTCCTATATATTTACCTACACTGTTGTCCTGTTTTTCTCCTACACCATTTCTAAACAGATGTAAGAGGTAACTCACTCACCATAGTCCTCAGTGCCTTCATAAAAACCTGTGTCCCCTGAGGAGGCATCCTGAGTCCTGCATGATGTGCGCAAAGACGTTGTCCTGAGAAGACGCCGGCCCAACCTCTCCCCATCGTTCTGGGCCATCAGCTGAGTTACTAGTACCTGCTTTAAAGCTGCCACTGAGAAAGCACAGAAAAGCAACACACACACACATACACACTGAAGCTTAGTTTTCTGAAAATGACTATTCCATGTTCAAG